>VYXH01002533.1:195803-245411 GCA_013397275.1 Burhinus bistriatus | reverse complement strand
GCCATCCTGTGTAACCTGCTGTAGGTGTCCCTGCTCTGGCAGGGGGGTTGGACTAGATGATCTCCAGAGGTCCCTTCCAACTCCTGTGACTCTTAGTGAAGAAAGAAGTTTTTCAGATACAGAAAAGCATAACGTGATTTTTTAATGACGTCTCTATCTCAGCTCCCTACTGCATACACAGCTAATTATTTTTCACCTGCACATTTCCTCGGCCTTTCTTCATTCTGGTCAGTCAAGAAAACCTAAGAGCTACTAATAAAAGGTGACCACTCCTCTAAATATTCTGTCACCTGGGGAGAAGATGTGCTATGCATCCAACCTTATTTGCTTTTAACCTTTGAAAGTTTTGAAGATAATGGAGTAGAGGTGGCATCTGCTCTAAAGTCAGACTTACCTGTTTGGATTTGTATTCCAAACCAAGGCAGGAAGAATAGAAGCAACTACTCCTGGGATTTCCGAGCTGCACCTGGCTATACCTCCTTCGGCATTCATTCCATGCGCACAAATGAAGAGGACAGAACATGACACAGAGGAGCTCTTTCAGAGCAGAGGGGAATTTTGCAAGAATTTGGGGGAATAAAAGAAAGTCAGAAGCATTATAACTCTGTCAATAATGCATTATACTTGAAAGGGCCTGGGTATATCTATCACTTAGCACATTACGGTCTCCCTTTTAGGGGAGTTTCTGAATATAAAACCCTTACCTGATTTGATGGACCAGTGCTTTCAAGCTAGTCAGCACCTGCTCTCAAACTTGATATACTCTCAAACTGTTTTAAGTTAAGCCAAAGGATCAAGACTTAATTAGTAGTGAAATACTTCTTATACTGATCAGTTTGCTCCAGATCTCCTGAGGGACATAAGATTTGTCTCTATCTGGAATCCCCACCCTACCCTCAGCTGCTCGTTAGGAGGTTTGTGTTTTGTCATTTGGCAGACACTTACCTGCCGTGCGCGCTGCGGTGGAAGAGCGCTTTTGGCAGCAGAGGCTGCGCGGCTCTGGGAGCAGGGGAGGCAAGTTGTAGCAGCTTCGTCTCTTAGGAGCGCTCCAGCTCTGCCAAACCAAACAAGACAAGGTGAAATGCTTTTCTTGCTGCTCCTCAGTAGACAGCCTCATTAGTTATTTGTTGGTCCAATGAGAGGGGATTTTTTTTCTTTTTTTTTTTTCCTGCAGGGATAACAGTCATTCAGGTGTAATACTTCAATTAAAAGGCTTTCCTGCTCTGGCAGCCACAGCCGTGAGAGTCACACCTCTGCTTAGGAAAAGAGCTTTGCTTCCAGCAGAAGCGTAGAGGTGAAGGTGTAGCCATTACGAGTCGGATTTTCACAGGTGGTATCAGATGCCCAGTTCAGTCTCTCACAAGGCCTGAGCAAACGCTTTAGCATCTCAGGCAGTACAAAGGTACAAAATATTGTTATAAAGGAATGACACTGGCAAGAATTCAGGCCATAAGGGTCTTAACGCCTCTGCTGAAGATAGTCTGCTACTAACAGAAAGAACAAAACAAACTTCATCCCAGGCTAGAACAGCTGGGCCCTGATGTCTTGCTCACTTGCTGTGGCAATGACTTTTTTTTTTTTGTTCACTTAGATAACACAAAGCTAACCTTGTCATTCCCTTAATTTTTGCAAATCTCTAAACACATCTGTCTAAATATCCATGACCTAGAGGGGAAAAATAATATATTTAAAATACAAAATGGGTGCCAAATCTAACTCATCAGTCTCTGCTGGGATTCCTGAGAGTCTTGGGAGGTGGGACCTCAAGCAGTTTATTTTGGCATCATTCTCAGCTAGGGAATCTTTTGATGGCAGTGACTCTGAAGGGGACCTATATTTTGAGAAGAAAGCAGGGTAAGCATTAACCTGAGAGCAGAAGAAAGTCTTATAGTGCAAAAGCAGGGGAAAAGTGATAAAATTAATCTGACTTTCAGTGTTTTCCATTCAAAGACAGTAAGAAAGCAAGAAAAGGAATAAAACACAGTTTAAAGTTGTGAGAAAGTCGTCCTCATCTACGTAATCCTTTTGACTACATAGGATTGCCCTTACCACAATTTAGGTGGTTTGTCCCTCCTTCTCTTCAGTCCCCAGATGGAAAGAAACTGTCCCAATCTGTTGGTACTATCACTGAGATATTTTTCTTTGATTACAAAAGTTTCCATTGCTAATATCACGCTACTTGCACTGCCTCTTGTAGCTCTGCCCCAAGGTTCAACCCCAGAAACAAGGGAAATAAAGAAAAAAAGTGCTCCTGTAATTGGAAAACTCATTTACCTTTTGTCTCCTATATTCATTTTATAGTCCCAATGTTTTTTAGTATACTGTCTGATCTGACAAGAGGGCCTAAGGTCTTACTAAAGTTCAGTTTTCATTTCTCAAGCATGCAACCAAGTAATCAAGGTAACTATAAGTTATTCTCTTTTTCAAGTTGTAGTTGTGACTAGGATGTCAAGAAAACAATTGGGCGAAAGGTTTTTTGGCTAACCATGGTTTCTTATCTTCCCGCAGTTATTTTTAACATCAGGCCAATATTTTTAGCTTTGTCGGGAAGGGGAGCAGGAAGAGAAAGAGAAAAGAAAGTTGTCGCTAGATTTATAAGTCTTCCAGAGCAGCTGGAGAGCCGTCACTCTGGCACTAGGCTGGGCTGTGGTGGAGCTGGGTCCTGTCTCTGCCTTTGCCTGGACAGCATGTGAGCCAGTGTCTGCCAGGTATTAACCTACCTGCCAGGCTGTCTGACTGGGATCAAGCTGTCTCAGTCTCTCCTGCTCAATCTGTTATATTTTACATAGAATAAATCACTCATTAGGGCTCAGCGGGCAAAATAACTTCGTTAGTAAACGGTTAGACAAGTCATGGGGGAAGCAGAAAAGGATTGCAGTCCCTGCTCCAGGAGACGTTTATGCTCTTAAATTAAGTAGTCAGTGTAACGCAGCCTGGAGCACAGATCTCATTTCTCCTAGGTGAGTGCACTAAGCCACAAAATTATTCTCTCCATGGCCTCCAAAATATTTCAAGTATTTTTCCAATAAAAGTAGAACAACAAGAGGAGTTAAGAACTTCGCTCTCCTCCACCTAAATACAGCCCTAATATCTGAGTGATACTGATTCAAATGTCCTCAAGGTGAGGAAGGAATGTAATCCTGGCCTCCCACATACAGAATAAGTGCCCTAATCACAGAGTTCTCGGATGAAAGGGATTGCATCTACTTTGTCATTTCCTCTCCTCAAAAGTTCCATAAAACAAAACATTATATTTGACACTGAGTATTTTGTCCTGAATGAGAAAAATCCACTCACATCCTAGTGAAAAAAAAAGAATAAAGTTTTACTCAGCTGAAGTTAAACTTTTGTTAAAACTTCGGTTAAACTCAACTGCATTTCTTCTCTAGTTTTTCCCATTTAGTTGTCAATCCAGCCTCTAATATCAGTGATTCACACAGGCATAGCCCAAGTCTTTGTCAATCAATTAGATGATTTAATTAAAACCTTCCGTAAACGATCTGTTCAAAAAGCCAACTTTTCTGTGTGCAAGATCCAGCCCTCCTTTCTTAGGAACTTCTGTTTGAACATGGAAATTGAAAAAAAAAGCAGTTCTTGATTGAATCTTGTCATGTGCAGTCTCAGCTTGTAAGGAATTCTGTTTCATTAAATTGGCTATAAACATATATAAATGTGTATATACATGTGCGTGTATGCAGTTTGCTTTGAAAGAAAGAGATCAGCTAGGAGACCACCTGTTTTCCCTGCTTCCCACTGCTGGAACCAAGTTCTCACTATTGTACAGTCCTCATACGGATTGTTTGCACGTGGTTCACCAAGGAACTGGGTTAAACCCCTATCCCACCAGCCAGCTGGACTTGTACTGTTAAGTGTACCGTGCCCAGGATTTCAACTGTCATGTTGGAAAAAATGGAAGTTTCTTTTTTTTGAGAGATATGGCTTACCCCTTCACATTTTGTCGCTTATTTTTAGCATCATCATCATGGCCTCTCATCTGCTCCTGCTGTTCAGAGACCCTACCTAGTATCTGTCTCAATTATTCTCTGCTACTGACCGATCCAGCAAGACACTGAAATCCTCAGCCCCCACTTCTAGATTCACCCGCTGGAATGGCATCTTCAAAAAGACCATTATTTATTCATAAACAGGCCAAAGGCTCTTGCCATTGGTATTGACAATGTTCATCTCATTAGAAGTTTTGGACTTGGATAGTGAAAGTCACTAAAAACGTTCCCAGTTATTAATCCAGGCAGGAATAGGGGCTGGGACAATCAGTACCAGGACAAATACATGGGAAAATTTGCCATTTTATGACCTGTTTTATAGTCCTCCAGCTTTTCTAGGAGTAGAGAAAATCTGGGAAGTCTTGAAAAATCTGTGTCCTTTCCCAAAAACAAAGGAGGGTTTCTGAAAGAAGACTGGTATTTTTCTTGCTGTCCTAGGGTAGCCAAAACTAAAAGGAGTTACTCAGCACTTAAACAAAACAATTGACCATAGTTTATGACCACTAAAAAGAAAGAACTCAAGCTTGCTGAAAATGGAACTTCCATTCAAAACTCTTTTGTATTTTAAATGATGAAAAGAGGAGAAAAATTAAAAAGTTTCCTATCCTTTCAGGAAGGCTGGAGCTCCAGGCAGGGACCTGACACTCCCAGGGGCAGGCTGGTGGGAATCTGGGATGCCAGACTTTCAGGAGCATCAGCAAACCTTCCTCCCCATCCATCAATGAACTCAATAGGTTCCTGAAAAACTGTTTGATTTCACCCAGCCAGCCCCTCCTCACAGCAAAGTGTTACATTTGAGCATTTGGGCTGAATTTTTGAACGACCCTTGCTTCCCAAGTGCCCAGTTCCACATTCCTTCCCTACCCCAGCTTCTCATGGGCCATACAGGACATTATATGGGACTAGTAGATGCAATTCTGTGTTACCAGTACCTTTCAATACCACAGAACAGCACAGATGTGGTTCCAGGTGATGTGAGGTGGTTTATCGACACTGTATTTTGGTGGCAGGAAAAATGAGAAATGTTATTGCATACCTAGTCAATGAAATACATCTTTCCTGGAAGGAATTATCTTGTATTTATCTAGAGACCTCAGTCAATACCTGGTTCAGGCCGTGCTTAGCACAATGGGTACATGTGTGCGTGCATGCAGGCACAGACTTGTTTGTGTGTAAACAGAGCTGCAGCCTCTGTCCTGAAGAGCTTACATTCTTTTAAATCTTTTAACATGCTTCATCACACCTATCACGTAACTCTCCCTTTTAGCATCCTGCTGACCTCTGCAAACTCACGAGAGCTAACCTGCTTCTTTACACCTGCTTGCTGTGATGGTTTGTCCCTTTAGGAATGCTGTGTCAGGCACAGATGAAGTCGGCATGCTATGGACCTCAGCAAATGCAAAGACACTGGTGAGCTTGTGGTGTTACCAGAGGGACCTTTGAAACCTGCACACAGGTCTGCCGAGCCACTTTGTGCCAACCATAGCTCCCTGCGACCTATGGTTATTCACCATTTAGGCCCATTCAGCAGCAGAACTAAAACACAGAGGCAGTAAATCCCACTGCAATCCTCTCCATATACAACGCACTTTATTATAACAGAATAAGGGGTTCAGCTCTGCTGGACCAAATCAAGTTGGCCAGTGTTAAGTATCACATTTTAGATTCAAATCCCTGCTAAACCCTCTGCTTACGCTTGTGGTTAACATTATTTTTATATCTGTCTTCAGAAATGAAAGACAGCAGCAGCTCACACATAGCAGCAGCAGCAGCTTTTAAAGGCCAACTCCATAGATTAAAGGGTGATACGCTGAGCACCGAAATCCCACCACCCCAGTGTCTCCTGATTAGGTTGGGAGAAAAGCTGAGTGACAAACATGTTTCCAATCTGCCTAGCCCATGCAGCGAAATGGAGCAATCTGGCCTGAAAAGGGATTTAGACTTTTGTTGTGCACAAGGGGAGAAAAAGCTGATTTAAATCCATCAACAATGCTCACCCTCTTGGCGATCTCAGAGATAAGGAACAGAGTCTGGACACAGTTCATATCCTACCTCTCACCAGGCCCCACACTTCCACTCAAAGACAAAAGCTGGCAGATGAGGGCAAACGATGCTGCCTTGCTATTGAGCTGCCTGCTCACATAAAAACAGGTTGTACAATGCATGGAGCCTGCCTGGGGCATTTGGTCTAGCAATTTTTAAAGGCAGAGTGAATCCCCAGCCCATAGGAAGCGAAATATATGGCCTTTAAGTTCATCAAGACCATTGCTATTAATTAATATATGTATAGCACTGCATCAGTAAAAAAGATCTTTACAGACAGAGAGAAAGGTCTTGCTCCAACCTGTTCACAGCCTAAACCGACAGGCATTTACACCAGAGAATAACAGCAGCCTACAGCTGGTACAAGTCGGGCAGGCAAAGAGGAGACATGTCAAAAAAAAAAACCAAAAAAAAAACCAAAAAAACCCCCAAAACTCAAAACAAAACAGAAAAAAAAAAAAAACAAAGGAAAAGGAAATAAGGTTTCTAAGAGAGCGCTATTAGATCCCCTTACAAGGAAAGCAGATCACATGGTTTCCTTTATCCTGGTTACTTAATATATGCCATCCCCGTGCATTTCACTGTGACTGCCATAAGGAGTGAGCCATTACATTCTCTCTTTATCTCTTGTCATAAGGACTGAGAATGAGGTGATAACCCATTTTTCTGAAACCTCTCTCAGACCCTTGGGGAAAAAAAATAAAATTCCTTGTTTTATCCAAAAGAGATGAAAAGGTTAAAAAAAAAATACAATTCTGGTTGCCTATAAGCAAATCTGCTCTTTGCTCATCTTTAATTGTACTCATTTTTTAAAACAGAAGTAAAATGAAACAGCCATGCAGGGATGCATGCGGGGAAAGTCAATTTGTGCAAAAAGCAGAGGCTTGTTTTCTTGTGGTAGAAATGCAGATGGTGCCCGACAACAGCTGTGAAGAACACCAACAAAATGGTTGCTGGAAAACAGCAGCAGCCATCACCTCCATTACCCTACGGATGCCCCTCGCGATAGGCATTAGTGCAGAGCTTTCTCGTTTGCGATGATTAAAACAGACTTCAGCAAGCCCTTATTGCTACCATCTTTGGAGAGCAGTATTCAGATGCAGATTGCCTTAAATCCCATCAACCCATTCAGGCATTTGTACGCAAGTGTGTCTGCCTCTGCGTGTGTGTATGTGTGCATGTGTTTAGATGCGTTTATCCACATACACAATTCTTACTACGCGCACACCTTCTCTCCACCCTCTCGTTCAGAGAGAAAGAGCTAAAATTGTCAAAGATGAGAATGTGTATTTTCCAGGCTACTTTGTCAGATGTTCGTGTGTGCATCTTATAAATATTTCATACCAAATATTTAACATTATTCCTTCCCCAATCGGATCAGCTTTGAAATGCTCCTCAAAGTGAATTCTCCCTTAACAATGGCTTGACGCAAAAGCCTTTTTTCTCTCTTAAGAAGAGGAGGCTGCACATGGTCTGCTACCATAGCAGCATGAATAGTTCTTATTTAATGGAAAATAAAAGATACTTTACATTAATTCAGTGGGGGGATGGAAAGCTGGGCACATGCGTACCTTGTGCTTCAAACATGGAGGAGCATCATACCTTGACCTCCCCTCTCCTGGTCCCATGATTATTACCCAGCTTGCATTAGAACCGTAATGGGAAGTGACAAGTTTATGTAAATGATCCACACAAGGATTTTGCTCTTGTAAAACAGAGCAGTTACTCTGGGCTTTCTAATTATTTCATGCCTTGTGGTTCTGTGATGGGGCAGAGATGACTATTACTTGAAAAGTATATTGTGATTGACAAGCCACTGTCCCCCTGGAACTCATTAAGGCCCGTGCTTTGCAAGAGGGGGTAGAAAACCCTACCAGGCACACCACGCACACACACACACACGCACATATACACATCCTCACCCCCGTGCCGGTTGTTCTTTCAGATCATTTGCTGGGGTTTTTGCACCGATAGAGAAAAGCATAATCTGCATGTATCTCAAACAAGTACCACCTCCCGGCTACAAATCAACCAATTATCCTCTGCTTTCCCATCTTTATTTTAAAATCTGTAAGATTAGCAGCAACACACCTGTCAAACATACAGCAGTCTTAGGATTTTAGCACACCGGATGGAAAAGTCCGTTGTTTCACGGTACACTATTCACCAGAACAGGGAGCAGAGAGGGGCTGGGACAGGGGACAAGCGCTACCATAAAAGCTGCCCCAGGTGCATTTCTGCTGCTATGTGAGTTGTGCCAAGTACCTTCCAGTATGTACGGATGACCATTCTGCTGCCACTGCATGACCTGTTTGCCTTTCTTTCTTAATTGATTTTTCTGGCCTTCAAACTTGCAAACAAAATGACAATTCGTTTGGCAACAGGAGAGTCCCTGTCTTTTGAAACGTACACTGCACTCCAACCACGGAGAGGGGAAAAATCCTATTCAGGCAGCGGCATTAATGTTTCCCATTGTAGAAGTGGTTTTGAATTCTGCTGCTGGTTTGGGATGTAACACAGTTTAGCATAAAATCAATTCATTGTTAACTCCATTGTGGTTGGATCTTATGGGCACACAGCATTTCTTACTTTTAGTTATGTTTGATTTGCAATTGAAGTAAATCCTCTGGAGATACTTCCAAAAGGCACAGGGTCCACTTCAATTCTTCCATTAGAAAACATTGGCATTTTGGTTACTTCAAGCTGCCTCAATCTTTGCAAACAATTAAAAAAACCAAAACCAAACAACAAAAAAAAAACAACCAAACAAAAGACCAATCAACTTTTCGGTTTTTCAGTTTTAGTTTGACCAGGAGTTGGGTACTTGATGCGCAGCCTTTCCAGCAACCCACTTGACTATGTCTGCAAGAATTCATCAGGAGAAATTTATGATTTTACTATTACGTTCCAAAATAGTATTGCATTGAAATAACAGCTACCCATCATCTCTAATACTTTTGTTGTGTCTAATTTATCAGTAGATTTCACCAAAAAACATCTAGGTCACGGATATTCAATAAACCAACCAAATCCTCAAGATCCAACTCATCAATCTTAAGCCAAAAACTGTATATCGTTGGTAATCAATCAGAATAAAGATAGAAATAGAGGAAGAAAGAATAATAAAAACAATGAAAAAAGGGAGGAAGACATAGAAGCATCTCTGTGTCAGCTACATTTTTGAGCAGTGAAAAGTGAATACACCACAGACTAAGGAGGATTTTCAAGCATTGCCTTAATTTGTCTCCGTTGAGGTGGCTCCTCCATTATGAGTCTCACCAGCACAGACATAGGTTAGTACAAGGACTGTCAAGATCTGCCTTCTGTATGCGCAGTTTGAAGCAGGTCAAGTGCACTCTTGGGCTCAGGATGAATCATATGGCCAGGAACAAAGCTCTGCAATGATGTAACTCCTATGCCAGTCCAAAATTGTGGCTGTAGAAGGAAGTGAGTTAGCAGAGAGGGCAGAGGCCAGTATTGCTAAGTTTCTCTGGCACGTGGTTTATGCCCTCTGTTCCTGCTTTTGCAGTGAGGGGCCACAATCATCTCCTGCTGGTGCACCCACTGCTTCCCCTTCCTTGGCTCTCCAAGACACAAGTCTGGTGACTCTCAGCCACTTGAGAAACTTGGCACTGGGAGAGGAAAGTTGCTTACCCTTGTTCAGCGTGCTCACCTGGTGCATATCTCTGTTGACTCTGACTTCAGACAGGAGGAACCTCATTTGACATCTCATCTGATTTGGAGGCCAGCAGCTAGAAAATACATAGCTTTACATGTAAGCTGAGCAAGTACAAACCCAGGGTCTCATTTTTTTGTAAAGTAGAACTATCCACTAATCATTTAGCACCAGCACAGTACTTTTCTACTAAGCAATTTTTATCTTATCTCTGCTCAACCCGTTCAAGTTAACACTCCAGCAATAGCTTGCTCTCTCCTTGAGTGTCCTTCAGAGGTAGCAGTGGAGAGCTACTGTTTTTTTTATCAGAACATTTGTATAGCAGCTGAGAATCTATTGCTTATGAATCTTCAATAGCAGAAAATACATGGGCTGCAGGCAAGCCTTCTGCTATGATTCCCATCCACAACTGGATTACAGAACAGTTCTTAAATACCTATTCTGACACCCAAACTGAAAACAAAGGACTCCTTGAAACTGAATCTTTTGGGAGTTTGGACCCTCCCAGCTCCAGGGGATAAGCAGACACTTTTCCGCTTTTATTGAGAACCTTTTGTCACTGCTGTTACCATTAGCCTCTGACCGCAGAGATGGAGAAAGAGTGATAAGTACTTACGACAGAAGATATTTTAATAGACAAGAGGACTGCAGTCACTTCTACAGAGACTGTCAAAAACTTAACGTATAGAAAAAAGAGCTTAAGAACAATTTGAAGAAAGCAAGCTCAACTAAATTCACCAAGCAACCTAGAAGAACAGGTCATTTACACTGGAAGGGCATTGAAAGGGACTGGCCAAAATCTATCAATTATGGTCATATTCAGCTTGCTTTTATTTTAACAGCCCAATTGCTCTAATGAGGTGTCATTATCATTTTGAAGAGTACAAGTTGTGATCATGTACATAAAGACTGAGCTCTGGGAAATCTTGATCACGGGCACATAGCATCAGCCACAGCCACTAACTTTGTGGAAAATGGAACAGAGGAGAAACTATCAGTTTATTCGGAAAACATCTTGGAGAGTTTGGTTGTAAAGAGAAATTCAAAGAGGTTGAACCATTTGCTTCCATGCTGGTGGTAATCTGGCCTATTATGGCTCACCTGGAGAACTGTTGTCAGTGAAAGGCATGGCATAAGTGCCTTCACCAAGTCTATACGATTATCAATGGAAAAAGTTAAGATGGCTCAGTTCATGTAAGTGCAGTAGTACAATTATTTATGTAAACTGTACCTTTAAAGTCACCTCAGTTAAAATTCAAGCTAGCATACTTCTGGCATGTTTATCTAGTCTCGGTGGAAGCTTCTGACCTTTATGTCACTTTATGTGGATAATGCAAACTGCTGTTAACTACATATTTTAAGTTAAATTCTGCTTATTTTGGAATGGAGAAAGTCATATTGTGGAAGTCACATATTATATCTTCTCAGACTGGTCAAGCCCAAAATCCTGCTTTTTACTAGAAAAGAGTGCACTGTTTTACTAAGTGCATCTGTATATGCATGTGTATATATGCATGTATAGATTTATATAACTATTTTTATATATTAAACCATATATGTATAACTATATAGCATACAGGTGTTAAAGATCTTTAGACCTGGCTACTTCAAGTTATGCAAGCTTGATGATCTTTCCAGGTTGTGGAGCTTGGGAGTTTGACTTCCTTTTTCAATATTTAAGCAAACTGAAGGACTCGTCATACAGGGAAAATCTCATTCTCTCTACTCCATAAAACTGGGTTGAAAGCCTTCCTAAGCCATTTCTACTTGCATTTTTTTCTCATATACTTTTTCTGGTTTCTGAATTCCAGAAACAAGAATTACAGCACGTGCAAAGAAAACTGAAGGGAGCAGAGGAAAATTTAATTTCATCTCAGGAGGGCTGCCCCCTCCAAAAATCACAGAGAACATGGCAGGGCTGCGAGGCTGAGGTGGTCAAAGCTTCTGCGTCTTGGACGGAAAAGCTAAACTGCTTCAGAGAGCTCAAACCATCCACACAGCACCACCAGGGGACACAGCCAACGGAAGAGTTTTAAACTTGAACTATCCATTTAGTTTAAATACATTATTAACAGCAGAGGCCACAGTTAAATGCATCAATAATCTAAACCCTACCCAGACATAACAAGACAAATTCTGTCAGCTTCATTTCCTGAAGGTTAGATGAGTTCACAGTGAAATACAACTGCATCCCAAAGGTCTCAGTAAAGAATATTCCCAAAATACTAGTCTTAAGCACTAGGGAGCACAACAGAGACTGTCCCATTTCATCACAGAATGAAAATCATGCAAAGTTTCAAACCTAGCTGCAACTAAATCATTCAGATCTAAAATCTATAGCTGGCCTTTCTGTATACATCTCTGTTCTTTACCTTGCCCCCATCCTGCTGTGAAATGTGCAATAATTGCACAGCAGATGACTTTTGTTTTCTAAGAACATGACATGGCCATTATTAATGAGGCCTGGTATTAGTCTGTTTTCCTTTTCATCTTTATCAGACATCTATATCTCTCTCAGAGGTCTTGTTTACATAAAACAGTGCACTTGGATGCATGGTGCTTAATGAGTTTCTGTATAACCAGAACAGAGTGAGTAAAGTACACTACTCTTTCTAATTATGAATCATTTTACTGTGTTAAGAGAAAGAGAATTTCAGCAAATGGTGCCAGAAAGCTTCTTTCTAATTTTTTTATTTTATTGATAAAAAGAACAGCCGTAAATTATGAGTTAGGACAATGTTGCTTTGGCTCCAAGCAGAAGCAGTAGGAAGAGAAAAACCCCCAGCTGTGCTCATATTTCATGCTCCAGGATCAGTGAGTGGTTCCTTCCTACATCTACAAGGCTCTGCTGAGGATGGTGTAATGAAGCCGGCCAAACTCTGGTCTCAGTGGGTCTGACTACACTGGGGGTCCTGAGAACACTTCCCAGCTTCAGATTCACATTTTCCCTTGGATGCTGATGAGCCTCGGTTGCGCACAGCCCATCCAACACCTCCTTTCTATAGAAAGAAAACTCAGGTGAGTGGGCAGCAATGGAGTCATACTGTGCCGGTGCTCTGTCCTGCAGCACACCACAGAGCTTGTTGGCCTCACAGACAGAGGCACCCAGGCAATCCCTGACATTTCAATGGCCCTGGGCATTTTACTGCACAGTCCAAAAACTGAGAGTTTGTTATGAGAGCGAGACATGCGCATTCCATCATCTGGATACCTACCAGCGTAGAGAGAGATGCAGCATGGCTAACTGGCTCTATGCCCTTAGCAAACAGCACAGTTTCCACAAAAACCTACATCAGAGGACATGATTTAGCCCCTTTTCTCTAAATTTTGCCAAACTAGTTATAAACGACTGAGTTCTTCCCATAAGTAAGGCAAACAATCACAATGTTTGTTACTGCTGATTCCCTTGGGTGAGCACTGCACAGTACAACCACAGGCTGTCTTTTGCAAACTCCCATGAAGCCCCAGCACAAAAGCATACCAGAGGCTGGAGGGGCAGAAAGAAGGTCCCATAGCACACACTCTTCAAGACTACTCTGAACCATCTTACTGGGACACAGAGCATCACATTTCCCACCAGAGCTGCTGGAGCAGCAGGAAAACAGAGGGCATGAAGTTGCTTTGAGGCCACCTTTGTCTCCCTCCACCCTCCTTTACCTTCCCCCACCCCAGGCTGCATCCCCCAGGAGAGCCAGCCTGGCTCTGCAGGATGTCTGATGGAGTCCAGCACTACTAGGGTGGCCAGGGGCATGCTTTCTTGTATATTTTGCAATACAGTAAAATGAATGTGTCAGATTAGCCAAAATTGGCACCCTCAGCCCAGAAGCCCAAATTGGATTTAACAGTGAATAAGAATAGCGATATCATCCAGTAAATAATGGAAAGCCAACTTGCCTGAACCAGAAAATTATTTCAGAGTATTATGCTGATACTTACTTTGGGCTAACAGAAAACTCCCATTGCAAGTCAGCAATAAACTTTGCTTTTGTCATCAAAATAAAGTAGGAACATTCTTACATTTTGAATTTTTACATGACTGTTAGGTAAGATGTTCCTTCCTCCAGCAGAATTTCCTGTTAAAAACAAAGTCTTGGCTAGATGTGAGAACAAGGTAGACAAACTATCTTGACTTCCCATTTAACTTGTGGAGCATTATGCTCTCGTTAGGAGGCCAGGCTGTTGGGAATATCATAGGTGATGCTGCATGTAAGCACTCTGGAGTAAGAGACATACTATAAGACATCGGAACAAATAAGGGTCAATAGCAGACAAAGAGTTAACCCAGTCATCTGTTAGAGAAATAAAATGTTCAATGTTTTAGGAAATCTCTTTGGATCTACTTATAGGTGTAATTTGGCCAGGACATAGTTGATACCAGGCTGGAGTGGCATCTTTTAATGCTAATTATTTTGGTTTATTTCTATATGCATCACCTTTTTCAGATTAAAAAGGTCATTTTTTTAAAATTAAATGATATCCAAGTTATTTCCCTGGCTGAAGACTGAGACTTTGCAAGCATGCAGGATTACTAGGCATGATACGTGCTTGATAAAACAGAAACATGTACATAAAAAGAATTCCAGATAGTCACAAAACAACATTAAAACTGAACTCTCTGTGTTCGTTTAGAAGACTGGTCTTGCCTTGTAACTAAGAGTGTCAGCACAGTGCAGATAATTCTTGGTATTCTGAATGAGGAACATAAAACTGGCAGTTTTCTCAAGAAATACCATTTAGAGGTCTTGGAGCTCTCAAGGACATCAGTCCAAAAAGCACGGGAGAAGAGAAGCCTGTAGCTGCTACAGAAAGTCTGAGCTGATGTAGGGAATGTGACAAAAAGAAGCAAAGCAGCAAAGGGTTCAGGAAAAAAAGTCTTTCAAAAGTCAGATTTTCAGAAACCCAAAGTAGAAAAGGAAACGTAATAAATAATAGTAAAAAATAAAAATGGTCATTTTTTCTTTAACCTACAGAAAAACTTATTCCGAGTATGAGCTGATGCTTATGGAGCAGGAGGAGGCAGGGTTCTTTTTTATTTAGCTCATGGTTGAATTCAAAAACAACTAAAAGAAAAAACCCAAGTGTGTTGGGTGCTTCACATGTTCATCTTAGGTTCAAATGCTCCTGAGCAGTGCACTGCTCCATTTCAGTGCAGCAAAAAAATTCCCAGGCTTTCTAGTCAAATAGGATATTTATTTCTGCAGCACACAGTCTGATTATTATGGATCTGCTCCCACAGGCTTCATGCAACGCCTTCCTTAAGACTATTTCCTATAGCTCCATAATCCACAACGCTGTTCCACATAATAACAGGCTAATCACTGCCCTACTTTTAAAAATGCAAAAAGTTGCTGCATAATGGTACTTCCCAAACAGCCCATAAACCTGTCCAGCAGATTCCTCCTCCATTTCCTTGCTTGGTGTTATCTCCCTCACCATCTTGTCTTGTAGAGTTCAACTTAAATTGCGATGTCTTTGGGCCAGAGGCCATGTAAATCACCTATGGTTCCACACAAATATCGAGTAACAGCAGAATCTGACTTTGGAGCCATAAAATGCTTTCCAGACTTTTAAGTCCTAGAAAAGTCTCAAACTTTTAGGCATTCCTAGATGGATAAATGAAAGGCAGTACTCCATAGGCTATCAAATAAGTACAAATAAAAGGTGAGGGGAAAGGGAAGTTTTTCATAGCCTTCCTGAGCATTTTTGCTACATTGCACAATTAAGTCTTCAAGCTGTAAATTTAGGTTCCTGATCACTTGGCTATATATCAGTAACTCAGTTCCCAACTTCTTTTTGAAACTAAAACTTTAAATCCTGGCTCTGTTGAAGGTAAAGATAATTTTGTACTATCAGACTGGGGAGGTTTCATGTCTAAGTGACTTAGGACTCCCACAAAGTGTTGCTGCCATGAACTCTGCCATCAAAAGTACTACTGTTCGTGCACTGAACTTGGCAACCCTTTCACAGTTGCCTTCCTTTACATCATTAGGCTCTATAGGAGGTCCACTTTTATCTGATAAAATTATACATTACATTATAAGAAGTGCCAAAAGTCAAAATTTTACCAGTGTCTTCAAGAAGTTGTGGCATGGAAAAAGTCATCTGAAGCAAGGAATGTGTTATCCAAGTATACAATAAAAATGTTGAGATCCTAAGAAGGAGGAAGGAAATTACTTACACTCCTGCATCACTACGCGATACCCTAGTGCCCAATCACATGAAAAAAGGTACAGGTAAACAGAAAGACAAAAAGGAGGTCATTTCATCTTGAGTAAAACATTTGACTGGAGAAAAAAATACATTCTGGGGCATCCAGGCACCCCTTCTATCCGTAAGGCAAGAAAAACTTGCTCTAGGAACTCCAGAGAGCATAAGAGCAGTAAAGGAAACTACAGAAGTTAGTTTTCAGACAGGCTCGTAGAGCATGTGCAATAACTTTTCCTTTTGATCAGCTTTATCCAAAAAATTTCCCTTGCATGAAACAAAGGTGGCATTCAGGGATGTGCCTCACTGGTTCAGGTCACTGTGCAATGGTTGCCTGCAGTTGTAGCATGAACCAAAGACCACTGATCCTGTTGTATCAGCTTCATTGAGATTCTGATCAGGATTTTGCTATCTGTGAATGAAATGTAAGGAAGAAGTTAGCAGTCCTGACACTAGCTTTTTTTTTTTTTTTTTTTTGCTCTTCACTCAAAGTAAGAGTGTCAGCAACCCACACCCCAAGTACGAGTCACAGTACATGTACAACTATTGTTTTAAGCTGTCTTAGGGCCTTGAATTGCAAATTTCAGATTTGGCTCTGAATTTTTCCCCCCAAAATCAGAGCTGTTCAGATGTGAGGTTTAATTTGGTTTGAAGTCTATGTAAGAGAGGTCGGTCCTGGTGCACCAACAAAGGCATTGTGTCTCCCTGGGGAGAATCCCACCCTTCAGACCGTAATATGTGGGAAATGAGGGGAAGAGAATGGAGACAAGCAACGCCAAATCCCCCTTATTTTGCCTTGGGGGTTGTACATGTGCAAACTGTTCAGTCCTCGCTGTATGCTGCACCACGTCAGGACGGAAGCCCAGTTTCCCATGACTTTTTACTGGCATGCTGGACACAAGCACTGAAGGCTGATGTAATGAAATGAGAAGTGGATTGTGTAATTTATGTCCTTCTGCTAGAGCACAAGCAACTTTATTAATAATGTGTCTTCTAGGCTCAGCCCTTTGTCTAGGGCAATTCTACTTTACACAGCCTGATCCTACATAAAACACTTTTCATCAAAACACAGTTAGGTTTATCAGCACATACTGTACAGATAGAAGTCAAATAGCTTTTGTATAATAGGGTGCCCAACTCCTAAATTCTTTGCCATGAGATGGAAGTTACCTATTTACCCGAAACACATTCAAGTATTCCAATATAAAAAGTGCTGTTATTGCCAATGAAATATGCAATAGTACCTCAGTAACGTATTATATACTTGAGCTGTCCAGTTTGAGATAACTGACAAATACAGACACACGTTATTTTTCTTAGCATTTTGAAGTTGCCATGGATATCTGGTTCATATAATAATGCACCTTAAAGACGAACAGTGGCCACAGGATATATCTCTGATACCAGGCACCTGGAAAGGGGCATATGTGAATGGTGCTCAGAGAGATGATCTCTGACATTCAGCTCCACAACTCCTGCAAGTAACTGCAATATTGATCCGCTCTGAAGAGCTGATACGGTGCCTGGCTCTCTCTTTGTTGTAACAGTCTGGGAATTTCCTGCAAAGCATGTAATATGCTTGAGGCATCAAGTTTTTTTACATTTATTTGCCAAAAAAAGAAAAAGGGTGTATTATTTGGCATTTTTCCATGGTGACTTAATTCAAGGACTATGAACAAAATGGAAAACACCTTTCAGGTACAAAATGCCACTCACGCACTCTGAATCTTGATAGTTTAAACCACAATAAGCACCCTAAGATCCAAGATAAAGCCCTGAAGAGATTCATAGCAGTTAACTGTAAGCATCATTAAGCTAAGCACAGCAGAGCCGTTTAGTTCAGCGGCCAATGCAATGGGGTCAGAGTAAGGAATAGCAGGGTTTGTCCTCATGCTGCGATCCTGGGAGGAATAACATCACTGCGTCTTGTCTCAACTTCCCCATCACAGGCAGATGAAGCGTACCTACACTGTGGTCAAAGACGAGGCAGAATATAATACACAGTACTGCAAACTTACTTTATCTCAAGTCCTGTTTTTAAAGTTTCTTATTGCCTTTTCTGGAGTTACAGGATTCTGTAACAGTGCTCCTTTGCTTAAAAAAGGTTTCAGTCTTCCTTCATTACAAAGCGTGATGCCATGAGCCTTGAGTTTTCAGGAAGGCAAGAGAGGTGGCCACCTTATCTATGAACTAATCTGATTTAAGCGCTTGCCTTGCTTTGAACACAGAGATTGCAATACCACATACAGGAGAAGTAGTTTTGAGATTCCTAAATGAAACACTCTAGAACCAAGTCTTTTAGTTATTTTCTGGTTTGTGTTTATGATTTCTTTGTGCTGAACTTGAGATATCTGAAAGTATTAAGAGGGGCAGCAATTGAGTGGTTAGCTTTTTTTTTCCTTTCATCATATTCCTTTAAACAGACTCCACAGATACAGAGGCATTGTTATTACTAGCAATTTCAAGAAAAGTCTCAGTCCCAGCCTGAATTCATGTTCTAATAGGCCTAAACATCACTAACCCAAATCTTATTACCAGCGTAACCTCAAGAATGCCTCCAGTTTGGTACAGTCACCTGTCCACAGTCAGGCCAAGTACGAAAGACTCTGTCCTTGAAGCCTTTCAAAGTCCCATTTTCTTTACCTTTTTAATTTTATGAGTAGGGGAAGTTCATTTCTCTCCTTTAGAAGGCCTACTTTTCCTAGACCACCAGAACAATGCCTGAGGACTGGAAGAAGGCTGACATCGCTCCAATCTTCAAAAAGGGCAAGAAGGAGGACCCAGGGAACTACAGGCCGGTTAGTCTCACCTCTGTCCCTGGGAAGGTTATGGAGCGACTTGTGCTGGATGTCATCTCCAAACACATTGAAGAACAGGAAGTTATCAGAAGTGGTCAACACGGATTTACCAAGGGTAAATCATGCTTGACCAACCTGATAGCCTTCTATGATGTTATAACTGGTTAGCTGGATGAGGGGAGACCAGTAGATGTCATCTACCTTGACTTCAGCAAGGCATTTGACACTGTCTCCCATAACATCCTCATTAGGAAGCTGAGGAAGTGTGGGTTAGATGAACAGACAGTGAGGTGGATTGAGAGCTGGCTGTGTGACAGAACTCAGAGGGTTGTGATTAATGGAGCAGTGTCNAGGCTGAGGGGAGACCTTATTCTTGCTTATAAGTATCTAAAGGATGGGTTGGAGGAGGATGGAGGCAGACTCTTTTCAGTGGTTCCCAGTGACAGGACGAGGGGCAACAGGCACAAGTTGGAACAGAGGAAGTTCCATTCAAACATAAGAAAAAACTTCTTTACGGTTCGGGTGACCGAGCACTGGAACAGGCTGCCCAGGGAGGTTGTGGAGTCCCCTTCTCTGGAGATTTTCAAGACCCGCCTGGATGCAGTCCTGAGTAATGTGCTCTAGGCAATCCTGCTTTAGCAGGGGAGTTGGAATAGATGATCTCCAGAGGTGCCTTCCAACTCTAAAAATTCTGTGATTCCGTGAAATTGCTTTTGTTTTCTGTAGCATCCTTGCGACTGAAATTGGGATATTTCACAGAAGGATCTATGAATACAAACAGGATAAAGCTGAATTAATGGTGTCCACCTGCAGTGATGAGACCACGTAGCTATTTGGGAAGTAAACCCAGAAGGCAGGGAAATGCTAAATGTGATGTTTCTTCATGCTCCTAGGACCTGTCTGTTGTTCAGCTTCAGCCTTGTTCCTATGCTAATGGTCACTTCATGGTCAGAACCACTTATTGGATTTACATAAAGTAACATTAATTTAACTAGCCACTTCTATCCAAAAGAGGTTTTGGTTTAGGTTGGGGGGTGTTTGGTATTTTTGTTTGGTTGGGGTTTTTTTTTTTTTTTTTTAAAGTTGTGCAGTGTAGGAAATAGGGTGGTCCCATAACACTCCTTCCCTGTGGAGACCCTGAACCCTCTTGTCTCTCCCCACCTTGTTTCTCAGATTGGGATTTGCTGCAAGGGATCCTGAAACCTGCTAGCTGCTCGAATCGGCTACATGGTCTGGTGAAATTTTCACAGACAAATTTTCAGGTCTGAGACGTCAAGCTATGGTCAACAGTTGTAAGTGTCATGAGACAGATAAAAAGCCAGCAGGGCAGTCAGAAGCAGACAGTAATCAACTTTTAGGAAAGCCAGGATTTATCATGTGGTTATTGCTAGAATTTGTTTAAGAGTGATCCTTTAATGCAAATGCTGAGTGCAGATTTCCTTGAGGTAATGTATTTGTAAGAATAAGAGTTCACATATGGTGATAGCTAGAGTGATCATTAGATAGCAAAAGAGGGAAGAGCATCCTCAGACTTTCTACAAAGTGATGCTCTTCTAGTTGCCATTTATGCTTAATTCCAAGTCTTGAGCTATAGTACCCCATCATACACACAAGCATTTCAAAGCCTACATCGCTACGCAGTTTTATAGCAAAATGCTACAGATTTTTAAATAAACTATTAAATTGCTGTTGTCATTGTCTTGACTTTCATTGTCTTGTATTTCATGCAGCCAGCTGATGTTCAAATGTGTTTTGTGATTTTAATCTTCTCCCTTAGGCTTACCCACAAAACTCTACCACATACTTATTCAGCAAATTAACTAAATTATTTCCTTCCCGAAGAAAAGCTTAGATCTTCATGGGGAAGGCTTATGGGTTTTGGCAGAAAAGTCTGGAACTACAGAGTCACTGACTAACTGTAAATCAGCTACAACCATGGATCAAGGAAGTGTGGATTCAAAGACAGCCATAGTGAGACAAATCCTGATTTTGTTTATAATCTGTAACTTCACTGACATCAGCTGAACTACAATCAGATTCCTTCAAATTCTCATACCCGCAGTACACCAAGTTATACATATGCAACACAAAGTTTATTTTCACCACAGCCAACACCACTAGACCAACTTCTTGCCTTTTATATCTATTAAAGGTATAGATTCTAAGCAATATATATTTCAAAGAAGATACAAAACTTGTAACTTATTTTTAAGAAGCGCTGTGAACGTCATTACACACAAAAAAGAACAGTGCAAATTCTCACTCAGCATGTCAGTTTTGAGGTGCTGTATTTAAGCAATAAATAACCCTTCCTACAGCCATGAGGTGCAACATGCAAGTCAGAGGCAGCCTTGGAAGAGAGACACTTTGATGGTCAAACATGGACGTGTCAGCTGGCTGCCTGCCTTCCAGACAGGAAAGCTTTACATCTCTTACTTCCTAGGCACGATCCCATTGCCAGTCCCACTTACACCACCTTGGCAGAACAACCTGGTTTTAGTCCTCTAGAAATAAGATTGACCCAAACTGCCCCCATGTCAAAGGTGCAGTGTCTCTCAAGCTAAGATGCCCCTTCCCCTGTAGTATCCCCCTCCCCCTTTTCCTCGGGCTGCTGACAGCTCTAGGTACGCCCTGTGGGGCTTCAAGGTGCCCAGCTGACTGAGTGGGGATTACCCTTCTTTTCACAGTGGCAGGAGACCTACCTTGCTGCTGTCCATCCATCACACACAGGCAAGGGAAGAAGAGGAATGGGGGTGCTGGGGATCACAAAGCCCACGTGACCCCATGCAGTGCTCATCCCAGTGCCATTTTCAGGGGTTCCTGGCTGCAGGCTTGTGCCTTGATCATAACTTTTGGCATCTAGTGCTCTCCAAACCTACACAACTCCTGGGTGGCCTTTTAAGCAGATGCTGGAGACTGTCCCCCACTACGTACCCCAGTGGAGAGATTGCCTCCCAGGGCAAGCTGTCTGCACCAGTGCTGGGGATGGTGACGGAGGGTCTCCGTTTCCTTCGTTTGTAATGGAGGGATTTGAGCAGGAGCCGAATCCTGTCAAGCGCTTCCTGCCCTGCACACACCCTTGTCAAAGAGCTCTTTGGAGAATACAGAAAGAGGATTAATGCTAATAGCTATATGCCTGTCATTTGAAAATCTCAAGCAGCACTTGCTGGATTTTCCTCATGAATCTCTAATGCACAGTACTGCAAAGGCACCTGAAAGGAAACTTTGCAGGGAGCACACACAGCAAGCAACAAGGTGGACGAATGACCCTGCAGGGTACGAGTGCAGATCACAGCCTACACACCAGATGCAGCGAAGCCTTTTGGAGAAGGAAAAAGGCATGCATTTGAAGCCATTTTGCCATCAAAGTAGGTTTACCCAATTCATTCCTTTCAATCATGTGCTATAATTCATTCCGCTACGCATTTTAGAAATAGTCACCCTGGGACTACATTCACTTAGCATAGTTAGTAATATAACACTATCCGGGCAGTCCTCCTTATCCAGCACCAGCATTTAGACTTGCAACTATGTAACAGACATTAAATTTCTTGGACCAGGCTAACAGCTTCATTGGTCGGGCCCTAAAGACAGGTTCAATCTTAATCCCGTATGAACCTTCAATAGGAGCGATTTCTGACCCTCAGGAGTTCTGACTGTGTTTTACTTAAATAGAATCACCAGAGCGATGGCATAGCCTTTGGAGATGCTGCATGTAATTCTTGGAACAAGGCAGCAGAAGAAAACACAAGGTGTAAAGAATTGATAAGATGACCAAGAGCTCACTGGTTGATCATGAACGTTAGCACTCAGCTCTCAAAGAATGAGACTGCCATCCAGAAGCCCTGTGGATTACTGACATTACAGGAGGGAAGGACACCCTTCTGCAAGGTCTTGGATTAGTTTCCTTCGCTTTCGCAAGGGGAGGACTGTAAGGACATTCGTGCTGACCTCTTTGAAGAGCACCCTAATGACTTAGAAAGACAAGCTCCTTTGGCTCCAGAGACAATTCCTCTACAAACTGTACTCAGCAGTCTCTTATCCACAACTATCTTCCTTTCCCCGTGCTCCTAGCTCACTTTCAGCACGTTCTCTGGCTAGCCTAAAGAAGCAGCCTTGCAAAACGTGAAGCAAGGTGTGAAATTTGACTTCATAGTCTCAAACCACGTGCCCTCTACTGATGATTCACGTTAGTCAGGCTGCGAAGTACCCAACACCTACTCCTCCCTTGACATACTCTCACCCTGTTGTGTGTTAGCCCTGGCAGGCAGCTGAGCCCCACACAGCCACTCACTCACCCCCACACCCCCCAGGCTGGATGGGGGAGAGAACCAGAAGGGTAAGTGAGAAAACCATGGGTTAAGATAAAGACAGTTTACAGGTAAAGCAAAAGCTGCAAACACAAGCAAAGCAAAATAAGGAATTCACTACTTCCCATTGGCAGGCAGATGTTCCGCCACCTCTAGGAAAGCAGGGCTCCATCACACGTAACAGTTACTTGGGAAGATGAACACCAACTCCGAATGTCCCCCTTTCCTCCTTCTTTCCCCCAGCTTTTACTACTGAGTATGATGTCACATGGTGCAGGAACATCCCTTCAGTCAGGTGGGGTCAGCTGTCCCGGCTGTGTCCCCCCCCAGCTTCTTGTGCACCCCCAGCCTACTTGCTGGTGGGGCAGCATGAGAAGAAAAGGCCTTGACATTGTGTAAGCACTGCTCAGCAGTGAGTAAAACATTGGTGTGTTATCAACACTGTTTTGGTCACAGATCCAAAACATAGCCCCATACTAGCTACTATGAAGAAAGTTAACTCTATCCCAGCCAGGCCAAATACACATCCTTTTCACAACCACAAAAGTAACACTAGGATTTGTGTTGTACCAATAGCAAACAGTTTCCCTTCATTTCATTAGGGTATATTTTTTAGATTTTGTTTTGTTTTTCTTAAAAAAAAAACATACAGAAATGCAAAAATATGGCTTTTTCTTTTTTTCCTTCTGCCTTTGGCCATGCTCTTTGAAAGCAACAAAAGGCCGGCAAGATACATGCTGAAGCAGAATATGCTTTAAAATAGAGAAGTCACCAACTACTGAGATTCAGTGCTGTTCCTACGCAACTGAAAACTTCTATGGCTTTTGCAGATTATGCTCTATTTACTTGCATGAATTTTAACAAAAAAATGCAAGAATTTTTATAAAATGAGTGTTTCTACAAAGCTCAATGCCAGCCAAAGTAGATGTCACAAAGAAGTACATGGATATATTTCTAAGACATTGCTGAAAGTAGACGTTGTATAAAGTATTTCAATTGAGTATGGGGGGCCAGGGGAAAGAGTGTCTGAGCTATTACTGTGAAAAAATGGACTACTCCAACTGTGTCCCTGTAAAAACAAGTAAAATGGCAGAGTAGAGAAACTGGCTCAGCTTGTAGCTGTGAAGGCCAGCATTCTCCACCAGCCCCAGGCCAGCAGGCTTTTACTCTTTAATGGCTTCATGCCCTCTAATTAAGGTTTCCAAGTACAATCTCTTTGAACAAATGTTTACATTTGTCTTGTTAATTCCCATTACTTAATAATCAGAACCCCCTGCAGTTACCTCAACATGGGGAAGATGAACCAAAGACATGATCATATGAGGGGTTCTGACATTTAAATAGGTGATTTGCACAAACATAACAAAAGAACACCTGCAGATGTAAAAGTGGATGAGCAAAACTGACAACACACATTTAAACTCCAAGTAAAAATCTGAAAACACAACTCGTGGGATTATAATCTAAGGTATGACAAGATAGTCTCATATAATATCTTATCTAGTACTTTTTTAAAATATCTTGCTCAAATTTTTCTTTGAAAACAATGAGTTATCCAGAAAAGAAGGGAAGTTGCCTGACCAGACTCAGTCATTTGCTGTCCATTCTGTTCTCCTTTGGGCAAGTCATTAAATCTCATTTGGGCTATATTTAGTCAAATAAATGCAGGCAATAGCACTTCCCCATGTCACCAGAGTGCTGTAAATGAGCAGTCCCTTTAACAGATGTGAGCCAGTCAAAGCCAGGCTGAGGGAACTACAGAAGAACCTGGACAGCTGAGCTAGAGACAAGGAAGTCAAGCAGATTAGAAAAGCTAACCAGGGAAAGACCTTCTTGTTCCAAATTAATTGTCTCTTGAGAGGGCATTGAAAGCTGTGCCTCTAAGAAAGAGAGCATAGAGCTACAGAAAAACTTATAGGTATGTGGGAATCAGTAACAATGGTTTGCTGAATTTTTCATTTGTGGGTTCTTGTGATGCTGGGAGACATCATAAAAAAACCCGTTGTTTTGCCTACTTTGAAAAAAGAAAACCAAACTCAAAAACAAAAGATAAAAGCAGAGAGGAAAGACAAAAGAAGCTAAAGGGGATGGAAAATGTGTCGTGTCATTTCATGCAAGAGTTGAGGTTATGGAAGTTTAGTGGAGACATGAAATGACTTGGTCAGAGAGCTGTATCACAGCAGATGTGGTAACCACCAGTTCAACTGAGGGCTAGAAGACCAAATTATGCAGTACTACAGCCAGCAGCCATCCTGTCCAGGACAGCTAATGTGAGCATCACAACCCCAGTGGGTAGTCATCAGCAAGGTGACAGACCCTCAGTTTTCCACTCAATCAGGAGAACAAGGGTCCCAGCTCTTCTCCACAGCAGGCATACCTTTACTGCAAGTCTACTAGATAGGGCCAAGCTACAATATTTTCTTCAAAATCACGATGCCTACTTATAACTTAACTTGTAATGGGTATTTACATTTTTCCTCCCTCCTATCTTATCTATCACATACCTGCCTAAAGCAACATTTTATGGACAGATAAAACATAGATAATGAAAGTTCATTGTAAAAATGCTTGCACAACTGTTACAAATATGGGACAAACTGGCACTGCTATAATTAAGTAGACATTTAAATGGATAGTTGCTTGTTCAGCAGGATGACCATTCAGGTGCACAACATGTAAGCCATTTCTCAACACCTCATGCTTCCACCTTATTTATTTGTGAAAGCTGGCTGGATAGGTGCAGCAATTGCATTTTGCGGTAGCAAAAAGGAAATACTGGAATTCTCATGTTCTCCTCGCATGCTTCATGCCAGGAGCCACATGCTCATCTTTACTAGAAGCAGCTCAACAAAACAGCTGTCTGTCCTTAGCACTTGAATCTTGAAATTTAATGAGTCCTTCCTCTAATAGCAACCTGTGTTATAACTGAGGGAAGCTACACCTCCATCTATTTTCTGCTCTTTCTCCAAGGGGCCTGCTTATATCTTCTCAGGGCAGTATTTCTTGATTCCGCTGCTTTCAGCAGTGCCTACGCTAGCTCAGCTGTGCCCGCTTTGCCAGCTGCAATGTGCTAGCAGTAATACCAAACCACTCCAGATCCAACTACATGGAGATCAAGGTGGGCTGTACATGTCTGCCAAGAAATCCAGCTCTTACGTGCACAGCACAAGCCACACATTCACAGCTCCTGGGATATCAGGTAGCTGAGCAGCCTGCAGCCCAGTGCTGCCAGCACAGGGAATATGCATTATTCTGATGTACTTGCTGTACTGGGTGGAAATATGCAATAAAGCCTTTGCTCTCATTTACCAGGTGCAGTTCCCAGCTCTTCCATCAAAGTCAGACTGCAACTAGTCAGTCATCTTAAAAATCTGTAAGGGTTTTTATCCGTAGCTTTTTGAGGAGGGATGTTTTGAAGTACTGAACCAGCTATAAACAGCTGTATGGACCAATTTTCTTATGGTTTGCTGGAAGATCCAAAAGAGACCTTGCTCTGCATAAATCCCCTTATTTTTCTTACTGAAATGAAAAGCTGAGGCAGGAAAAAAGAAATTTACTGACCTGAAACAACGTCTTGCTTGACTTATAATTTATTAAGCCTTTTGATAAAAAACCTGAAGGACAATGTTTTAAAATGGTCTTAGAAGAAAACACAAATCCTTTCACAATTGTTTTTTAAACAACCAAAAGACAAAAATAATTCCTACAATATTAATTGGCATCACCAAATTCCCATTTTAATGCACACTACACACTTCATGGGGCTCTGCAGGTGAGAACCAACATTTGCTCTATGTTTACATGCTTGCTTCCTCCAGATGCTAACATAGGTAAGCTCAGTTTCTTCAGACACCCATATTCAGCCTTTTACCAGATAGGTGCTCTAGAGGTTCTAACAGCCAACCATCCCCCTGTCTTAAGACACTTTTTTTTTCCCCCCCCAAATGCCACTTCTGCATTTGCTTGCTTGGTTGTTCTTGACAAGCTCTGCCTCTTTCTTGTTTTGGCATTGCCCCTTATTACTCAAACTTTTTGACAAGGAGCTCATCTTGCACCTTTTTCTCTTGCCTATTTTTCTCCATCCCCCTGTATTAAATTAAACAATATCATTATGCAGTAAACAGTCCAATAACCCCAGTCAGCATATGGTATTCATAAGTTCTTGCTGTGCAGCTCTAAATCTGTCACAGCCTCCATTTAAATGTCCTGAACTTCGCAAATATCTGAACCATGTGGTCAAGATACAACTTCAACAGCAGTAGAAAAACCATTCCATTGGAACTGAACAGCCATCCAACAGTCAGAGACTTCATATACAGACAAACCATGAGGAGCATGCAGGAGAAGGGATGTCCAACTTTACTGGAAAGCACTACATCTACTTATGCATGTAGATCAAATCATACTGTGCACATCCATTAAGCCTGCTCACACCACGTAGAAGGCGGCCACAAAGCACAACCTGCTTCTGCTGGTAGGTACAAGCTCTCCAGTCCCCCTGGCCAAAACATCTGGGCACAACTGCTGTACAGCACAAGACAGAAAGGACAACAAGCAGCCCCCATAAAACACCACCTGCCCACCAGGTAACATGATCATGGGAGAAATCCTTCCTTTTCTCTCCTTTGCTCATCAGCAAAGGAGGCGTATCAACAGTCCCCACCATAACGCAAACATTTTGATATTGATCATTAGATGAAGGAATCCTCTCTTTAATGTGGCCATTGAGTCTGACAGCTAATTTAGTTGTATACACACAGAAAGCAGCAAAAAGAGCAAGCAGAAAAACAAGAAGACACAACCCACTGTTATGTTGTGCTTGGTGGTGCTACACAGGTTACACTGGGAGCTGTATTAGCATATGACCTACATTTTAAAATTAATTTTGTTCTCAAGTTAGGTGTTCAGGGTTTTTCACTCCTGCAGGCAATTGGTGCTATTGTGTGTGCATTAATATATCAGCTCCACCATGTGTTTCCCCTCCCCTCCACTGTTTGCAAGGGATGTTTTAAGCAGCAGAGGGAGGGTCTTCTCATAATCAAGGTCCAAGCACTGCTGACTCTCCCATTCTGCACACTGCAACACTCATGTCAGCAAAGCAGCAGTAGCAACTGATGAGTGCTCACACGGGACCACTCAAAGCTCCAAGGACAAAGAATAATCTGTATTGGAAATGGAGGAGGAGGAAGAAACTAAATGAGAAGGCAGAGCCAGTTAAGGTTTGCAAGGAAAAAAATAAAAGTCTACAAAAATCAAAAGGAAAAAAGGAAAAAAAGGTTGATCTGAGCTGGAGGAGGGTTAGCAGAATGAAAGGTTTCTGCAAGTATTTGAAAGAGGTGAAGCACAAGTTTTGAGAGAAAGTTGACACGAATAACTAAAATTATTAACATCATAAATGCCTTTTTGAAATTGTCTAACAAGAGGCAGAAACTTTGAATAAGTGGGAAGTAGTATTTGATTTCTGTTTATTTATTTTACAGGCAAGGTTACATATGGAAATGTTATTGGCTTGGATGACATTTATTTTAATGGATTTGGGGAATTATGACATATATACAATTAGAGAACCTCTGAGAAACACTTTGAAAGAGCACTCGGGAAGTGGGAAAATATCATGAGGAACGCACAGATACACTATGTTTGAAACAAAGAAGAATGAGTGATTATAGCAATTGTCATCCAGCAAAGAACTTTGAAATTACTAAGTCATTTCTGACACTGAGAAAAAATTGCAGGAATTAATACTGGCAAACAGCCCCAGAGACAGCATCATACCCACTGGATCAGTACTTCATAGGACACTACAGCAGCTAATACAAACTGAAATAGGACACTTCTACAAGAACTAAATCTTGTAGCTGAAGAAACACACGCATCCCCTTCCCTATCTTGGAAATTTCTGGGAAATTTTGCTCCATCTATTATGTTTCATGATACCTCGTAGTGTTACCTGTAAACTGCTTTAAAGATCTCAAGTTCCTCATGTTGCTGGAATTACTAAATAGATGTTAAAATCTTCTTGTTTCCCTCTTTATATTCCTGGCTGTCCTGCTGGGACAAGGACTTTTCACTTGTCTTCTCCTTGTGAACTAGATAGATATATGGAGTTCAGTGAATTAGAAACAGTCCCATCTATGAAAACGTAAACAGAATAGGTAATGCTGCTGTTTGCAGTCTGTTTCTTGCAAAGTTAAGTTATAGAAAAAGATTTTATCTTGCATTTACAAATTTACAATACATTTTTTTTTTCCTCTCTGTGGCTGGAATAGACTAAAGTGTTAATGTTTTATTAGTCTGAACACTGAATTTAGTGGCTAGCCTACATTTGAGGTGGACAATTTGTTGAGGCATTATCTCTGATAATCAAATTTGTGGGGTCTACATCAGGATACCTTCCTCATCACATGGCCAGATGTGTACTACTCACAGTTAGAAGTATTCACTGGTTCCCACCTCACTCATTCCCTAGCCAGAGACAGGAAGGACTGTCATGCAACCCAGATCAGGCAACCTAATGTAAATGCACATGCTCCATCATATGGCACCACGTGTGCTCCTGTGAGCGATGCTGTCATTTTGATCAAAGAGCAGCAGCAGATCCCCCTGCTCGTGTGACAGGAGGAGATTTGCACAGTTCTGAGGCTGGGGCAACAGGGAATAGATAAGCAGGACCAGGGGACTGCTCACCAGGGAGCTCTGGCAAGTCATACCCACCCCACAGGCACTGTGATCTTCAGTCTACAAAATATTCTCTGCAAGTTGGAATGCCCTCTTGACCTATGTGGTAGAATTTTTTTATCTTCTTCATTCTTTTCTTGCTCTTCTTTCCCCAATAAAGCTTGAATAATCTCCATGTTTTCCACACCTCTCATGGGAACTGTGAGTATTCTTTAATTTTCTTTTCTCAGTTTGGATAACTCCAAGATAAATTTAACAAGAAACTCCTTCCGTAATGCCCTCAGGATAAAAAGAAGAAAAGTGAGGTTTAAAAATAAATGAAAGATGACAGCTAAATCTTTAAAATCATAGAAACACTAATCTCTTAACTACAGTATCTCCAAATCACGAGTTCACTGATCAGAGCATACTATTTGTCCTTCTAGGTAGAGAGAGATGCATTTTGAAAAGCTGCAGTGTGAGCCAGTGGTATTGTACTTAGTGGAAATAATTAAAATGATAACTGTAATCACCACCAAGAAATACTTACAATTTAATTAAAGGCAAGGATTCTTTGTCAGTGTCCAACTAGAGCTCTCTACGGATGCGATTTTCAGAAGCACTGAAATTTCAGAGGGAATAAAGTAATTTTGGTCTTTCTATTTGCCAGGTTTCCAATTCATGAGAAAGGTTGCCAATATACAAGCATATCTGGTTCTCAGAGGGATTTTTAGGTCCTTCAATCCAGTCCCTTGTTCCAGAAATCAAATACATCATATAAGCTTTTTTTATAGGCACGTACTGAAACCAGTACCGGCTACAGAGGTGTGCTTCAGCAGCACTGGAGAAGATGTCTGCTAGCAGGTGGTGATGCTGGGTTACAGTTGGTCAGCTGCTGTAAGCACCTAGACCCACAGACGCAGGAAAGGGAAGCTTGACTGAAAACACTCCTTGAAAGGTTTGAAACAAATGCCGCCTTCTGCTTTTAAATGTCACGCTCAGCAATGCAAACCAAAACAAGTAACACTCCTGCTCTCACCCATTATCATCAGCAGTGCTTGTCAAAAGATGATCAGTATCATTCATATACAGGAAGTCAAATAAGCATTAAACAAATTCAAGCTTTAGGGCTCTCTTTTTTGCAAGATAACATCAGATATTAGCCACCATTTCTTGCCTCATCACATGCTGATCCCTTCAGTAACCAGGTTTTTAATTACACAAATCTGTCTCTGGGTATTTTCTTGCATAACTACTAAAAGGCATGAGTGTACTGAACTTGTGCTATAGTAGATGTGCATTATAAACAAAATACAAATTGGGATAAGGTTTTCAAACTCTCCAAAGTTTGGGTATGCTGAGATCTATGGGTTTATATCAGGGTGTTTAAAGATTTGGTTATGTGGCTTACTTTTTACTCTGACCCTGGAAGGAGTTTGGTAATTTGAGACATATGCATACACAGACATTAGCTGGTATTATATGAAAGGAGATGTTTATGTTGGCAGTTTGCAAAGTGCTGGCTCTCGCCTTCGAAAGCTTGTTGGAGGGAAACCTGACAGAGCATCTGACCTGGGACCTTCAACTCCTGAAAGGATAACTTCAAGCAGTTCAGAAGTCTGGTTACTTCTGATAAACACTCTCTGATTTGATTGCTTAATAACCCCCATCTGGTGAGCCTTCAGCCTGAACCAGGCAACCCCTTGGGTTCAGACCCTCTCACAGGTTTCAGCATTTTCCCATTCACTCCCCCAGTCCCAAACAGAACCAAAAAAAAGCCTGACACTATAAAGATTAAAATTACAGATAAACTCGGCTCTGTTGCAGGGGGAGCAGAGGCAAGGGTTTAATCCTTGTCCAAGCATAAGGATTTTACAAATCTCTCTACAGGGCCTGTGTTCCTATCTTTCAAGGTAGAGTTGGTTTGGTGGTTTTTTTTTCCCCACAGTGACACATAAACAGCAGCTACTTAGTTTTTAGCAGGGTAACCAAAATCAGAACTTGACTTTGGGTATTGAGAGATTAAATTCCTTATCTGATATATTCTGATCCTGTGGAAAGATGACAAAACACACCACCCGTTTCACATAATACAAGCATGAAAGCACTGCTGTTCCCATACTTAAGCACCATTTAAAATGCTATGGCCAAGAAGCAGCACCTGCTTGATTCTTTTATCGGTATGCCATAGGTGGATGCTGTACTGACTCATTTCATTTCACATTAAGTATCCTATTAATTTAGATTAATTTTTGCACAGATTTAAGTTACTGTGGACAGAAATTAAATAATGTTTGCTAAGGCTAGAGCCAAAATGGTTTCAGTCCTTGAGCCACAGGAGGCTCACTAACATCCCAAATGAGCAGCTGAGAGCAGCCTGTGCTAGGAAAAACTTAGACCAGAGCTAGACTCCAAATGACCCAGTCCAGAAAAACATGTGATGGGACACAAGCCTCAAGCCCTTCCCACCGCAGAAAAATTAGTTCACAGTTTAACTTTGTTCTTATTAGCCAGCTTTTCTGCCACTCAAAGACAATATGTAGATTAAATTAAGATCTTTAACAAGATAGTTTAACATTACCAAAACCCTGGAACTGAATTAAGATTAAAAGATAGATTTGAGGGATGTGGGGAGGAAAAGGCAGACAACAATATTTAGTAGAGATAAATATCCACAGAGGCAACTAAGGAACAGAGCTGGCCACCTTCCATTTTTGTGATATAACTTGGCAAGTTTGGAAGGCAGCATGTTGTGGCAGAGGGAAAACAGAAGTTCCCAATCCACCTTTTCTTCACTATTTGCAATGTGGTTTGTTTTTTTTTTACACCTTATTAGCTTCCATTATTTCTGTCTTCCTCTCCTCAAAGTGTGAGGCCCCATGTCTTTCAGTAGTTTCACAAACAAGAAGTTTTCAGGTTTTAATATCTTTAGGAGAGATGTTACAGATGCTGTAATTCCAAAACTCAGAGAAAAAAATTTTGAGAGAGGTAGGCTTCTAGTCTAAGTACTCTGAGTCTCTCCTCCGAGGAGCCTGTCTCTGCATTCACTACAGGGAGATTAAGCTCCTAATCAAAGCGCTTCCGATGCCTAAAGCCAGATGATGCAAAGCCTCCCCGTTCCAACACCACTCCTGTTCCCCTTAGCACATCCCGTGCGCAGCACTCCATGCGCCAACTTGGAAGGTCATAAGGAAGACCTTCAGTTCACATCCAAGGACATGACTTGGAGCAACACTGCCTTGCCAACTTAAATCTCTGAAGGCTGGAGATCATTCAAAAAAAATTATAGGAAAAGTCTTCCATAGTAAACACAGTACTGATGCAACTACATTTTTTTGAAACCAATGGACTGAATGACAGCTCCACTTCCATATTGCTAGAGCCAAGCAGTGAGCAATGCAGAACACACAACTCCCATCAAAGCCAACTCTTCTGCAGTAGAGCAGAGCTCATACAAAAAGACAACAGCCTTGGGTTGCTTTTAATTTGTATAATATACAGCTTGCCCTAGTTTATACACACTGCAGCATTAGACAATTAGACATGCTGAAGTATCATTATTCGCCTGACTCGCAACTGAGCATCCTCTGTCTCCACTCCCCCTCTCTCCCCTGAGTGTGGACCATTATCCTAATTTTTGCAACTCTCATGGAATAGCTGCCCCATAACTATAATTAGTCCACTGCTTCTTTGTTTTAATAGCTGTATTTTCTAAACCAAAAGTGGCATTCTTTTTCTCAACCATCTTGATTATTGCAAATTTTTGCCTAGGATGTTTCTTTCAATCATTTTTCCTCTATTTTCAGATCTTTGTGGGGAAACGAAAGGGCTTAGTTGAACTTAAGATTGCCAAACTTGACTTCTGATCTTAGGTATATTATAGAATTATGATGTTTTTATTTTAAAAAATTACTAACCTTTCACAGAAAGTGTCAAAAAGCAGAAAAAAAAGGGAGTTGAAAAAAGTATTTGCAGCTGTTGTTTTATAAAGCAACTCCATTATAACGTTTACAACTTTTTCGCAAGGCACAGAAACAGTGTTTCTCCTGTGACCTTGAGTAAAATTAATATAATGGAAGGATCACCACCACTAATTTATATACAGCCAAATACTTGTAAAATGTCTAACTGTTGATAGACTTTGCCAGATACACAGCACATGGAAAATTCACAATATATAGCAAAATATTGTGAAAATGCAGTACATATGGAATGCTTGAGGATGGGCATTGGAAAACTTTTTTTACATTATTTTAAATGATACGCTACTTTAAGGTAAAGATAGTATCCCATACTCGTACCAACAAATCAGGCCATGTGATCACATATCCCTATTTATTTACAATATCAGATAACATTGGAGAGACTTAAAATTGCTTGCTGGGACTACTTTTTGTCTAAACCTACACTGCATTAGTTGCCATTTGGGAGCTACACAGCAGGATTAATGGTAAGAAAAATAGCCACTTATTTTGAAAAATGCCTAAAAATGACACTACTTTAACATCCATCATCTTGTTCCTTGCTAGCCCTAAGGAGTTCTTGTGTAGTCCTTTGGGAGGCTCAGCATATCTATCACTAATAGTAGAAATACCCTATTTTCAGATCTGCATGCTTGTGACATACCTTTCTAAATCTAGTTTCAATTTCTCCTCAAATTTCTTTTTTTGTGCATCAGGCATTTTTAGTATTTAAAGAGGCAGGTAGGAGAAACAACAAAATACTCAGGCTACAATCTCTTAGCTGGCTACCCAAGTTCTTTTCTGAAGATTTTCAAGTAAGTTCTGGGGACTTTATTAATGCAATGGCAAAAGTGAAGTACAAATAAACTATAAGTGTAATTTAATCACACAAAGTTTACGATGCCGAACACTGGAGTCCATGGAGCATTAAGGCAGAAAAACAACAGCCTACAAATTTAGTATCTTTTCCTATTATTTGCATAATATTAACTAGCAACTCCCTCATGCTGGAGTGAACATAATGTTTATGTCTTTTCTGAAATGACCTGTGTGTTAAAGCTCTATCACTGCTGAGGATCAGTATTCCAGAAACTGGACAGACATAAGTTTCCAAGTGGCCAAAAGTAGAAAGAGCAAAGAATAGTTCAGCACAATCCAGTCCAGGCAACTTCAAGTTCTGCTCAGGATCCTTTCCAAAGACTACAGGACTAGATTAAACTGTGGATTCATTTGGAGAGTTCAGAGCTTTCCTGTCTCAAGGGAGACTGAATAGCTCATGCTCTCTGCATAGCTCAGGAAGTAGTATCTTCTCAGGCAAAAGCTGGCAAGTTTGCTGCAGCTAAGCCTAACAGTTCAGAGTCTCCTTATTCTTCACTCCATCCACCCAAGCAAGACACAGGGGAATTGGGAGTTGAAATCTGCAGGGATCTCTTCTCAAGCTGAACAATTGTGTTGCTCTGAAGATCTATTCTGGTTTTACTAACACTTGCTAAGTAGAAGAGTCATATTTGAGCACAGATATGTTCCCTAGGGGTATATTTTTCTCCAAATAAAGACATAAAAAGTTTCAAACCATGGACTAAAATGACCAAGCTCAGAAAGCTGCTGAAGCACTTAGTTAAAAAAAAAAAGACCAAAACCAAACCAAAAAAACCCAGTCAATCAGGTGCACCACCACCGCAAGTACCCAAGCAGCATCAGGATTTACATGGCAGACTTGTGTCATACCCAGTTTCTGGGAGCTCAGCACAGTGCTGCCACTTGCAGCTTCTCAAGAGTGGGGAGCCCAGCAGGCTCCTGGTGCATCTGTGCTCTTATTTCTCCTATGTGGACTTCCTGCAGCAGAAGAGAACAGGATGTTCATCATTAGTCAGCCACCATCTGTAGCTAAAACATCAGATGGCAATGAAATAGGAAAAGGGAGTTGCTATTCTCTTCCAACCCTACTTTTTTCCCCGCAACGAGATGGACGTGACATTCAAGACATGAAATTAAAGGAAAGAAGATGACCGTGGCAGAGTGGAATTTTAGTCTACAGATTCAGGGGGCCAAACATAGCCAAAGCTCATAGATGGACAGTCTCAGGGATGCTCTAGAGCCTATTCTTAAACCCTCCTTGAGAACCAAATATCAGAAAAAGCTGCATTGGTCTGCAACAGTGGTTACTGATTGAAGAAAAATATATTTTTATAATAGTCATATCCCAGAATAAAATTATGCAGGCAAGAAAGCAATACTATGTATAAGAGAAAGAAACTAATAGACCAAACTGAAACACTATTTCAAAGTCCCACATCACTGAGGATCATAAAAAAAACCCAAAAGCCTGCTCTGGCCCAGCAAGTGCAGATTTTTTTCCTTAAGGATCTCAGTAGCCTGTTCATGAAACTGTTTAGTTGCCACAGGGGGCTTTCCTTCCACAAGGAAACTGGTTTCAAGAGACCCAGAGAGGAGAACAAACCTAGAGAAAAGAAAATCTGAGCTTGTGTATTTTATCCACTGCCTTTTTAGCAGAAGCAATATGGTCTGTGATTGTGATGTGATTCAACGGCCCATGTGAACGTGCACCAATATTAGCAGAACTCTTCTGCCCCAAAATGAACCAGCAGGAAGATAACCAAGTATCCAGCAGCTTGAGCCCTGTATTATTCCAACACCACACCAGCGCCTGAGGAAGTCAACATGATTTGGATAGGCACTTTTCAAGTCTCAAGCTCTACCTGTTGGATGATAGGCCAGCCTTTCTTTTTTCAGATTCACAGACCACTGAAGATTCGCACACACACTCTCAATGAGTAGAGCAGAGCACCAGTGATGGCTTGTTTACCTGACAATAGCCTAATTCACAAAAATGGACTGGCCCTAATCAGTACAAAGATAATAAAAAGTAAATTTGGAGGAACGTTGTCAGCTCCAGGCTTACACTGGACTGGGCAACTAAGAGGAGTTCATTAACAGAGACAAGAGAGCACCTTCTCAGTACCTAATTCTTTCCTTTACACCTTTCCTATAAGTGTTATTCTTAGAAAAGTTTTAAATATCCCAGGTTATGTTTCCAGTGCTTCTGGAATTTGATCCAGTTTATTTAAAGCTATCTCTAGCACGTCTGTCCCACACCACAGTCTAAACAAACCTGGGGACAATGGGGCTTTTTCATATTCTTAGGAAGGTGGAAGTGACTTGGGATGCTTTTAGAAATCCTTTTAGTAAAACCATCCCACACGCGCAGATTAGACTATGGAAAGTCACCAGTATTGCTCTCAGTTGTGCCATTTGGTTCACCTTCAATTTTTTTTCCATGTTCTTCAATGAATACTAGATGTTTGTCAAGCATAAAAGGAATAATCATTAGAATTCCAGTATATCGGAATTATATACATATATGCAAATGTACATATTAATGAAAGAGAAATTAACACTGAGCAGAGACCATACATAACACCTAAAAATATTTCACTGCTGAATTGCAATGGAGATTAATAAAGACAGAGCTTTTACAGTATTTAGCTATGGATAAATAATGCAATTAATCATGTTCATGTGAATTTGAAGAAGAGAAAGAGAATATTATCCCTTCATGTTCTGTAACACTGGCAGCCTTAGGTTAAATATCATTTCAAAGTGTTTCTTGGCTGAATCTAGTATTCCGCTCTTTTGTGGAAAGTTGTTGGATCCCACTTAAAAGACCGATAATCCTGCAAAGGGGAAGACCACATTACCACAAGCGACTGGGAAACCCTCTAACTATCAATTATTAGACAACATTCACCAACAGGCCTGGCATGCTCTAAAATAAGTTAACATTATCTTATAGTAATTGCAGGATATGTTGCTGTTTAAATCACACACTAAGCATCAGAGATCAGTTCCCAGGAAGAAAAGACTCTTGGGTAGACACTCCAAAGCCCTCGCTCACCACAGTAAGACATTTTATGGTCTGCCCCTTACATGTTGACGTTATGCCTGGAGTCAGACAATGGGAATAACTGGTTTTTCATGTTGGCAACAAAACAGGAAGGACAGGGGAGGGTCCTGACTGCAACCCTTCTGAAATTTTCATTTCTTTTCTCACAACAGTGAAAGCAAGCCATTTCACTGGGCACAAAACATGTTTTCAATATGAAACATTTCATTCAATCCATCCCACTCCTACCAGCTTGATGCCAGTGCCAGCAATCAATGCCCAGAAGCTGGAGAAGGATCACAGGTCAGCAGGAGAGCACCTGGAGTGCAGCACAAAGGAATTCCAGCCACTCCAGCGAGTAAGTCAGCTTCATCAGGGCCCCAACTTAAATGCCTCTATGTAAACACACATAATATGGGGAACAAACAAGAGGAGTTAGAGACATGCACATGCCTGCGGGGCTATGATCTTATTGGCATCATGGAGACATGGTGGGATAGCTCCTATGACTGGAATGGAAGGATGCAGGCTCCTTAGGAAGGACAGGCAGGGGAGACAAGGAGGGGGTGTTGCCCTATACATCAAGTACTAGCTGGAGAGCATGGAGCTCTGCCTGGGGGTGGATGAGGAACTGACCAAAAGCTTATGGGTCGGAATTAAAGGGAGGGCAGAGACAGGTGACATTACAGTGAGGGTCTGCTACAGGCCATCTGACCAGGAAGACTGAGTGGATGAGGCCCTCTATAGCTAGATGGCAGCAGCCTCACATTCACAAGCCCTGGTCCTCATGGGGGACTTCAACCACCCTGATATCTGTTGGAGGGACAACACAGCAGGACATAAGCAATCCAGGAGGTTCCTGGAATGCATCAATGATAACTTCCTTCTCCAAATGATAGAGAAGCCAATGAGGAGAGGTGCCATGCTGGACCTTGTTCTCATCAACAAGGAGGGGCTGGTGGAGAATGTCACACAAGGGCAGCCTTGGCTGCAGTGACCATGAGATGATTGAGTTCAAGATCCTTAGGGCAGCAAGGAGAGCAGACAGCAAGCTCACTACCCCAGACTTCAGGAGAGCAGACTTTGGCTTCTTCAGCAATCAGCTTGGCAGAGTACCATGGGATAAATGCCTGGAGGGAAGAGGGGCCCAAGAAAGCTGGCTAATATTCAAGGATCATCTCCTCCAATCTCAGGAGCGATGCATCCTGACAAAGATGAAGTCAGGCAAAAATGCCAGGAGGCCTGCATGGATGAACAAGGAGCTCCTGGACACACTCAGAGAAAAAAAGGAAGCCTATAGAGGGTGGAAGCAAGGACAGGTAGCCTGGGAGAAATACAGAGAGATTGTCCAGACAACCAGGGATCAGGTTAGGAAAGCTAAAGCCTTGATAAAATTAAATCTGGCCAGGGACATCAAACACAACAAGAAAAGCTTCTACAAGTACATCAGTGATAAAAGGAAGACTAGGGAAAATGTGGGCCCTCTCCAGAAGGAAACAGGAGACCTGGTTACCTGGGATATGGACAAGGCTGAGGGAAAAAAGTCATTGAGTATCTCAGTCTTCACCAGCAAGTGTTCCAGCCATGCCACCCAATTTGCAGAAGGCAAAGGCAGGGACTGGAAGAATGACGAACCACTCCCTGTAGAAGATCAGATTCCAGACCATCTGAGGAACTTGAAGGTGCACAAGTCCATGGGACCTGGTGAGATGTATCCATGGGTCCCGAGGGAACTCGCAGATGTAGTTAAGCCACTATCCATCATATCTGAGAAGTCACAGCAGTCCAGCGAAGTTCCTGCTGACTGGAAAAGGGAAAACATAACCCCTATTTTTAAAAAGGGAAAAAAGGAAGACCCGGGGAACCACAGGCCAGTCAGCCTCACCTCTGTGCCCAGCTAGATCATCAAGCAGATCCTCCTGGAAACTATGCTAAGGCACATAGAAAATAAGGTGGTGATCAGTGACAGCCAACACGGCTTCACTAGGGGCAAATTGTGCCTGGCAAATTTGCTGGCCTTCTACAATGGGGTTACAGCATTGGTGGATAAGGGAAGAACAACTGACATCACCTACCTGCAATTTTGCAAAACATCTGACACTGTCCTGCATGACATCCTTGTCTAAGTTAGAGAGACACGGATTTGAGAGATGGACCACTCAGTGGATAAAGAACTGGCTGCACGGTCACACTCAGAGTTGAGGTCAATGGCTTGACATCCAAGTAGCAAACAGTAATGAGTGGCATTCCTCAGGGGTCGGTACTGGGACTGGTGTTATTTAACATCTTTGTTAGCAACATGGATGTAGGGACTGAGTGCACCCTCAGCAAGTTTGCCAATGACACCAAGCTGCGTGGAGCAGTCAACACACTGGAAGGAAGGGATGCCACCCAGAGGGACCTGGACAGGCTCGAGAGGTGGTCCCATGCAAACCTCATGAAGTTCAACAAGGCCAAGTGAAAGGTCCTGCACCAGGGTCAGGGAAATCCCATGCACAAATACAGGCTAGGTGGAAAATAGATTGAGAGCAGCAGTCCTGAGGAGAAGGACTTGGGGGTTTTGGTTGCTGAGAAGTTTGACATGAGCCAGGAATGTGCACTTGCAGCTCAGAAAGTCAACCACATTCTGAGCTGCATCAGAAGAAGCATGGGCAGCAGGTCGAGGGAGGTGATTCTGCCCCTCTACTCTGCTCTCTTGAGACCCCACCTGGAGTACTGTGTCCAGCTCTGGAGCCCCCAACATAAGGACATGGACCTGTTGGAGCAGGTCCAGAGGAGGGCCACAAAGATGATCAGAGGGCTGGAGCACCTCTCCTGTGAGGACAGGCAGAGAGAGTTGGGGTTGTCCAGCCTGGAGAAGAGAAGGCTCTGGGGAGACCTTATAGCAGCTTTCCAGTATCTGAAGGACGCCTACAAGAAAGCTGGAGAGGGACTTTTTTTTTCCACAAGGGCACATAGTGATAGGACAAGGGGTAACGGCTTCAGACTGGAAAAGGGTAGATTTAGATTAGCTCTCAGGAAGACATTTTTCACTGTGAGGGTGGTGAGGCACTGGAACAGGTTGCCCAGGGAAGTTGGGGAGGTCCCATTCCTGGAAGTGTTCAAGGCCAGGTTGGATGCGGCTTTGAGCAACCAATTCTAGTGGGAGGTGTCCTTGCCCATGGCAGGGGGGTTGGAACTAGATGATCTTTAAGGTCCCTTCCAACCCAAACCATTCTATGATTCGTGGGTGCTTGCAAAGGGCCAGACACAAAACTGCAGAAGGCTACTGCATGTCCCATTTTTAAATAAAAGTGGATAGAGCACGCACCCAGTCTCAAATCACTCTCTGCCTGACAGGGCATGAATCCTCATCATGTAAACAAAAGTATGCCAGCTAGAGGCCCTTAATCATACCCTGGCAATAAAGGAGATAGGAACCCAGGAAGGTCATGCTGGTGCGTACTGTGAGGTCCAATATAAATCGGAAACCAATTCACAGAAGCAGAAACCAGAATGTTTCCACTGTGTCCTAACAGTTTTACAGCAGTGAGGGTGACTGCCTCCTAAATGCTTGGCTTGCAGCTTTCCCAAATTACAATTCTCATGTATAAAATACCTAGGTATCAGTTGAGAAATCAGTGGGATGAGATATTTTTTCCTGAGCCAGGGGTCAGGACAGTTCCCTCAGAGGTAGGATCTCTCAGCTCTAGACTTCACCATATCCTCTTAGCATCAGGAAGGAGGACTGAGGGGTGCCCTTGCTTGTCTTCTTGCCTCCTTCTGGCAGTATCTAGCAGGCTGCTGGAAGGTTGCCCCTGTGGATTCACATTTCCATCAGCAGGAACTGATAGCTTCCCACAGGCCTCCTGCACCAAACGATGACTGAGACAATGCTTTCTGAAGGCAGTCCCCACCTTACCACCCACCTGCACTGCTGCCCCTACCACCACTCCCCTCCCTCCACACACCTTGTCTACCCAAGAAGTCCATTATAAGCTGGATAACAAACTTTACCCAAGATACCAAAAGCTTGTAACTTGGGGGAAACAGTATCTTTCTTCTACATTTCCTCCAGCCTGCTTTTGTTGCTTCCTTCTGTGAAGAGCCAAGCAAATCAGAGGCTGACTCAGGCCAGGGGACCTGAAGGTTTGCCCTCAGAGAAAGCAATGCTCATGCTTTCACAAGTGAACTGGCTGGACACTTGCCCACTTGTGCAGTCATCCCAACCTCCTGAGGTCTTTTGCTTCTTTTCTTACAGGAGAGGAGGGATCAGCCCCCACTCTCAAGTCTTAGTCTCCCAAGTGTAAAGGATAGACTGTTGTGTTGTATTATTGAAAATATCATCTTCCCAACTGCGTCACTCATTACACTAACATGTTCCTGCTTTGGCATTCCAGAAAGACTTCTGTGACCCTCCCTCAGCACACTCTGTGCCCTGATGCTGTGCAGCCACCAGATAGCATTGATGTCCCCTAATGAAAACAAGCCCTTCCTTTTCCTGGCTGAGGCAGGCACTGTGACTCAGCAAGAAGCTACTGTATGAATAAACACAGTGGGTCAGAGCCTCCTCTACACAAGCAGCCCTTTGGCACCCTTCTGGCAATGTCAGAGCACCATGATGTGACTGCACACGTGCTTTATGCCCACTTTAAGGTATTTTTGCAGAGCCGGGGGCATGCAAAGTAGCCTCAGGATAAATGAAATCAAGCCCAGCAAGGACAGAAATGCTACAATGGCATTTCTGTGGGAACTTTCCCAAAAGTCATCTCCCACTGAAACTCTACTCTAGGCTGATGCTCGTTCCGTTGGTCACATGTGGCTCCCAGACCTTTTCAGCTCATCAGCCTCTGAACATATGTGACGGCGTCTCTGTACAGTGGAAAAAAAAATGAAAAAAGAAAAAAGGTGGCTCTGCTTCCAACTCCAGAAAGGATATGAGCAATCTGCGTATGCTTCTGCAGTCCATGTCAGTCAGTAAAATTAGATCCTTACAGCCCCTCTCCCTTGAAGACCTGTAACTAGCTACACATCAGGCTGTACAGGGCTGTGTTAGAGGCACAAGTGCAGCAAGAGAACGGTGAGAAGAATGCAGGTTTGGTTTGCCATTGCCAGGGTCTTTCTGATAGCTGGTCATCTCAAAGAAAGTGCAGCAGTGAACAGGCTGCAAGGGTTATATGGAGATATAATGGGCACTTCTCAAATTATTACAGTATATATAGTGGTTTCATTATGACTTTCTGATAAGCTTTTTTAAATAAAACATAGGAATAAAAATATCTGCACATTTGTAATTATTTTAAATTATAGATTCATGGCTTTGTTCCTCTTGCTTGAGTTTTAAGATGAAAGCAAACAGTCCAAGGCTATCCTGAAGAGAATCTAGGTATGCAAAGCTCTTCTTAATTCTGTCTATAGGAAAAAACAGGCTGCTTCTCTTCAAACCTTTAAAATAATGTTTCATACCATAATCAGTGCAATGGAATGAATTGATTGATGGTTTGAGAAGGGCAAGAGGGGCTAATTTTCCAAAGAGGTGGCCGGTACTGTATATGGTACACCGTAGTACCTTCTAAATGCTGAATATAATACTCACAAGCTTTTTACAGCACTGCTGCCATGCAAATTCCTTTGCTAACTATATATTAGAAAGGTTTGCAGTGATCTTTTTAACCTCTGTCTATGTCTCCCCAATAAGAGGGAAGTTGACTGAAAAAGCAACAATACCAATAAGCACTTCTATGAGAAATTTAAACTCTAAGGATGCCCCAAAGATATATTTGTCTTTTTGGACATTTGCTGACTTTCTTTTTCCTTTTATTTTAAAGTCAAGAGCTTTTAAAAAAAGAAAAAATAAATTAGGGAAAAGCCTCCTGAAAGGGTTAAATTTTTCCCCTACAGCTTCTCTAAGCGGAACTGATATTCTTAGTCTGACTTAAGGATATGGAATAGAAAGGCTGCCAACATCTGTTGTGGTCAGAGACAGATAAAAGAGACTAATTCAGAGCTGGAAGAACCCATGTACAGCATTCTGTGTTGCATTACCCTTTTCACAAAAGCACGCAAAATAGTATTTGATAGTATGGAAGATAGATGCTCACCTAAATTTCTTCACTGTAGGGACCTAGGAGTTTCACATGTATATAGGTACCCTCATCATCACACTCAGAGCCAGAAAGAGACCGCACAAAATGAAACATTTAAATTCTAGCTGGGGTATTCCAGGCTGAGGATATTTCAGAAACGCCAAGTATATAATCACACTACTATGTAATGGGAAGTGAATGAAAGAGAAGAGAAAGGTGATTTAGGAGTTCACAGGTATTGGGATCAATATTGATTTAGACTGCTGATCATGAAAAAGTTAGTACAGAACAAATTAGGACGCTAATTAACTTTGGATGTGGATTAGCCCAAGCTCCATGAAGGCGCTCAGAGCAAGAGTATCCACACAGAGACTTGAGGAGCTAATGTGATTTACATTCACACCTAATTCAGCTATTAAACATACTTCATGTAGACAAGTCTTCAAATTTCTGCAAATTGGGAATTATTTCCAAGGAAGCCAATTGCATTATGACAGTATAAATAGGCATACAGTCAAAACCAGGTCAAGATCTACAGACCACAAAACAATTACGTCCGTCTATATTTACTTTTGCCAGGACTGATCTCACCATAGGAAGGGAATTTCAATATCTGAAGTAGATTTTGAATAACAGTTACTTTACTACAGGAAGGCAACATTTTACAGGCAGCTTAATTACATTACAAGACAGACTGAAGTGACAGCAAACGCTTCGTGTCTAAATGTTCTGGTGCATGCTCTGCTGTCCTTATTGCAGGGAAGCACCTGGTGAAGTCAGCAGAAACTCTGCCCAAGGAAGGGCAGCCAGCCTGCCTCTTCTTTTATAAAGCAAGAATTATACTTCACCTTTTGTTTGCATCAGTAGATAAGATGCAGGCATGGAACTAAAACTCCTCGGCAATGGGACCATGGCATGCACTGCTGCTAGGGGTAGAGAACAGAAATGGTAATGGGAACTGAGGCCAGCTGCCCAGCTCCTGGACGGGGTAGAGCTAGAGAAGTCCTGCCTTCATTTCTTCTCCTAGGAGGTGGCCCTGTCCTTACTCCAATGGATGACTGAGCTTAGCAGTTTTTCCTCTACCTCTTACAGGCTGACATGCCCCTAAAAGCACATCCCTTAGCTTTCTGCAGAGATGCAAAACATTATTGGCATATATAGCAACCAGTCAAAACCTCAACAATTTAGAAAAATCTCCTTTGGCTACCTCCATCCATTTTTTTAAAAAATCACTTTGCACTTCTTGGTCTTAACAGCCTGGAGAGCCTTGCCAAACATTTCTCACTTGATATAGAATAGTCTGTTGGAAGGGACCTACAGCAATCATCTAGTCCAACCACCTGACCACTTCAGAGCTGACCAAAAGTTAAAGCACGTTATTAAGAGCATTGTCTGAATGCCTCCTAAACACTGCCAGGCTTGGGGCATTGACCACCTCTCTAGGAGGCCTATTCCAGTGTCTGACCACCCTCTCAGTAAAGAAATGCTTCCTAATGTCAAGTCTGAACCTCCCCTGACACAGCTTTATCAGATTATGAAGCACTGGTTTGCACCTGCACTGGATCAATAATTAGGGATTCTTAATATGAACATCAGTTTCTTCTCATATATTTATATTTGTGCATGCTTTTCACAAAATAAGTGTAAACTTAGAAGCTGGCTTTGTGAACTCATCCCCCCATTGTCAAACTTCTAATTAAATCTGATTTTTTTCCACTCAATAGCATGCTTATGTATTAAATATACAAAGAATTATTAAATCATATTTATTGAGGTTTTACCACTGTTAGAGACACATATTTTGCAACATTAAAAGCCTCCAAATATGTTTTACATTATTTATAAGTATTTATTTTGTCATACTGGGGTTTTTTTCACAAATATAAATGTTTGGAATAACTGATCTTTACTTTAGATGCATGGCAATCAATTATTTAAAACATATTTTGAGGTTTAAACAACTACACCATGTCTACCTCTTCTGTAATCGCAGGCTGCATATATCAAAATCAAGATGCATGCCACCACTTAAAGACAACTTGCTACAGCTAAATGAAGTATCTGATACAGCTCTTAGATCCCCCTGTATGTCTTCCAATTGTTAAATAATATGCCCAGGAGGTAATAGCAGTCTTTGCACAAAGTGTGATCCCATAGGATTTTGCCATCCAAAACCTGCCAGCCTCTAGATCCGTATTTCTATGACTGCAATGGCATCTGCCTGCAAAGAGACAGCGTTTGGGCAAGAAATAGGAGGCTTTAGTACACCACACAAGTTCTTCATGTTCCACAGTCCAAAATAGACTTATCTGGAGCCAATTTACTGAGTATAATTTATACCAGACCCTTGCTGGAATGACTTGCACTCTTGCGGCTCTTCAGATGTATATCCAATAGGGAGCTGTCACTCCGTATGGGTTTTAATACAGGGTTCCAAGTACAAAATCCAGTACCCAGAGACACCATGTGGCTTTGTAGCTCTCCTTGAGATAAGCTGAATCAACAGCTCAGCAGCTGGGCTACACACATCCATGACGTCCTCCTACTCGTGACAGGTATAATATGGATTATTTTCTTCTTTTTAAGATTTGACAGTTTTCTTCAATAAATAATGAGGTCAAATAGCTATGAGGTTTTCAGCCTAAGGAGTCTGGGTTTTTAACTTAGCTATTATTTCAGGACAGACATGGTCCTTAGATGCTGAGCACCAGCTACATTTGTTGGAAGAAATGCATAGGGAATATACAATTTTCTTACATATCTGTAAGGCCCTAGTAGCTTTTCCACAGTGTTTATGAGCATGAAATTCAAACAGCACTATGTAATAGTCTTTTAGGTATCTCATGCCCAGTCTATATATTACATACAGAGAACCTGAACCACAGTTCATGAAGCAATAGTAGTCACCAAGGAATATGTGCTGTAAGTGGAGGAGCAGTGCTTTGGAAATCATACACTGAAGGTACGTCTCCACTGCACCCTGCAATGCAGATACCCAGCTTTCAGCAAACCAGTTCCCGCAGCAGCCCAGGCTAGGCAGCATAAAGCTCAGCAGGTGACCTCTCTGTCAACACTGAAAGATACCCACGATAAGTAGAATTTAGTTAATTCTGTTGCAGTTATAGTGTCCATAAGTCCTTAACTAAAAAAGTAAAGTAACATTCTTGTTACTTTTTCTTCAGAGTGGTAGGAGCAGCTTTTGTGCAACCCACTGCCAAGCTTTCTGGATATTGATATACAGAAGCTAGGTTATACTCACCTGGAAGCATACCTTAGATCATAACATCACTGTATTATGCAAAGGCAATTTTTAGCAGTCTCATATCATCACTGTGTCCTCACTATGTCTATTTTTCAACAGGAAGATGAGGTACAGGGACGCTAAGCCTAATATCACGCATGCAGTCAGTAAGGGAGCAGAGTGGTGAACATAAACTTGCCATGTCCTAGATCATCACCCTAATTTCTAGAGCATCCTTTTAGCTTAAACAGAAGGAAAGAGCTCCCTTGCACTGTGTGGCCCACAGTTCCTGAACTGCAAAGCAAGACACCAAGCTTGTGGGGCAGCAGAAACTTCACTGAAATTACAACGAGTAGATTTTCATTACCTAAATATGCAAATGGCTTATGCCAGCAATATGGCAGGTTCTTAGTCATTCATTTTAATAGGCCCACTCCCCTCTGGGAAAGGGCTAGAGATCTTTCCTGCGTATTTTTTGCTAAAGTAGCTGAAATTGTTACAGCATCAGGTGTAGTATCAGTATTTAAGGCTCTCATATTGCAAACCCTCAGCCGCACACAGCGGTCTCACCAGCTTTGATATCTATCAGTGGTAAGAAAAGTTCTTTTAAATCCCCACAGCAGGCAAAATAGGGCAATGACCCCAACACCAGCAAAATGTAGTTACTGACCACACAGGTGGTGTGGCCACCCAACCCTGTCACCTGTGCCCCACCAGAGCAGGGGACCCACAAAAAAAGAAGGACAACAGCAACACCAGTGCAGGGGACCCCAACCTCCTGTGCCACCCATCACCTTGCTGGGCTTGGTGTGGTGGTCTGAGCACAACCCCCAGCTAAATTGCGGGAAGCTGAGACATGGAAGCATGAGGAACAGTGTTTACATAGGTGCTCATCTAATTAGGTAGTGAGGAAAAGAAAGACACAAGCAAGCTCCCTGGCTCATGATGCACCTCTGCCTCCTCCTGTGCTGGCAGTCTGCCCCGTGCAAGGCCAGGTTCATCAGCCACAACCTGCCTAAACTGCCTGCTAGACTGCAGCAGCCATCCCATCTCTCCATCATGATGCAAACCATTACACTTGTACTCAAGTGCTTATTTACAAGTAAGCAGCACAAGAGCAGGGTTACTACTCCATTATTTCAACATCTCACTAGCCAAGAGACAACACGTGGATATCCATGCTGCATCTTGCTCCTGGTGGAGGGGGGCACAGGCCACAGACAATGTACCAAGCTTTAAGTGCATGTTGAAGTCCTATTCTGAAACCAGAGGGCTTTAAGCTTGTGTTTAAGATTAGAATTTGCCTAGTGCTTTACTGAATCAGACAAAAATAAGACACCAAAAAACCCACCAGGGGAAGCCTGGAGGATACACCAAGGAAAAAGGACAAGGCTGGATTCATTATTATTTTAATAGCAGCCCACTCTTTCAAATTAGTTAGTACTTCCAAAGGCTGTTTGAGTGGTGGAACTGTTTCTAGGCTATTAAGTTAGTGTAAGTATTTACTCTGAATAATATTTTGTGATTCAGCTGCCAGATCTCTTTTATCTGTAGCAATTTCCAGTTAGTAGGTGTCATTTGCACATTGCTTTACATATATTAAAGATTTTATGGATTAGCCGCATGCTTCCCAAGCTTCTTGCAAGAGCTGATTCAGCAGTAGGACACCATAGGCTACAGTATCCTCAAATGCATCTTGGGCAACACATACATATTTGGGCTTTATCCCTTACACTGTATCAGAGGTGCATAAACCATTAAGAATACCAGCTTTAGGAAAACAGCAGATAACACTACTCTCATGAGACCACACATTAAAGTGTGAGTTAGTAATGGAGAACATGCCTACAGCTTTCTGTGGACTGTCTACATTTTGAACAACTGAAATAAAGGAAAGCCTTTTCATTCTTTAACCATCACATCAAGTGATTTTAAAGCACTTTTTATAGTCTGCCTCTAACAACACCTCTGCTTGGCACCAAGTAGTCACAAAAGACAAGAACTCAGTCTCAAAAGGCTTAGAGTTAAAAACAAAAGAAACTTTTACCTCAAAAAAAAATCCCTTGTGCCATAAATAAATATTATGTTCCCATTTATAAATGGATAGACCTCTCCATGCTATATTTAAGACATACACAAGGCCTGCAAAGTAAAACAGCACAAGCTTTAGGAAGGCTGGGGATTAGCACAAGTCAGAAAACACAGAAAGCTTGCCTCAGTTCTTCAACCAAGTATTTCAGCAAAAAACTTACACTTCTAGTCATAACAAACTTAAACCAGCTTAGATATCTCTTACCCCCTCCTCCTCCTCCTTCAAAGCCTCGATTTTCTCCATGGTACAACAAGGAGGGCAGCAATCACACACAGCAGCCCCCACCCACAGCACAGCAGAGAAGATAGGAGCCCACATCCCCAGCCCCTCAGCACTTTATAGTTTGTTTTGCCACCTGGTGTGAGACACAGCTGGAATGAATCTTCCAGAACTGCTCCACCCAAAACACTAGGCTGTGTAATTCATGAAGGCCTCATAGCTGTCAGAGTGGGACCCGGAGCTGATCCGTCTCCCAGTGCAGCAGCAATTCTGTCTACTAACCAGAGCAACAGCGAGTCCTGCAGAAGGCCCAGAAGAAAAGTGTAGTGAGCTCCTTGCAAAGTTCCTGCAGAAATATTTCCAATCTTCTGAGAAAAAAAAAAAAAAAAAAAAAAACAACCCCCCCTCCCCCATTAAAAACACCTTCCCAATA
>VYXH01002533.1:175318-191638 GCA_013397275.1 Burhinus bistriatus | reverse complement strand
TATATTTTTTCCCCATTTTAAAAAAAAAAAAAAAAAAAAAAAAAAAAAAAAAGAGGCTTTAGGTATCTGCAAAGTGGCATGTCATTAGATACGTGCGTATTGCGGTGGACATCGGATATTTTATACTATACACAATTGGCACATCTGGGAAAATGCATACACTGCCAGCTAAAATGCCTAATCTCTTCTTTAGCACATTTGTGGTTTAATTACAAAACCTACTGAACAATTAAAATTCAGGTCAGCACACAGCAGCAATACCAGCCTTTGATGTGGGGTCAGTATTGGTCACAGTCCTGTACTCATTACATAGGTTAATCAACTTAGTGGAGTAAATATGACAGGACTGACCAAAAATCTATGTAATTACCATCGCTCTGAGAGCAGTGGCAAGCGGGGCTGTTTTATTTGTTTGCTACACAGGCATTATTTCTTCTAAATAAAACACAGATCCGGAGCTGTTAGTAGAAAGCAGATTTGTTTCTTCCCCGAGCAGCCCCTCTCGGTGCTGCTGTCCATCTGCACGCGCGTGTGCATGCAGCAGGGTGTGCAAGCCCACGTATACGTGTGAAAGGACACGGACACACACACACACTAGTCTCATCATTAGATGTGTACAAGTGACTACTTCTGGCCCTGCAGCACCCCACTGACCGCAGCCGATCGTGTTCTGTGCTGCCTTGCAAAGCCACTGCGCAGACCTCATTGCAGTAATTTCACATGAAATAACGCACGTGTTACTTTTCATCTCAGAAAGAGAAAGGCATCTGTGTGACAGCAGCACTGAAATGGGCTGGGAATACATGGCAATATATGTTTGTGACTGCCTCAGCCATCTTCACCCCTTAGTCCAGCTCACAAGACCTACTTTTTGTCAGCGCAAATGTTGGGGCACCTTTCAAACAGTAACTGCTTAATAGAAACAGATCACTACAGCCAGATCAAATATTACTTTCTTTAGCCCAGACATAGATTCTCCTTGATCCGCAAATAAAGGAAACGCATCACAAGCCTCAGACAGGTCATGCTCTGGCCAGCTTGAGGGATGTAGCTAAGGCCAAAATGTCAAAATCCTCTGCACTGGAACAGAGAGATTCCTGCTGGCTTTCAGGTAGGATGCACAGTGCTTGCTTCCCACCGGGAAAGCCAGGAGTTATCAGGCTGTTCAGCCTGGGATTTTCGCAATAGGCACCCAATTCTCCCTGAAAGGAGAGTGACAGCTAGGAGGTATGAGCTGGGATTTTTGCAACAGTCACCAAACTCCCAGGGAAATTCAGTGAGAGCTGAAGAGTTTTGATCCCTCACATGAAAGTTGATGGGAAATTAATATGCATTTCAATGGGGGTAGGAGTAGGTCCGGATGCCACACTCCCGTAAGCTCTTTTGAAAATCACAGCCTTAAATGGTAATATTCTGATATTCCAAATATGTGGGGTTACATAATTTTTTCTAATTCTTAAAAATGTATCAGTCATAATTTTCTTCTGCCTTTCAGTCCCTATGAGATAAAAGGAGTCTGGCTTTACAAGCGGCAAGATTTACCAAAATAGCCCCAGAGAAGTTTTAAACCATTTTCTACAATATTTCCAAATGATTTCCGAGTTTTTCTTTCTGTAAAATGTGTGCCATACAGGGTGTAGGACCATGGGCACAGTCCTGGCTGAGCGTCTGTCTGGGCTGACGCATGTGTGTTTGCGATGGGTCTCATCTGAGTCCTATCGATTACCTTTGTGGCATCCTCCCTAGGAGCATCCAGCCAGCCACAGGTGACAATTAAACAAGGGAGGAGGCTGCAGAAACACGCTGGAGGGTACGCACAGCCATAAAATACATGACAACAGAGCACAGCATGGCATTGTAGTGGCATGCTGTGTTTTCATTAGGGTGTGTCGAAATATTAAAATAGGACAATAAAGAAGAAAATGTTTTTGTAATAAACCATGGGTTGTCCCTTTGTAAAACAAAAGCTTAATTGCAGTAGAGACAAGGTCTATGTCTTCTTGTGCTTGTTTTCTGGTGTCTATCTCAACGGCCTCTTTATATACTATTGGAACAACAATAAATAACAGGAGCCTTTAAGTGCTGCTACAGTGTTAATGCTTACTACTAGTAATAGGTGTTGATGAACAGATCTTTACTGCTCATTTTCTGTTTGAGTCCTATTCCCTACAACACTCTGCTCTCTCATTCTCCCCACCCACTGCATTTAAACGAACAAACCACGTTTTCTTTATGTCATCTCCATCCATCCCAAGAGCTTTGATCACCAAAGGCAACATGTCAGAGCTGGCAGTGTTCTCATTCTGGGGGAAATGTTGATATTTCGAACTTATTTTTGCTGTGCATCTTAACAACAGCAAGTATTTTCACTTGCTTTAGTTTTCCAAGGAAAAAAACACTCTATTCAGGATAGCTTATTTAGCTTACCTTTAACATATAATTTGTAGTTTGACTGATTTTATTTTTAAAAAATACTTTTTAACTGCTTCCCAAAAAATAAAAAAGCAAACCTTCAAGAAAATATTGCTTGGAAACAAAACACTGAAGCTGCTTGTTGTGGCAGTAATCAAAAAGGATGTATTAATATCTTGCATTTATATTTTCAAACAAAATTCACTGAAGTAGTCACAAACCCATTAGACGTTCACTTTTTTAATAAAAATGGCATTTTTGATGGAAAAACATTCCAAATTATTTTTCATGGACTAGTTGAAGCTACCAGGGACAAGCACAGTGTCGTCTTGCTATTTCTCACCTCCCTATTACTGAGTTTTACTGCCAGCTATTCTGTGGACTTCAGCTGGGTCACTGTGGAAATGTGGGAACAGAAAGTGTGTTACGACCCTCTTGAACTGAGTCAGTGGAGTACCAATACTCCATTAGGGATTGTATAAATATGTATCTGTAGCAGCTTGGGTAGTGTCACTCACCAGAGCCATCCCTATCACCAGTCACAGCAGCAGAGCTGGTCTCACACTGATCATTTGCCTTTATCTTGAGAAACCTCGCTTGGCTTCCTTTCTCATTCCCAAGACTGGAAAACACCGGCAGTCCAAGGGCAGTGCAGTGCAGAGCCAGCAGGAGGTGCTCCTATAGCAAGAAAGTCTGTCCAACAGAATAAATCATAGATATGTGGCACCAAATTTCCCTTCTGCTATAATACAATAAACATTTGGCATACTCAGAAAAGGGGTTTCGGCATAGCAGGGAAACTGGTTTGAGCTCTCCTACTGCAGAAACCTAGACAGATGTAATATTACTCTTGTTTTTAAGTTACTGTAATCAAGCATATTGCAAAAGAGGAAAAAAATAAACGAAAATGTTATTAGGTCCCAGTAGACTTGCAATTTCTGAATTTCTTTCACAAGTGCCCATAGAGTATTCCATCTTTATCCTCCCAAGTCACTGAGAATAACACATCAAAGAGCATGTTTGCATTTCTATAATAGATAACAGCATTGACATAAGCTTCAGGGTTCATACAAACTATAAACTGAATTACCAATCTCCTATCTCACATATTTATAAACTGTAAGTCGAGCCTGGAGAAAAAAATCCAACTCCAGGTGAAATAATTATTCTGGAGCTTTTAAAGAGTCAATTCTGAGCTGCAATCTGAATTCCAGTGGATGTGAATTATCATTTTGGTTTGTACCAGCCTCTGCTTGCGTACCGACAGTCAAATGGTAACCTGAACTCTGCTGGTCACTGCAAGTAGCAAGGCTAGCATTGTCATATGAACAAGAGATTTTGTAAAAGCTGTGATCTCTCAGCCTCCCCTGGCTGAGGAAGGAAATGATTTGCTACTGCCGTTCTCTTGCATGCCTCCAAAGCCTGCAGGATCCGACTCTCCCGCAATCCTTTGAGATACCAGAGCATCATCAGAGCTAGTCCTGGTGGCCCAGAGCTTCTGCTTATGAAGCTGAAAGCATTACACACTATGACACTTTTCTCCTCATACCTTAAAGGAGGAAGAATATCATTCCCCTTATTTCTATAAACCTGAAAGCTCACACAGAAAGAGCCCATTTTTGGAGAAACTTGGCAACTTCCAAACTGCTTTGACACCAAAGCATCAATAAAGGCAGGGGGCTCTGCCTAAGAGGCAGAGGTCAGCATACAAGATAGAGTGCTTCCCTGAGACCACAGGTAAGCCAGCAGTAAGTACGCCCTGACATTGTGTCAAGGGCCAAACTGGGAAAAGTCAACGAAAGCTGCCTTTCTCCTATTGCCAGGTGCTGGGTTGCGTGTGACTCACCTAAACCACAGGGCTGAGACCATAGTTCTCAGATTAGGATGCACATTGGTGAAACACAATGTCTGGAGACAGCGTGAGTCATTTGCACAGCATGTCTCTATACAACCACATTGAGTTTTTGTACACTATATTGTCAGAAAGAAAAACAAAGTGGAAAGGAAAACATTGCTATAAAAGGCTATCATTCTGTCTCACGCAGATACTTTAAAGGGGAAACCGAAAACCTTAAGCCAGTACCACTTCTGGAACTCCAGTAATGGTCTGAGCCACCAGCTCCTCGCCTGAACTCCCTAAAGTATCTCCTCCTGCTCTACTGTTTAGTATGCCCAAAAGGAGAAGGAACAATAGGTGTCAGAGGAAATAATGATGTGGGATTAGAGGCAGGATGTTCTTTGCCTGGGTAGTTTGACAAAGAAAGACTGGAGATGAAGGTGGACATGCTTGTTTCTAAATCTCACACAAAAACAGTAGACCCAATATTTTACGTGAACTTCTCAGTAGGATGACAGAGTATTTGATTCTGGAACATATGATAGCAGGTAGGCATTTAAGACATGTAAAATTAGGGGACTTTAATTATTATAGTTTTGTTTTGAAAATTCAGACCTCTCCTCTTAAGGTCTTAAGAACCTATCGTGCCAAAAACAGCTAAAACTTTTCATCGTAGAGAATTTATACTGCATCAGCCCTACGGTTCCTCACCACAATACAGATAGGAACAATCCATTTCCTTGCACCATCCCCTATTGCATTACGCAAACACCAAAAATCCATTAAATCCAATATTATTACTACCTTGCAACTGAAATCATCAGCTATTTTTCTTTCAGCTATAGGACAAAAAGTTTTTCTCCAACGTGTTGCTAATTTACCAAGCATTTACTCATTTAAAAACCTTTCCTGACAGACAGGACTGATTCCAAACCACACCAGATATAACACACCCGAAGTTTTGCCATGTGGTGGTGACAAAACTAGCCTATAAAGTGACTTTTTGGAGATTCCCTTCACCTCGTCAGCATGATCGATTCTTGTTCGCTTACTACCGTACCAGTAAGCACAGAGTTGGCATTAGGATTTGGGGTCGGCTCAGCGAGAGGATTCCGGTGACAATAGCAGCATTCACAAGCTCTGTCAACGCGGCATGGTTTATTTAATTCAGCAAACACTTAGCTTTGGCGGCAGAGAAAGGAAAGCAATGTAGACAGAAATATTAAGGTAGAAGTGCAGAGAAAAAAATTTCTCCTGGCTCAACCATGTCTAGATTCAAAGGAAAATTGAGGGGGGGAGCAAGGGCGTGAGATTTTTTTTTTTTGTTCCTGGCTTGTTCTTTTCCTGAAAGAGAGTCCTGTTCTTGTGCTGCAAGTGGCAGAAACATGAGGTGAGGACCATTAAGTGATGAAGGCACTGCGGCTGACAGATTACGGGACAGATTCAGCTCAGTCTCTTTAACTTTGCTTTAACTTTGCTTCTCCACAAACTGAAACACTCTCTTGTTTTTCTCATTGGAGGCATTATCTAAGAGGATCAATACATGGGAGAGAAGCAAGTTCAGCTTTCTGGAGAACAGGGACACAGCACTGAAAAACCACTAAAAAGTACTTGACTCTTGAATAGGTTAGTATTTAAAAAGTTGGACTGTGTAACTGAAAGATGAAAAACTGTTCCAGTAGAATATACGACAACACTTTAAAATGTAAGTTTACAAACAAGAGCCCCTTTGTTCAGTGGCGCCATTTTGTTTGGGCTTTGGGGGGTGTTTTGTTCCTTTCTGGCTCCAAATTGCCTTAAAAGAAACTAAAAATAAATCTTGCTCCAAAATCTTGCTGAAAAAAATATTTTTCAGTTAAAACACACAAGAAAGTACATGAACGTGATGGGACGGTAGGTTTGACCAACTCTCAGGTCAAATGATTTCCAAATTTGCTAGCAATAGAGTGGGGCAGATCCTCCTGTACCTCAGGGAAATGGCCAACATCACCCCAAACTGAGGTTGCTCAATAACACAGAGGTGCAATTACTGAGTCTCTCTGATACCCCATGTGATACCTTACTGTCAAGTGTCTTACTTTTTTTCTCCAAATGCCTTGCAGCTTTTCTGCTTGCATTACTCCATAACAATCACAGCTGGCAGAGGTGCTTGAGCCAGATGCTATAAAGTTTGAATGGAAGAAGGACTCCAGGGTACAGCATTTGCTGTGAGGCTCCTTCAGCTTTATGGAGAGCTCTACCCTCCTTTCCCACGACAGCATCAGCAAAGGCTCTTCACGCACTGCAGAGGATATATATCTAGGCTGCAGTCAGGAGAAATGGGTTTCTGAGAGAGGAGCTGGGTTCGCAGAGCTGAGTGAGCAGTTTTGTGTTCTTTTAATAGTTTCATTTGGTTCAAGCATTTAAAGCCTTATGAACTGTTATAGTTTGAGAAAACCACAACAATTTATTGTCATTTAGACAATTATTCTATCACCCAATGAGCCCTCCCCATCCAGGAAGGGGAACTGGGAAAAAACAAGGAAACACATGGGTTGAAATACAAACAGATTTAATAGAATAAGACTAGATAATTAACATTAATAACCCTAAAGAACCAATATTGATCCCAATACCAATATAAAATCTACAAGGATTATACTCGGCCAATTATATCAGTAGGAAGCTGTGCACTCCCAGCAGTGGACAGCAAATGTTGGACACTTTGGGAGGAAGGGAAGGCCTCAGGGGTCTGGCACCAGACCAGGAAGTTGTCTGGATCACTGTCATCAAGGGAGAGAGAGGTTCACAGCAAACTTTCTAATTTATATTGAATGTGACATTCATGGTATGAAATAATCCTGTTTGCCCGCTTGGGTCAAGTGCCCAGGTCTCGCTCCTCCTCATCCCTGCACCTGGCGAGCTCGAAAACACTGAGACCTTGAAACCCACACACCATAGCTGGCTATAAAGTAAATATTTTCCCAAATTCAGACACAAGAGTCTTCTAAAAGTGCAGTTTTCCCAAGCATTAGAAGAGAAATTAGTCCTGTGTCACTCAAACCAAGACACGAACTTAGAGAGCTGTCCTTATAGTTTTTTTGTAAATGAAATAAATCAGTATTCCTGCAAAATTCCTGCTGATAAAGCCTTCTCATTACACTGGTGTGTCTGAATGGGCAGACTTATTCACCATTATTAAACAGATGGGGGACTCTTTACAGAAACCCTCCTAGGTTAAGTAAGCATGGTTAATGGTATAGCCCAGCCACTCAGAGCAATACGTTGTTTTCATATACAGTAACTTGCACAGAAGAAAACCTTTCACTGGAAAGGAAAAGTGTAGCCAACAAACTAGCCCAGCTAGGAGTACGTGCATTGCCCCACAGCTACGTGAACTAAGCTCAGACAGGGCAAGGAGGTAACACCAAATAAAATGCCCTGGTTCAGCAGCCTCACACCTTTCCAGGGAGAGGGCTAAAAACTTCCCTTTCAGAAAATCCCTCACAGCTTCCCAGCTTGGCCATCTAGTCAAAATAAAGACATTTTCAATACTCACACCCAAAGCGTCACCACACACTGTGTTGTGCTGTATGGCCGAAATGAGTGCTGTTGCTCTGAGAGGCCCCCAGCAGGCTGCCACCACCCTCCACATGAGCTAATTCAAGAGCATAAGCAGCACTTACAAATAAAAATAACACCTATATTTAGTATTTGTGGCTATCATGGACCTGCAGTGTTACGATCGCCAAGAAAAAGGCGTGCCTGGTACACTTCACCTCAGCAAAGAACAGGGGAGAGCAAGGTCTCTCCTGCGGCAAGGCAGGGAGCTGTGATGCTGGCCCAGCGAAAGGGGGGCTGGCCCGGATCCTTCTGGGTCTGCTTGCCTGGGCCACTGCATTGGCCACAGTGATGCTCACGCCAAGTGGCTCAGCCTGGTTAAATACGCTATACGTATACAAACACGCATACGCACATGTACATATAGGTGTATATTCAGACTCTGATCGGGATTGGAGTCCCGTTGTGTTCCTCACAGCACAAATACAGAGGATACTATGGGCCTGCTCCAAAAGGCAAAGTCTCTGAAACCACAAGCAAGGATTAATTTTAAGCAACTGCTGCCAAGACCGCTGAAAGTATGTGCCTGAAAACTCTTTCATTGTCCCTTGTGCTGGAGGCCGAGCGATTAGGAATGAGCAACCGGTCTCCTTCAAACAACTTCTTACTTGATCCTAAGCCCAGCAGCACCACGGCGGCTCTGGCAATCGGCTCCTTGACTTCCTTCATGAAGAGTTCGTGTTTTCTCCCCTTTACCGAGGAACAATTGGCACTAAATACTTCTAGGTCTTGGTCAATGCTGTTTTCTTTTTCTTTGTTGGCCTCATGTCTGAGTCTCATAAAACCAAGAGACAGTAAGTGACCTTGGGGCAATTTTCAGACCATCCATCTGTTGCACATAACTTCACAGGCAAAAGGGCCTGCGCCCCCCGTACATCCAGCACGGAGGGAAAGACCCCCCAGAGGGCAACTGCAAAAGCTATGTCACGTCTTGCGGTCAGACCTAGGGCTGCTGTAAGACTCTAACAAGCTATGCTTTCAGAGCTGGACACCTAGCAAGCTGTTCCAGCCTTGGGATGGCCATTTTCAAGGATTTTCGCTCCCCCCCCTCCCATCCGTCCTCCATCTTCTTCCACACCATTTGGTTCAGCCACCAGTTGCTCCTGAGCATCTTCCGGGCTCCTCTCCTGTGCCTCTGCCAAGCACACCACCGTGCTGTGCAGTCTCTGTCCTCAACCAGCCTGGCCCATCTTCCCTCAAAACCGCTTCCAGCAATCCTACTGGGGCATGGGCATTTTCTTCGTGGGCCTGATGGTAGCCCACGTCTCTCTCCGGGATCCTCCAGCCATGCAGCAACCTTGAAGGAAGCTGAGCACCTGGGTCAATCTCAAGCCATGCTTTTTCCACGTCACCCAAGTGATGGCCAACATTTAGGCTCCTGGCAGAACAAAAGGGACAGAGACGTTAAATGTTAACTATTGCATGCTTACTAAATTATTTTATATTATATTAATCTCTCCACTACCATAGGGACCTAAACCATTCTATGATGTCTGTCAGAATCAGTGTGAAAACTGTGGCTGCTGTTGCCATTTCCTCCTCTACCATATAGTAAATGGGTATTTGCGCTTTTGACAGGAGGAAGGCCCAGAGGATCCCTTGCTTGCGTGACAGAGGATAGCCACCGCAGGCAGAGGCCCTCCGCCTGGGACCGAGGTTGCCCAGTGGGGGCTCTTGCATGTTCACAGAGCCCCGCTAAACCAACACGCCGACGTTGGCCCAGGCACAATAGTTACAGGCGTTGCTCCACACCGAGTGTCATGGTTTATATTTAATGCAGAGGCCTAAATGACACAGCAGACAAGGAGAATTCCCTTTGAAAAGGCTTACGAGGTGCCACCTGTTTCCCAGGTCAGAGTTAGGACTTTTGAAAGCACATATGTTTCACAAGATCCAGATCAATGGAACGAAGTAACATTAATAGGACCCCCTCCCCTGCTTGGGCCTTGGGCACGAGGCAGCTGCCCTGGTGCCTGGCTTGAAATGAGCAGCAGCTCCCAGGGGATGCTGCAGGCTTCTCCAGCTGCGGGGAGAGGTCGTAGGGAAGACGTGCAGCAACAACAAGGGAGACAAAAGTGTGTCTGAGGGGACGGGGAGCTTCTGAGGTGAGAAGGAGCTGAAGGTTAATTCATTTTCCAGATGAGGATAATTCAAGTAAGTCCAAAGATATGAGCTTCTTCCAAAGCAGAAGCTCCCCTGGGGCAGAGACCTGCTAATTCGGACAGCATCCCATCTGCAACAGAGGCTGCATGGGCACCCCCATAAACCATGGCGGGGAGCAGGTGGTGAGACCTTCCTGCCCGGATCAGACCTTCGTTCAGACCCGCAACATCAAATCCACCAGCACAGGTTGGGGTGCGCATGAAATAAACTCAGCTCTTTGCAACCCCACGCAAGAGCTTGCATAAAGCAACTGACCTCAACACCCCCAAAAGCTGCTCTGCACCCTTCCTCTGGATCTGCCTCTGGACCTGTTTTTCAAAACCATAGCAGTTCCTAAAGCACCACCATTTTAATATCTACATAAAAAGCCTCCTGATGTGTTGGGTTTAGTGAACCACAAACTACCTTAAAAATACAACATAAAATTAAAGAATTCACTGTTCATAGCTCCAAGTAGGGAACCAAGTAATTAATATATAGCTTAATCTACAGCTTCTGCTATCCTTAGACAGCTCTAGTGCTTTGGCCTGCAGCCCCTTTGCTTTAATTGCTCTCGCTAAAGATAGCATTCTTCTAATGCAAAATAATCTGGTGAATCCTGCACCCGTTATCAGGGCTAAATGCAGGGTGCGTAAAAGGGAAATAAGAGAGCTCAATATAACAAGGTGTTTGCTTGCATTCAAGGGAAAATACAAAGATTTACCAAAAGTCAAAATAAGATATCATAAATGAAATTAAATCCCATTAAAAGCTAATTTTTCTAGTTATCTAATATTATTTTTGTTATGGTGAATGTTTCACGGATGATCTTTTGTCAACATACAATATTGAGCCACAGCCTGTCTGCATGCCAATGATACCTCCTTTAAAGAAATATAAATACCATGCAATACTTCTGATCTTTCTTGTATAAAGATTTTGTTTTATGAAACACTATTTAGATGCGTCATGGCCAGCAAACATAAATAAACGTTATAAAAAGTAGTTTTGGCTGCGAGAGAGGTCTGAAAGACTAAATTCCTCGAGGGACAGACAAATAAACAGGGGAAAGTTTTATTTCATTATCAACATAGTAGCGGCATATACACATCAGCTGGTATTAATCTTGGTTATAGCTTGAGGCCAGTGACTGACGGCACGCTGCAAATTCAAATTCGGAAAAAAAAAAAAAAAAAGGTGATCCTCTTGATTGATATCTTAAATCTCATTTTAAGTTAGATCGGATTGGAGGCATCTGACTTTTCCATCACAGCACGCGTTTGGGTTGGTTTCTGCAGTTTTCAGCTTCCCACTCCACACTCCTCTGCTGTGTTACCTTCCCTGTGCCCGGAAGGACTGCCTGCAATTGCAAGTTCGGGGACTTTTTAAGCTGGAGGTTGTATCTGACCAGCCATGTTTCATAGCCCAAATGAATTTGCCTAATCCTTTTCTGAATCCATTCATCATTTCGGCCTCCATAACATGTTACAGCAAGGAGCTTCATAATTTAATTACACATTGTGTAAAAAAGTACTGAAATTAGGAAAAATTATTAAAGTCTTTTTGCCAAGAAGAGTATTACTAGCTAGAGTCTCTTGTTTTGTTGAAAAGCCTTGCTGGGTGGGCAAGGCTGCTGGAAGCTCACCCAGATATGCAAGCTTTGCAGCTACTCCTTCCTTCTAGCCAGCACAAAGCAGGAGAGGAGGTAAGGTAAATACCAGAGAGAAAGCATGGCTTTCTGTGGAGATGTGCAAGCCAGAACATGGCTGATCAACCATGGCGTAATGGCCTGACCTGGCAGATGAGCAACAACAGCCACGATCTGGACCCTGTCTGGCTTCAACCCTCCACAAGTCACCTGGCCAGTCTCAACAGGTCCCTCTCTCCCATTACCCTTCTCCAGCAGGGCAGAAACCATCCTCCTCCTTAGGCAGGGCTTATTCCCAGGGCGGGTGAGAACCCACAGGTCTGGCTGAACTCAGCAGGAACCGCAAGTGATACGAGAGACTCAGGCCAGCACCACATGGGGAATTTTGTGATGGTAAGTGCAACCATTCACTTACAGTTTTCTCCTCTACCCCACGCTGTCCGTAATGTCATCCCCTTCTTTTTCAGCTCAGAGTCTTATCTGTATTCCCTGCTTCAGCACAATTACGAGTCAAGGTCTGCAGAATTTGACCCAAACCTCCTCATGTGTGGGGTTCACCCTCCTTTGATAACCCAGCCACACCTGCAGGACTTTTGCTTACATCCCTTTAGTTCCCTCAGCCTTAGAGAGCCTTTCTGAAATTCTGAATTGCAAGCCGAAACAGCCTGTTGTCCCAGGACATGGACACAGTAGCCTGCGAGACTCATGCAAAGGAGAACAGAGATAAAGGCGAAGTGGCCAGCTGCAACTTGGACCCATCTCACTCTTCATCAAAAGGTGAGACCCAACTGCTGTCCCCATGCACCATGCCTCTCTGCCTTCCAGTCACTGCGAAGACACGTATTTTTGGATCGTTACTAGACCTGAAACCATGAAGCTGTGACACTGAGATGACAAGGCTCTGAACAAAACCCCAGACTCCTCCAAACTTCTCCTGGCACTTCCCTAGCAATCACCACCACATTTGAGTGACATTCAGCTGTTACTGTTTAATACCTCCATCGGGCAAATTAATGGTCGTTACTTCCCTGGGAAGCGAGAGATGGTACTTTAAAATAAACCCCACCTCCAAATAACTTCCTTGGCAAGAAGGAAAATTCGCCACCTCGTTACTTGCTTCAAACATTTCCCCTGGGTAATGCTGCACGTTTCTCTGAGCGCAGCAAGATCGCTGGTACAGCCTGGCTGCTGTCCCCCCTCCCCGTCCGGCTCCATATGTGCGACGGACTTGGTCAGACAGAGGTCAGAGAATTAAAAAAAAGTAAATAGGAGTCATGCACTGGGAGCACACATTCACTGCATTGCTGAACTGTCTTACTAACCCGGGAGAAGCCTCCCACACTCCCATGCCGTTAGTGCACAGCTGCCGCTGGAAAGTTGCCCGCGGAGCCTCCCTCCCCTCCCACCTCTTTCAAAGGACCTTGTCTGGAGCTACCAGGCTTCTGCAGGCAATATTTGTCAGGGCACAGAGGACTACTGTCACTTAAAAACAAGTGAGGGATTACAAGACGCTTTGATTTCATTGGGAGCACAGAAAGTGAACGGTTGCCCTTTCAAAAGCTGGTGCAGAGTCAGCTCTGCATCTTCATTATATATTTGCCAGAATATTATCAATTGGTTTATGCTGAATTCTGAAACAGGCCTAGCTATAGCCATGCCAAGGGCTTTTGTAGAAAAAGCACTTCTGCACAAAGCACCTCACATACTTCTAGGGCTACAGGTACTAATTTTGTACTGTAGAAGCAAATGCCAATAGAAATAAACATTTTCAGGGTGAGGTTTCCGTTGATGCCTGCACAAAACCACTCGCAAAAACCCCTCGGTGCCTTTCCCTACGGCATCCAAGAAGTTGCAGTGTGAGATGTGCACCAGCACTTCAGAGTGCAAAGCTAGAGGAGCAGAAGCAGAACTCCGTCGGAGGGGCCTTTGAGAGCCTGCCCCACGGACACTGCCCCTGGGTGCGGCATCCTGGCTCTTGGGGATGGAGAAAATCTCATCTGTTCTTGGCCATGTGTAACATTTATTTATTCAGGAGCAGAACTTCCCCCTCTAAGAAAGTAGGAAATGTTGACATAAATGGGCAAAACTGCTGCTCTGCAATTAAAACACGCTTCTTCAGCCAGAAATGCTCATAAATGCAGTGTCCAACAAAACTACTAAAGTCTGGATTTTCAAAGGTCCCCTCAGGGATGTAGTACTCTACTCCCTTTGAACATCTGTTTGGTCCTTTCAAAAATCCCAGCCTAAAAATCCCTGCTTGGGGGGCAAGCGCGTTGCTGTGCTCTTCTCAGGTCTTACCTTTAATACAACATTAACCTCACATTTTGCATTCTCCCGTGCGTGGATTTCTGGGTTTGGTTCTGAGTCCTGCCTCCCCTTTTATCCACACGCTGCGGATTATCTGATCTGATGAGTCATCAGAAATAATCCTGCAACAGCACTGCTCGATGTAAGCGTTAGTTTGCAAGCTACTTCATGTCACCATTTATTTGGATAAACCATGCCACCTCCCCTGTATTTTATCTTGCGCTTAAAGAATAAAGACGAGAGCAGCCCCTGAACTGCTAACTATTTTAATCTCAAAATAAGATAACAACGTATTCGTGAGATCTGAGCCACCAATGCCTTCCTCTAAACAAAAGCTCTTACAGCAAAAATGCACTAGTGAGATTTGCCCACTCAAATCTCAAAAAGCCCCTGTTGTTGCAAGAGCTAAGAAAACCTAGCTCTTTAAATAGAGTAATTCTGGGCTAAGAACATTAATGGCATCCTAGAACTGGAAAGCGGGATATATAAATTAAAAAGCAAAAAGCACATATACATTCTTAATATCCTAATACCTATTACATGTGATCTCTTTCAAAGTAGCTTTAAATGAGAAGTGCAGTTACTCTTTGATACAGCTGCTAGAAACATAGCCAGGATGTTCTTTGTTATACTTTTAAAAAACTAGTCTGCATTTCATAAGGACTCCTAATAACTGAGTTTTTGAAACCAGCACACACTATTCTCTTTTTGTTTTTTCCTCCATTCAAAGCACAAATCTGCAGCAAATACAGAGCTGTTCCCTTCACCTGGCAGCATCCTGTGGACTTCACCCAACCATGGACCATCAGAAAGAAGCTCTTTTGGTGTCCATGAGGCAGACGATGATGCGCGTGGTGAGAAATCCCGCCCACACCACCCCTGCCTAAGTCCCCCCCGAGGCTGACAGGGACCGGCATCACTGCTTCATCATCCAGGACCCCCCAGCCCCAGCAGCATCTGGAGACCACAGCAGGCGACCCACTCCAGCGAGCAGCCATCCAGAGCAGTTATTTACAGCTTTTCCTATGGCATTCATCAGAGGAGCAGCGAGCCACTTACACACAACATTGCAGTTATTCTCACAGGGTGAAAAAGAGGCTTAGAAGTATTATCCTTGTTTTAGAAGTGAGGAACAGGTCCGTATTTCTAAATACATTCATGCCTCCTGAGGCAGCCCGGGGCTGGCTCCCCAGGGGAGCCACACAGCAGTGGAGCGTGCAGGAGACCGCAGAGATAACGCTGCAGAGCCCAGGGCTAATCGTCGCATCCCTGCTCAGGCCCTGCTCACCCCACGTCCTGATGGAGGAGGATTTATTTGCTTCAGAAGGAATTTGGGAATTCAGCCTATATATTCAACTTGCACATAAATCACGGGTGTTATCTAAATAGGGTGGCAAACACAGACGCAGGGAATAGGCATAACTTGGTCACATTGCCTCGAAAAGGCACTGTAGAAGCTTGAGCTGAGAGATTTTGAAATCCGACATCCTTTTTTGTGCTTTACAGTCCTGGGGGAGCGGCGGGAGCCCAGAGGTGGGTGGCCGTCCCTGTGGGCAGGCAGGGTGCGCAGGGCGGTGGTGAGGCCCCCCGGGGCTCCCCTCCGGCACCCCAGCTCTGCCACCCACGCACCTCACAGCTCATTGAAATGCCGTGCTACACCTCAGCAGCGGGGTGCACGCCCGGCCCGCCGGGGAGCCGCAGGGCACAGCGTGGGGTACACCCACCCCTCGGGGGGGGCCACCCTCGACATTTCCCCCCCAGGGGGAGAAAAACCCGCAGAGGGTTTGCCTAGAAAGACTCTCTCCAAACCGGCACTGGCCGTTCGGGCAGGGGGTTGAGGGGCTTTTTGCCACTATTTGCTCGTTTGTCGGTCGGTCAATGTAAAGGAGTTTTTCCCCGGGGCCGCGCAGCCCCGGCCCGGCCCGGCGCAGGGACGCGCCGTCGGGCGGCTCTTCCAGGCACAGCCCGGTGGTGCTAAACAAAAGCCTTGCGTTTTGGTTTTGCTTTGGTTTTTTGGTTTGTTTGGGTTTGTTTCCCCCCCCCGCCCCCTTTCTTCTTCTTCTTCTCAGAAAATAACTGCAACCCCCTTTGCAATATTATTTTTTTTNAAATAACTGCACCCCCCTTTGCAATATTATTTTTTTTCCCCCCCCTCCCGGGGAAAACGAGCTCCTTCCCGCCGGTCCCTCCCCACCATGTGCGCAGCGCTCCCCCCTCTCCCCCGTGCCTCCGGGCTGGCGTGCGTCCAGGCCGCAGGATTATTATATTTTTTTTCTTTTTTGTATTATTAGTAATTTTTTTATTATTATTATTTCCACTGCACATTTCGGCTCCAGCTCCCCAAACTCTTTGATCTCCCCCGCTGTCGCCTTAC
>VYXH01002533.1:161753-172319 GCA_013397275.1 Burhinus bistriatus | reverse complement strand
GAAATGATCCCACCCCAACTCCCGTTCCAAGAGGGGCGGCGGGCAGAGCCGGGAGGGCTCCGCGCCTCTCCGCGCCCGGGGATGGGCTGGGGCGGGGGGGGGGGGGGGCAGCCCGCTCCGCGCTTCGGCCCGGGACGAGAAAGTTCCCGCGAGTCCCCCGACGGTGCGGTGGTATTAGACCTCGAGCAGCCATGAAATTTCCTCGGTAAAATCAGCGGGGTCGGAGGACTAGCGGTAAACTCTTAAAAGGATTTGCATAAAACTGGTCGGGAAGAAATTCCCGACGCTACAACAACTTCAGGGCGAGCGGGGAACCTGCTTTTTTATNCTGTGAAAGACTCTGTTAAATGACCCTGTTTTTTTTTTTTTTTTTTTTTTTCTTTCCTTTTTCTAGTTGTTTTTTTTTTTTTTTTTTTTTTTTAATTCCTAAAGATCTGGTAATGAGGGCAATCCGATTTTCATTATTTTTGGTATCTTTTTACCAAGAGCGTTTTGACCACCGAAGCTCCAAATATTTTCCAGAAACAAGCCCCTTTCGTTAAATGTCGGGCGCTTCTGCTAGAAACGCTTCGCAAAGCCCCATAGTTATTAACGTTGTCATAAAACGATCGTTTACACAAACATTTCTGGTACCGTTGCCTTCCAAGCGACTTAAAAAGGAAAAGAAAGATGCTTATCTCTTACCCTAACTTTTTTCTTTCTACAAGAAGCTGTAGCGCTGTGATCGATAAAGGAGCATCCGTACAATGACTTTTCTTCTTTTTCTTCTTCTTTTCTGATGGTGGATTCCCTGCGGTCAGGTTTCCAGGCAGACTCAAGCACAGGATTCCTACCATGATAAAGGCAGAGAGCACCCCGAGGAAGGTGAGAAGCGCACGGTCCTGTCTTGCCATATTGTCCCTCTTAGTCCCCCTGTGAGCCTCCACACGGTCCTCAAACTGGAATTTGATTTCTTCTGGGAAACATAAATTTAGTACCTTTTGGGGAGGGGGGATGCCAGGGTGCATCAAAGCGCGTTTAAAAAGAAGATGAATGTGCAGCACATTTATCTTGAGTGACCAAATGGTATTTCGGTTGTTTAGAAACTGATAAGTAGGCCAAATGGATCTTCGCTGAAGAAAAAACTATTTTTAGGATATCAGCTTAAACACATCTACCTCTTCATTCATACAGTGCAGATGAGTTGTGTGTGTGTGTGTGTGTGTTCAGAAACTGCGCTTTTTTCCCCATACCAAAGTCTGTTGCTTAAATCTCCTCTTCCAAATCTAAGCACGAAGAGACCTCTTGCTTTTTTTAATGTACCAGCTGGTTAATTTTGATTGAGGAGGACAGAGGAAATAACAGAGTTCGCTGAATATCGCTTAGGAAGCTGGACACACATACAGAGAATGTGTGCTGTGAAGGATGGGAGATTATGTTTAAAATGAAATGCTTATCATCACTAACTAAACCAGATGATAAATTCCATATAAAGACAGACACAGTTCAGTCCTGGTGCTTTCCAAGACTCTGTGGCAATCTTTCTCCAAATTGGTCATTAAACAGTCTAAAAGGAATAATGTCCATAATCGTGGCATTTTGGCAGTGAGCGAGAGGGAGGTCAGCTCAGTATAGTTTTCTTTTCAGCCTTGCATCCTCTTAAAACCTCACCTTTGAGTAGTATCATTGTCAACGGTCGTATAGGTGAGAGACCTGTTCACTCCCCTTTGCAGGACCTGGACCCAAATTCTTTGTTTTCCTACAAAATACCCTCCCTCACTTAGCTTCCCTCTTGACTGTAGTGCCATGTGTGTTCAACAGCCCCCCCCCCCCAAATCACAAAATCACAGAATCGTTAAGGTCTCCTTCTAGCCAGCCCCTGCCCTCTAATTGTTCCTGGTGAGTATGGCCAGAATGAATTGTTCGCTGCACACAGTGGCGCTCAGCGAGAGAAGGAAATGATTATATCTAGTTATCACTGCCCTGTTCCTCCCTTTCCTAACAATGATGTTGGAAACCCATACTGGCAATACTTTTGAATCCACAAATCCTAGAGGGATGTATAAAATGGGGGAAAACTGCTACTTGAGAAATGTGATGTCATTGCTGATGTTTCTGCCTTGGTTTGAACAGGGACTAGCAAAATAAACTGGTTACTCTGAGGCTATTCTGTATTTTAAGCATAAACTCCTCACTGAGAGTACTTTCTCCTTTAAGAATTAACTCTTCTTAAAAAAAATGTTATTACAAATTGCCGCGGACCACTTTCTATCCGAGGTAATTTCCATGAGTAAGGAAATGTTTGCATGCAGAACATTTTTATGAATGCACAGTACCTGTTTAAGTGCTCTAACTTACAAGAAATGCGTATGTGGGGAATAATGTAATCATTGTTTCCTCTTCCATAGGAAAGCATCCAGACAGTGGCTTATACAGCAAGGGACCATCATACTCTGGTTATTCTGGGTATATCATGATGCCAAATATGAATAACGACCCGTACATGCCTAATGGATCTCTGTCGCCACCCATCCCCAGAACAGTGAGTTATCTCTTCCAAAGACTGTTTTTGGCGAGCTGTGTTTCCTCCTGTTCGGTCTGCAGTATGTGTTCACGCCGGGGTTTTTTGAGTAGCTTCAGTTATGGTGAAGGTTGTGCTTCTGCTATTCAGAGCTTCCGTCCGCTGGAGTTTGAGAGCCCTTGGAGGTGTTGGTCGCGATCGCGGTGGAAAAGCTGAGATTAACGTCTGTGGTGTCCGACGTCCTTTGAACAGGGATGGGGGCTTTGGGAGTGGGGGAGCCTTGTTTACGACTGTAGGATAATGTATGGCAGAATGATGTAAATGCCATCTTTGTAGTGACTGGGATAGATGTGAATTTTCTGGCTTTAACTCTTCACTTGTTGAGGAAAATCGCGGGCTGGAAGCAGAACTGCTAAAGTTGCTTATCAGTCACATGAAAAGATTGGATTTTTTTTGTGCCTTCAGATACGGTATTGCTCTTTCTTTGGTGATTGATACTTATTTCTGCCATCAGTTGCTCTGTGTGAGTGCTGTATATCTGGGAGTATTGCTTTGAAACATACTCTGTATCTTCAGCCACAAATTGTGAAATGCTCATTTAGGAACTAATATCAACTGTGACGCAGTAGTTACAGCTTTCCTTTACGTTGTGGCAGGCACTGATTCTTCCAGGTTGGTCACTCTGTTTCCATTGATGTAGATGCACGTGTAATGGATTTTAATGTACTTTTAATTTTGGATAGTCAATTCCTATTTGTTTTTGTAAACCTCTTGGTATACGTATAGGGTGATGGGGAGGCAATGTTAAAATGAGCTGCTGGAAATTATATTAGTAGAACCGGAGCGGAACGGGAAAAAAAATTTGCTTGTAGGCATCCTGGTGAAAAAATGCCGCTGTGGTTGTGTGTGCTGTGATACGAGAAGTTGGATGCTGTTGTTTCCCTGTGCTAAAGCAGTTTTCTGTCTTACCGGCTCTTCGATTTTTGCTTGGCGGTCTCTGTCAAAACAACTGGCATTATTTTGCTCTCTGACATTCTTGATTTTTCTTCAGGGTTGTGGCTTTTGCCTTCAAGAACAAAAAAGAGGGGGCCTAATCTGTATTGGTAATTTGACAGTAGCAAAGCCTGTTAAATTAGTGGATGTTTGGATTTGGAATGACAGGGCGATTTGGCACTGGGAAACACATGGATCTGGATCTACCCTTTTTATATGTCACTGTTTACATTTGGAAGATGCAAAAACTCGTGCAATATATTGCTTTCTATAGCCCTCTTTTTAAAAAGGACCTTGTTTGTGTATAAATTACAGTTCAGAGGCCTACAGCCATTTAGGGTGAAGCATGATGACCACAGTCTGTTGATATTTGTTGTTGTAAACGCTGCTCTACAAATTACTTCAGTTTGGATGTATCGTGGGGAAAAGGATGCATCTTCTCGAGAGGGCACCAAGACTCAAACCTGCCCCTTTGAGGACCGGGAAACTTCAGACCTTTTTTTACCCCCTCTTTCCCACGTTACCATCCTAAGAGATTCCCTAGTGCTGGGGCAAGGCTTTGAACAACAAAATCCAGTTTAATTATTCACCGAGGATTTTCTCCACGTATGCGTGCCGTGGGGCTGCCGCTCTTTACTGATCTGGCATCGATGCCCCCGGGCTTCTTGGGGAGGCTGTCTGCTCAGGTACTTGAGGAACCATCCTACGTGGGTATGTTGGAGGGGAGGAGGGGGCAAAAACGCATCGGCTTTCTGATCGTGAAGCTCCCTGCCGAACATCTGAGGGGCTAATTTAGTTCAGTGTTGCTCTTGCATGTTACAGCAGCACCACTATTTCGGTAAAATAGTGCTGTTGCAGGGCTGCAATGTTGACATAAGCCTGGAGTTCTTTCAGTTTAACCACAAGGCTACACGCTTGAGTTATTAAATAATTTTTTTTGTTTAATTGAACTATAATCTTTGTTAGTCTCCTAGCTGACAGCTGGGTTTTAACGCGCGCAAGATCAAAACGCCGCATCCAGGAGATGACACGCTCGCTCGCTTCATGGCTAAACCACAGCTCCAGCACTGCGCGCTGCTGCCTCTTCACCTTTGCCGGGTCCCAGCCGCCGCCCGGCGGGTTTGCTTTCGCTCCCCTTTTTTGCGGGGACGTGCCTGGGCTGGGGGGCAAGGAGCAGCCGAGATCGGCAAGGTGGAGGTGTCCCCTGGGGTGTCAGTCCCTGGCCATTTGTGCGGGGAGCAGCCCTGCGGTGTGTACCTGCGCCCTGCCATTTGCATGACAAAGCCGCTTCGTGTGGATGCATCTGTTGCCTGGAGGTGTTAGGCAGGATTAAAAAGCCGCCCTGGGGCGCTGAATCTTTTTTTTCCAAAGCCTTGGAAGGACCCGGCTGCCTGCAAACTGCCCCGGGGGATGCGCCCCCGGGGAAAGGCAGCCAAACCCAGGACTGGACCATCTCTAATGGAGGCGGCCTCCGCTCGCTACGCCAGCACAGAGGCAGCAAAGATTTCTCGGAATGGGAAAAAAGTTACTTTCACCAACATATGCAGGAAAAACAATGCCTTTTTTAAAAAGCGAACACTTTACATTCTTGCTCTGTAAAATTAAAAATACAAATGCGTACTCAGACACAATGTGTGTAAAGCTTTTAAAAGAAGAAAACTGTGGTGCAGTTTCAGTGCAGCTTTTGGAGGGGAGAGGGTATGTGAGGAGAATTTCAAATTTTCCTAAATCTGCTATGGTTAGAGTGATCTCATCTTCCTTTCTCCTCCTCTTTTATTTTAAATATTTTTGGTTTTAGTTTTTTTTATTTTACTGACAACTTATTTGCCTTTTACAAGTTGGATATGTAGGAGCGGGAGTGTTTATTACAAGTTCAGGTACAACCCTCGCACCGCAGTACGAATTCTTGTCAGATAGCTGGGTGAGTAAAAAAGCAAAGCGGTTGGTTTGGGTGGCTGCAGGAGAAGTGGCATGTGATGGTACTAAAACCGCAGTAACACCTGGTGACCGTGCATCCTGTGTGCTCGAGAGATCTTTTGGTGGTTTCTCAGCATCGTGGGAGTACTGAAGATGGGAGATGGAGACAGCTGTTTGTTTTCTAACATGTGTGGGTTCTTTCTTGCTTTTTCGTTAACAAGACTGGTTTTGGGATAGCAAACCTGTGTTGTCTGTGTGATGGGAACATGGGGACAGAGGAGATGACTGAAGAAGAATCATTTCTCTGTGTCTTAAATTCCTCCGGAAAATCATTCTGTCTTTGTTCCTTCCTCTTTGCCAATGAATTAAACTTTCTGTGGGAAGATAAAGGATTTCTGCAACCTCCCTTTTGTCTGTTCTTATCTGTTCTTGGGGTCTGGGTTTATTTCTTCGTGGCTAAACTGCCTCGTTGTACAGCTGGAGGTGTTAAAAAGGTTGGAGGATACAATCTGTAAACACCTTACAGCAACTTGCAAAACACAGCATATCCATTTGAAAATGATGATGAATTCTGCTGAGAGAGTTTGAACGCAAGGAACGACATTTATACGCAGGACCCCCCTACTCTGCCCAGGTTTTGGATATTCGTTGTGCAATTCTGCATGGCAAGGGGTATGGAGATAGCTCCTGTCTTGAAGCGCTAATGTCCCAGGAGAAATTGTGCACATAATACAGATAGGAGGAAGGATGAGGGTAGAAATAGCAAGAATGCGTGGTTACAGAGCCTCAGTAAGAGGGTTTTGTTTCCCTAGCTGCATCTTGCTGTCTCTCTGAAAGCAGGCTGGTTCACTTGCTTGTGGGGAATTTTTGGGACCCCAAGGGGAACGTATGGGAGCTGCAGAAGGACGTGAACCTGTTTTTTCCTAGTACTGCCTTTTCCTGAGAATTCGCTTCTGCTGACTGTGCAATTGTAGGCACTTGCTGGGAGCCATGGTCAGCTGAAAGCTCACCAAGCCTGGCCCAATATGAAATGGGCTTTGTAGCACAGATGTTGGGGCTCAGCTCCTGTTCCCGTTATCACCCATCAGAAAGCTTTGCACTAATTCCCAAGTAGGCATCGGAGCAGGGTACTCCAAGGGCTGTAGGCAGCTGCGGTCCTGTCACGGGCCTCTTTCTTCCCCCTGCAACCCCAGCCCCATGCCTGAAGGAAATAGGTTGCATGGGCAGCCGAGGGGCTCAACAAGCTGGAGCTGCTCACCCAGCACTGAGGCTCTGCCACTTCACCCTGTGCGGCACATGCCTTCTCAATGAAGTTGAGCGATGCCAATTAGTTCCTTAAAAAACTTCAAAATCGGGTGCGGAGGTGCACAAAGCTTCCCGACTCTATGGAAGCAGAACTTGCTGGGGTTTATTCAGGTTTACATGGGGAGGAATTTTAGCACTATTTGCTGAGGGGCTCAGCAAGTCGCACCAAATGCTAGCAGCGGGGGAGAAGAGGAATCTGCTCAGCACTAATAGAGGGACCTCACTGCTGCAAACGCCTCTGTCAGCTGCTCTCACTCAAGCGTCACAGCTGATGAGTCTAAGGTATGAGCCAGGTCTCTTGTGAAATATAAATCCAAGCCATGAATGGTAGTGGGCCGAGTTTAGGTGGTGCTGTCTTTCTCCCTCGTAGTGAAATAAATTCTCCATTTGGGAAAGGGGCACAGAAGAAGTTACTGTGGTGCCTCTAGGTTGGCCTTTGTCTGAAGCTTGATCTGGTTGCTCATGGTAAGATGGCACAATCCAGGCAGAGTCTTATGTACATGCGTCCATCATTAGTATGGTCTTTGGGCACATACTGGTGAAGGAAACAGCCTTTCTGCTTTTGCTGCCTTCTCCTTGTCAGGGTGATGCGATTAGCAAATCTATCTAATTGTGAACGGGCAAGGGGGAAAAAAAATGTTCTCCTGACATCTCAGTTCAGAGGCAGCAATTGTGTGTGTAGCTTCAACGGAGGCATAATCAAAAACCCCACCCATTACAAATCATCAAAGTTGGAGCTTTTGTATATCAATATGTATGTATGCTCATGTCCTAAATCTCCTTTTTTCTATGTATCTCAGATCTAATTCAATATAAACTGTAAAAGGTGGAGCTGCTGCTTTCATTTTAAGGCGGTTTAAAAGCAAAATGTCATTCCTGTTGGTTTGGTGCTGCGCCACCTCTTCTCCAACTTAATCTCAGCCCAGAAAAAATGTTAATAAGAATAGCTTGTTACAGGCTGCAAGTGCTAGGGAGGATATGGCTCAAGAAGAAAGCCTGAAGCTCCACAGGTTCAGGCATCAAAAGAGGAAAAGAGTTTTTCCAGATACTTGCAGCACTGCATGGCTGCAGGCATCGAAAAGCCTGGGTACCACAGGCCTGGCTCCTCCCGAGTACTTAACTTCTGTTTATAGTTAGGGAAAACTCCTCCTGATACGGGAAGGAAATAACCCACACAAAAGCGTTTTACTGCTGCTGTAGTATTTCTGAAGTGCCATTAGAGGCATGTGCTTTTTTTGCTAGTAGTGAAACACTATGTCTCTCAGAAGAAGACACACATGTGAGAGCATGCTTCAACATGGGCACTGAACATTTTGCAGTCTGAGGTCTGTGCATCGTGTGGCCTGCTGTGATCTCCCATCTTGCTCTCACGTGGATGGGCACTAATCCAGCGTGTGGCCAGTCCGAGGGAAACGCTGCCACAAGCCGGGCGCTCTGTGCATCCTCGACCTGGTGGAGGCAGGTTGTCCTCGACGCGTGTCCTCCCCACTGCTGCAGGGGAGCCATGTGCTGTGATGCTCCAGTTGTGCATAAGGGCTCCCATTTACCCCAAACTGCCCCCGTCCTGGCTAGCAGGCAGTTATGGCTAAGCTGCTTTGGGCAGTAAGGCATGCTTGGTGTGAAGACCGTTCCCATCTGGCTGTTTGGTTTGGTCCCTTCCTGCAGGACGCTGAGGGGGAAAGCGGTGCCGCTGCTTGGCGTGCTGCTCCTGCCCGGGCACTTGGGGATTAGTGTCTCTGTCACTCCGGCCCTTCGTAAGCATTAGATTCACTTAAGAAAATTGCATTCCGAATAACTTAATCTAGCAACCCAATGGCTTCTATTTTGAGACTTGGATCTTGTGGATATGTTTATTTAGTTTGAGTTTCCCACTTCAAAGGAATCTGTCCTCTCAGCAAGAAAGTGATTGAGCACTTAAATAAAAATGTATTCATTGAATCTTTGGGATTGAGCTAAAAGTGCAGTAGGGAGTTAACGTGTGCGCCAACTGTGCTAATCAGCCAGGGATTGCCTGTTCTCCTAAAGGGGAAGAAGAGTGGCCTGAACTGCCTGAGAAGTGGTATGCCTTCCCCTGCCTTCTGACAGCGGTGTTGCTTGCTGGTGCTTCAGGTTGAGATGAAGGACCTAGAATATCTTTGTCTGTGATCTTCAAAAATACCAAATCCTTGGTGTAGAAGAGCATTTTCATGGAGCTGAAAGTCGACTTGATGTTCTTTAAGTGGCCGTGGATATAGGTAAGGTTGAAGCATAAAATCAATAGGATGAGCTTAGTCAGCAAAAATTACAAGGATAAAGTTACAGGGCTTTGATTGAATATTTATAAAATGGGCAGTTTAGCTTAAAAAGTAAGTGTACTGTTGTCATCAGCTGTAACACATAAACCAGAGAATCACTTTGGTTAGGAGTTATTAGGCAAACCGGAGAGCAGTTAATGCCCAAAAGCGTCTGTCTATCTGAGCGCTTTCAGTACTCTGGCCCTGTACTTCAAAGAGAGCCGCTCAAGTCAGCGGGCAGGTCTGCTTCGCCCAGGCCCGGTGCACGAGGGAGAAGTCCCTCGGGAGCCTGTGGTTTCATGCACGTGTTTGCCACGAAGTACCTTCTGCAAAATGCTGCTGCTTTGAAGGAGCAGGGGTGCACATGTGTGTCCTCGTGGTGCAAGGGAGCTCTAGTAATGCTGCTTCAGCAAAGAACAGAAGAAATCTGTTCGCTGGACCTTGGGTTTTTTTCCTCCTTGCTTGCTGAGTAGGGAAGCTCTAAAGTAGATGGAATCGGGCTGCTGCTGCTGCATGTCCAGCACAGTGCCAGGCACTGCACCAGCTTGGTGGCCCTGCTCTGAGGAGCCTGCATCTGTGACTCAGGGGAGCTGCAGCCGACCCCGCCGTGTCGGCACAGGGAGTGAGACAGCGCAGAATTGGAAGGCGTAGTGCTGAAATCCCGTTGATGCTGATGGCAGCTCAGCTTCCCCCTGCATGGGGATGCAGGCGTTATCCAAAGAACACCAGTCTGGAAATGGTCTGCTTCATCATGTATGTCCAAAAAACAGGGAAGAGGAACATGAGGCCTTTGTTGGGCAGTTTTGTTGGCTCAGAGATGGAGAGTGATGAGCTCTAAAAAGCTATCCCTGTAGGCCCTGTATTTCTGGGTTGGGATTCTAGCGACACTGGCTGCTTGGAGCCAACTGTCTGTCTCAGTAACTGGTCACTTGGCTATGCTCTAAGGCTCTATTTCTTCAATTTTCTGCCTCTTTCTGTATTTCAAAACTGCCTCAGAGATTTATCTTTGTGACCGTCTGTTTGTCTCTCCACAGTTTTGGCATATCTTCTTGCCTTGATCTTTCTTCATCCCTCCCAAATCTTGCATTGGCAAGCTTTGTCTAGCATGAAAAAAGTACAATATGGAGGTGACGATTAAAGGTGTCAACGCTTGTCAAATGCAGACCACGCTTGGGGAGAAGGCCTTTTCCCTGCCGATGTGCTAAAAAGCAGATAAACTGTGTCCAGTGATGCAAATGTGTTTACTTTGTTAAAATGCTACAGTCCAGCAATTTGTTGAGGGTCTCTCGTTTCTGAAGTTTGGCTGGGGCTGTACCAGGTTTAGGAAGCTGCAGGTACAAGTGGTAACAGTGGTTCTGCTTGTGCTCTATCCCCGCCACCCCCAGTCCTGTACTGCCTTCATTGCAGTTCCCTGTGACCCCCGCGTACCCCTGTGGTGAGCAAGGTTCCCACCACCGCCCTGCGTTACATCCCACGCAGCCGTGCCGCGGCGCGTCTTCCCACCACGCGGCTTTCCGAATTCATTTTTACGAAGTGGCTTCCTTCTTGCATCCGTGCCCTCTCCTCAGTTCAGGCTTT
>VYXH01002533.1:142587-161600 GCA_013397275.1 Burhinus bistriatus | reverse complement strand
CTTTGTGGCAGCTTGTGTCATCGTGTGGCACTCCTTGCAGTCTGCTTGGCGCGGTTTCAGTTTCTGAAACTGAAGAAACACTTGTTACAGAAAAGTTGAGGTGAAGCAGGAGAATAGCCCGGTTTGACGAGGAGCAGGGATCCCTCCGAATTGGGGGAGGCTCTGATTTCTCCCCTCAATGGCTGCATGTGAATTAGTCCCTGCGAAGAGTAAAAATAGTCCCTAGGCTCACGTACAGGTCCTCCTCTCTCAAATATAAATGCAGGCACAGGTTCAGCCTCTTGAGGAGCTTTTGGGAGCGGGGTGAGAGCGAGCTGGGGGGTGCCTGGGATGGTGGGGCAGGCTGCAGCCTGCCCGCGTCCCCCCTGGGCTGCTGGGGACCAGCACTGACAGGAAAAGGGAGCTCACTGAGCTGGCGCTGGGAGAGCTTTTGAGGATATTGAGGAAGTAAGCTGCATGTTGGACATACTAAAATATGTTTTGAAAAAATATAAGCAATTAAAATAATTTACGCTAAAGGATGCCCCTAAAGCTTATTGTTTCTCTGCCCTCTGGCGCTGTCATGCTGGGCTGTATTTGTGGCTGTTCTTTACTGCCGGATTTCTTCCTGCACACAACTGAAATTCAGCTTAAAAAATAAGTTGGAACCGAGCATGTTGGATTTGAAACATTTGTTACTGAAAACCCCTCTGTCTTATACATTATTTTGTGTCTTAAATATCCCTGGTGCAGGGAGAAAGGGAAGCTGTGCTGGATTTAAAGGAAAAAAAGAAATAATTTTTTAAAAGCTTAGCTCTTAAGCATGTGAATTTTTATGGTTTTGTTTTGACTTTTTTTTCCCTCTCAGTTATTTTGAGGATATTTCTAAGATAATAGTGCAGAGATTCTGGTTTAGATGTAAATCTTCAGAAGGAAAACTCAGGAGAACCACAAAAAAATGCTAATTTATTAGGCAACTCCCCAGACAGTTTGACAGCACTATTGCAAACATTTTTATTTTTTTTTAAACTGGCGACTACCAAGCTTCTTATCAGAATGACCTATAAAAGATGACTTCATACTTTGTAAAAAGGAAATATTAAGAGCTGGTGAAAGTGCTGTTTTACTCAAAGCTTTTTTAATTCATGGGCCCTCCCAAAACAACTTGTATAGAAAGCTTTCCCTCTTTTCTTTGAAATGGAATTATTCCTTTTTTTTTGTTTGTTTCCCCAGAGGTGTGTGTGTAAATGAGAATATTACAGCCTAATGGGGTAGAACAACAAATACTCAATCGGCAAATGTGATTTAATCAAAGCTGGTTCAGAAACCTCCGTTTGGGGCACAGGCAGACTCTTTAGAAGAAGGACATTTCAGAGGGGGTTTTGTGAGCTTGTCTTCCATCTCTGGCTCCAGGACTGCAAGTAAATACACTCAGTTAGTTAAACAGTTGTGCTCGCTGCACAAAAAACATCCTCTTCCCTTAAATGAATCTTTCTGGCCAACGTCTACTGGAGAAAGCATTTTTTCAGGTTCAGTCGGCTGAAGAGCCTGCAGGTGGGTCTTGCGTGTCTCTTCTGGAGGCGGCGTTTCACAGCCCAGGAGCCCGTAGCTCGCAAGTCAGCCGTGGGCTGAGATTGGCCTTCCAGGCATTACCTGCATCTCCTCTCCTCTGCTGGGCTCGGTGGGTTCTCCCAGGAGGAGCTGGCTGGTTAAGACAGTGGTTGAGATTTGAGCCTAAGGGGGTTAAGCCAGGACTGGGAGAGCTGCCTGTAGTAACACAAGTGTGCCGCTGGTAGGTTATAGCTGTTTTGGGGGTGGAACAAAAGTTTGTGCCTGTGCAATTAAGCGTGAAATAGGTAAATTCTGTGTATAATTACCCAACGTAGAGTCTAGCATGAGGACATGACCCGTGGAAATCGCAGTGCATCGGTGGCTGCCAGCAAATTCCCGGGAGGTATCCCTGGCGCCTATGCTGGTACGGGGTGTGTGTGGGGGGTCACATTGCCTGCCTCCTCCCACTCTGTTCCCAAAAGCAGAGCCACAGTCTGGGACGAGGCTTCTGCAAACAAGGAACGGAAAGGGCAAAATTTGTTCAAACACTTAAAGGAAGGTGATGGCAGAGGCGGCAACAAAATCCACCTTTCCTGAGTTTGCTTCAGGGACCCACCTGAAAGACAGCTTGCTTATAGAGATACATTTCTTGGGTTGTTTTGGTTTCTTTCATGAAAAAAAACCAGAAGTCTGAGAAAGTAAAAACTGGGATGTGTGTAGAGTGGGGAGTAAGAGGGTTAAAACCAGTGTGGATAAGAAGAAAGTTGGTGGCAGCGCTGGCTGTGGCTGTATTTCATACCCAGCCTTTCAATTAAGGACCAAACAATCCTACTGAAGTTTCTAAGTAAAAGCAAGGAAGGGCTTTAAAAAACTAGCTTAAATGCTTTTTGTCCAAAAGCAGGCTCTGTTTTTTCCCACTTTCCCTCACTGCCATGGCAGCAGCACCCGTATCTTCCCGCTCTTTGTCCTGTTTGCTGTCCTGCCTCAGGGGGGGCAGGCTGCTTCCCCTCAGCATCGTTATTCATACCCTCCACTTTTGCCTCTTGTCCCTCTCTCAGCCCAAACACAGTTGGATAACTAGCACGGTGTGCTCCCTCTCCCAGGAAGCTGCCATCAATTTGTGGCTCTTGCATGTGATGGGCTGGGGACAGGCGACCAGGGTTTCTCGGCCGTCTCCCCTGGACACCGGCGTGGTGGGGCTTGTGTTGTTTAACATGGGGCTGGGAGGGTGTTGCTCTGCTGCTTCTCAAAGCAGCTATTGGGGATGGCATCTCGGCAGCGATGGCATCTGTCTTCCTCTTCCAGCCGTGGTGGACACCTGCCGTGGCCTCAGCGATGTCTGTGCCCAGCACCTCAGCAGCCTCTGGTGGGAAGAGTGGTTTGCAAAGGACGTGCTGGCTGGTTTGAAGCTGGAGCCTTTAAACTTCTGGGCATCTTGAAACACCTGCTGCTTTAATGTGCACCAAGGCTGTGCTAGGTGGAGCACAGTTCTCAGCTTCCTATCTGTGTTTCTTGAGCGGCATGCCCCCGTGGCATCGCCTCCCTGGGGTTACCCCCGTCATCGTTGTCATTTTCTTTCTCCTTCACATTTTCTTTCTCCTTCACAGCTCTGTAGCTGCAGCCCATACATGGTGGCTGCCGCTGGTGGCTGCACATGCCCCAGCACCACAGCCAAACCTAAAACTCTGTTTGTTGCAGTCATGTGGGTCGTCACTTTGTGGGGATCGGGATTTAAGGAACTGGTAAGGTTTGCTGTCAGGTCCTCTGGCCCTCCCTGATGTTGTCACCGAAAAAGCCTGCGTGAGGAGAAGCTGTGCCTCTGCTCGGGCACGGGGAGCTGCCTGTGTGGGTTACGCAGTGGGCTGCGCAGGGTGAAAGGCTGGCCAACAGCCTTTGCCTGCCTCTTTTGGGCTAAATGGTGTCTCTTATATTTCAGTGAATAGTGCAAAAAAGTAGCAAGCTTTCAAGCAAAAGTAGCAAGCAGCAAGTGAATCCTCTGCAAATGAACAAAAAACTCCGTGGAAGGGAAAATAAGCAGTAATTACGGTAAAACATACTTTTTCATCACAGTAATGGTTTGACGCTGAAAGGCAGGGTTGCAGCATCATATAAAAGTGACTTCACTGCTGCTGTTTCTTCATAGTGGCGAGTGTTTTGGAGACCTTTGCAATGCTACGCACATTGCTTACTTGGTTTCTGGAGGCTGGCATTCATTTCCAGATACCTGGGACTCTTTGTGGGATAGGCAGAAGTTGAATTAGCTGCCCTGCCAACATGGCAGCAGATACTGCTATTTATTTACAGTGACTGCCCCAGCTCTCTATCTTGCCGCTCTTTCCTCAGTGTTGCTTTATGAGCATCCCTCCAGTTATCAGAGTGGACACCAGAGCCATGAAGAATTAGTGCTGATCTAAGAAAGCAGGCTGTGCAGAGGAAGCAGTAAATTTGCTGGGGATGGCAGGAGAATAGAGACAGGGGAGAAACCCCAAAACCTTGGACTAATACAGAAAAGACTTCTGTCTTAATACTAAAAAAAAAAATAAAAGTAAGCTTTTACATCTTGGTAAAAAGCTTGCTACGTTTGGCTCTAGTTTCAGCCTCAGTATGGTTCGTGTGTGTTAAGGAACAGTCAAAGTAAAAACGAGACAGTTTCCCAGCCTTGAAATGTCAGGGACATAAGCTCTGTGTCCACAGGGAGGGAGGGCAGATCCCTTTGCTGTTGTCTTTGAGTCAGGGGTTTAATGACTACAGGGTAAAAAGGAGTGTTAGAACAGCAGAGGAAAAACGATACAGCTAAGAGGAAATTATTTTTATTGCTAATACATGGGTGCTCATAATGTTTAATTCTTTACAGCTTATAATGTTTAATTCTTTACAGCTTATGCTTTATTTGCACATTCTTCCTTCCTCACCACTCTGCACGCTGTACTGGCAGCTACCATATTTCAAAATTACTGCTCTTAAAAGCTCCTATTCAGTGGTTTTAGAATGAATAACAGTATTTGTCAAAGTAGCAGTGGTGCTCAGACTGGTCAGCGTATGGACACAGAGTGTTTCGGCTGCTCTGCCTTCCCGGGCTCTCACTTTTTACGTCCTCCTTATCCCCCTGCCTTTCCATTGGTAAGTTTTAAAAGTTCCCTGGAAATATTTTTTCAGGACAGTGTAGATGTAGGTTTAATTAAAGTTCAGGAGGGCCTTTCTCAATAGAGATTTACATTTGTTTTCACCAGCGAAGCCAGATGAGGAGAGAGGAGGAGCGTGGGAGCGTTCGGTGCCCCTGAAAACAATTTTGTGGCAAGAGTAGTTTTAAGGCAGCTTAAGAGTTGTCTGTATGACTAGAGGAGAGGGAATCTTAGAGGAAGCTTTGCAGTATTTTACACTTTTAGATAATTTTTTATCTTTTTAGATAAGTGATGGGGATTTAGTGTTCGTTTGCCATGTGCCGTGTGTCTGGTTTAGGGTAAGCGAACTGCTGAGGGGAGGCGACAGCCTGGGCATCTGCATTATTTTGCCTTGCATCAGGTGCTAAAAGTCACTAAACCTATCGTGAGTCACAATATTTTTTCCCAATTTGACTCACTTGCCCAATTGTATTTTTACTCCAGCCTTTAGGCTTGAAAAAGCATGTGCATAATCAGTTCATTTTGTGTGGTCTAGGCTATAAAAATGCCCCCTCTGTTCTTTCCATATGAAAAACGTGTTTTTAATTTCAGGGAACTTATATAATTTTCTGTGCTTTCTTTTGTATCTCAGATTAAAAACAAATGCTCCCTTCCCCTAACTTTGCATGTTCCAATTACGGAGTTGTGAAAATAAGTCATCCTTCAGCTTTTGTTACTTTAAAACAGCTATCGGTGATGTCAGAGTCAATACTAAAAGCATTAAGAATGCTGGCAGAATGTAATGCAGCTGCAATCCAACATGATGTTGGAAATGGGGTTGAGAGCATAAAGGCTTTCCATATTCCCAGGGCGCACAACTGCTCGCGGCCTTGGCTTTGATCTCTTCAAAGGCTGCTGCCTCCTCCTAGATGGAGAGACTTGGCTGCCACTCGCTCGCATTGAAAAAAGGCAGAGGTCTCTATTCAGGCAGAAATCAATCACTGTGCAGAAACAATTATGTGTAATTCAACCATCATGAAAACAGGGCGAGATTATGGGTTTGTTACCTGAGTGACTGCGTGGAGATGGGGAGCAGCGGACGCGGGAGTCCTGCTGACATGCCACATCTTGATGACAATTATAGACACATGAATGATGTGGCGGGCGGGGGCGGCGAGATGACAAATGCTGGTCACGCTGTCCAGCAGAGCAGAAAATGAGGTTACAATTGGGAGATAATGTTTGCATATGTAACCATATTTCAGCAAGCTGGGCAACTTCAGGGAAAAGCAGAGACGGGCGATCGTAAACAAAGTCAGTGTGTGCCACGGCTATCAGCTTTCTACCATACAGAAACGCGTATGTGCAGTCAGAAACCTGGGTGCTGCCTCCTGAAGAACTGCTTCTCTGAAACAGCCTAGCAGCGTTTTTTTGGGGAAGGGAGGGAAGAATTGCCTGGGAAAAGGAGAAATCTCCCGAGTTTGGCCCTCAGAAGGCAGAGGAAGCAAACAAAAATCCTTCTCCCTCCCTCCGTGTCTCAGGACAGGGTGGTATTAACATGGCAATGAGGGATCGCTGTTTACGAGCGGCATTGACGAGCATGTCTCGCGTCTCCTGCCTTCCCCTCCCAGCAGGGATTTAGGCTAGCCTCGTGGCAGCGCATCTCTGAGCGACAGCATTTTTAGATTTGCATGGTAACATTTTGGCTGCAGTAGGCTGTCGATTGTGTGACGTGATGCTCAAAATATCTTCTGATGTATAATGGCCTCCTTTAATTAGGAACTTTTTTTTTTCCCCCCTTCCCCTGAGTGGTGAGCAATAGTTGACTGTCTTTAAAAAGAGAACTGGCATGTGTAGTATCTAGCATGAGAATATTTATTTAAAGTATTATTGCCTATAAAGTCTTAAAATAGTTTTCCTCCTGAAAAGGCAAAATAAAACACAGATGACTGATTATAAAATGGTATCCCCGCTCAGTTTGGTACACAGGACGAGCTTTACCTTTTATACAGCTCAGGCTTAGACATCAGAGGCACAAGAAGCTGCTTTGAGTTACAGATCTTCAAACAATAAGTCAAAACAAAAAATCAATCCCTCCAGTCCCTGGGTGCAGTTAGCTAAAGATAAAAGAGAAAAATAAAGTTATGCTAAAGCAGATAGAGGAAAGGAACAGATATGCCAAGGAAACACAGAGGACAAGTGCAGAGTTGGAGTGGGCCTAGTGTGAGCCAACATCAATGAATTTTTATCTTTTCAAAAACTTTTAGGGTTGCCAGTTCTTTTCAAACTGGATCCACTCTGCTCCGGGGCTGCCTGAAGCGTTGTCTTCAATAAAAGTTGCTTCTCCCCACCCTCCGCACACCTCCCTCTTGCTGCTAAATGCAATCACACACAGGGATTAGGCTGCACCTCGCTCAAGGTACGAGCTTCACTCCAGACTTCAACAGTAAATTAACTACTCTGATAATACCTTGTTATTACAAATATGAACCAAGATTTCTTTTTAAGTATTTGGTGAAAGATGCATAATCTCAAAAAAGGTAAAACTGTTTCCTTCTGGTGATATTTTCCCCCTCCCTCTGCCTCCCAATAAATTTAAATTGCAAAAGAATTTTTAAAGTTTATTTTTAAAAAAAATGGATTTTTTGAACCCTTTTTGATAGCTGATACATGAAATTTTTAAGGCCAGTTAACAGTCTTGATTGAATCAAGCGCATGACTTAAGCCTTACTTAACCTGCAAAGAAGAGCGTCCTGCCTCAAAGTTGCAATACACAAGCTAAACCCCTCTGTGTGCCTCTTCAGGATCAACATCTCAGGGTGCAGTCAAACCAAAAAAGCCTTCTTTGGAAAGAGGTGTGTTGGCTTTGAGGTTCTTCCATTCCTGTTGCATCTTTAGAGGTGTTTATAGTAGGGGCCAGCAAGCATGTTCGAGTCCCATCGGGAGGAGCCCAAGGCGGCTGGTGGCACCCCTGGCTCAGGAGGGCTGGTGCAGGTACCTGCCCACAGGCACGTGAGAGGCAGACAGGAGCAGGTTATTGCTTCACGTAACAGCTACTCCAACAGCAGAAAACACATTTATCCTACCAAAAGTGATTAATAGACCCGGATCGTACATTGCGTGCAAAAGTACCTGAAATGGACTAATATTCGAAGGATTTGGAAAAGTCTAGTTGATGCACGACTTCAGCCCAGTAGCTGATGTCTCGGGGCCTGTTTCCCGTCTGTGGTGCGGTGTAATATCCATTCTATAGATGGGACAACAGAGCAGAAGAGGAAGAATAAAGGATTCAGGGTATGCAGATGCAAGTAAGCTGAGGCAAGGGTATTGATGTTAGGTCTTGCTCTTCACTGGGAGTTTGAGGAGGTGATTTCAGACAGCTGCTCAGTGACCTGGGGCTGGCTCTTCTCACTTCGGGCTGCTGAACTGCTGTCTCTGCTGCTTTGAGGAAAACACAAATCATGCTTTTCTATGTAAACAACTGCAAGAGCTGCTACAGAGGTGTTTATGGGATTACAAACTGAATGGGGAAAGGGTTAGTGAGTATAGATGTTAATAAGAGATACGGTATGGAAGATGTGGCCCACAATCTGAAAAAATGATATCTCCAGTGTCTCATTTTGATAAGGTAGAAGTTACTGTAGGTAACTCTACTCAGAAGAAACATTCAGCCAGTTATTGCCTTAAAAAAACATAAAAATCTGCAGCTTGATAATTATTCCCATTCATCTCTGGGTAGATTGCATCTTAAAGATAATTTTTTTAAATTGCTTTAATAGTTCTCCTTACGGTTGTCTTCTTTGAAGTGAAGAGCACCATGGCATGATACCTCTCATCCGGAGCGGCTGCACGAGGGGCTAGGATGAAGCTGGAGGCTGCCCAGCTACAGCTGGGTGGTGCGGAGCCGCTTTCATCCTTTACCAGTTTTGGTTTCCTCCAGTCCCAGCCATAGGTGAAGTCTTGTCAGCAGTAATTGTCAGTCTCTCAAAAGAAACATCTTATGTTTTGCAGAGGCAAAAACAGGTCCAGGGCTTGGTACTCAAAAATGCTGGGTATGGGATGTGCTGCTTACCGACTGGCGTGGTTTTGCAAAAGTCAGTGGGAAGACCAGTAGTCCTTGGGACAGCTGATGCAGAGCAGAGATTACTGCAAAATAATGAATCCTGCCCAGAGAAGGGGGGCACGCGAGGCACATGGTGCGTTGTGATCTTCTCTGTGTCCTTCATGAAGGATGCTAAGCACAAGCTCCAAAACGTGCTGTTTTCAATCATGATGAAGGAGGAGACATACAGGGCTTAAACAACCCAATCTGAAAAGGAAAGTGCCTTAACTGAATTTACAGAGTATTTTGCATTTTTGGTGTTTGTTTGAAGTGTGTGCTGAATGGAAAGACAGGATGGAGCAGAGGTGAATGGGAGCTTGTCCTCTCTGCCCCTCCTGCCCTAGGAAAGCCAGCCCGCACCTTGTTGCTTTGGGAAGCACCAGCCGTCTCCCTTTCCCGTTTCAAATATGTTGATTAAAATATCGGAGATACATGTGTTGACCGGGCCTGGTTCCTCTCGGTGTGGGGCTTTTCTTTCTTTGTCTTTTTTGATCTGGCCTAGCTGAGCATCCCAGCAATGGCAGCTAATTGATTTAGCCTGTGTCAACTCACTGCAGTACAGAGACTCGGTTGTTTCAGCTCTCCTCATACAGCGTGCAGGGAATAAATAAAACCAGCAGCCAAATGCTGTGTCGGGCTGGGATGGAGCAGGGGCTGAGGGGCATGGTGTGGAGGTGCGTGGCGAGGAGCCATGCTCCATCCTGTGGCCTCTGGGGAGCCCCCCCCCGGGAAGCCGGAGCTTGCAGGATGGCAGGGCGGGCGCGATTTCTCAAAGCTGGCCTACTTAGCCTCTAAAGTAAACACCAATTTGCGGTCTCTTCGTAGGGAGGGAGTAGTCCAGTAACGCCGGGATAACTTTCTTGCCAGCAATGCTCGTCGTCCAGGGCAGCATTTAACTTCGTTTAATTGGGACGCTCAGGTTTCAACAATCGGCTTGCAAAAACGGCGGGCAACCTGAAGGTGCCCAATGATGTGTTAGAGGCCCGTGATACAGAGCCCGTGTCCCTCTGGGAAAGAAAGCCCCCCTGGCCGGGTCCTCCTGTGGGTGGCACAGGCTTGGGGGTGGGGGGGCGCTGCTTGTTGGCGGAGAGGGGTGCAGAGCTCTCCCATGAGGGGAGTGGGAGCATCGGCAGCGCCTGGGGAAAAGCGCAGAAAGGTGAAGTCAGTTACGGTCCTGGGAGCGAGGAGTGACCACCCCGACCTGCCGGCGGGCACGTTGCTGCCCTGAGATTGCTCCGGCAGCAAGGAGCCCTCTGCGGACGAGCTGGCTCAAAGGTCTGCCCTGTTCAACTTCTGTCCCGGTGGAGCTGAGCCTTAAATAACAGGCAGATGTTTGCGGAGTGTGTATTATGGAAATCAGACCAGTCATAACTTGACTGCTCTAAAATAATGCTCGTCTCTTTAGAAGAGTGGCGGCTTCGTTTTTTTTGGCTGGAGGCAGAGACAAATTTGTGTGCGCAAGGCAGTGGCCTGTGTGGGGTGGCCGGGGGCTGTGCCATGCCATTCCCACCCCTCGGGGCACCAGGGCCATCCCAGGGCAGCCCCGGCAGCGCATTGCCTGCTCCAGCAGGAGCATTTCCCCCCTTCCCGCTCCTCCTGGCTACCCCCCGGACCCCACCCCGAGAGAGTGGCAGGCTTCATGGCAGTGAGGATGTTGCCATTGTGGCAACGAGGACGTTGCCGGTACAGCCGTGCAGCTGCTGATTTGCATGTCTGCCTACGCTGGGCAACTTTCATGTCCCCCCACTTTCCTCCCCAGGGCTGCCCGCGCGTGGCCATCTCCCACAAGTGCCTTCCCACGCCCCGGCGGGCGATAGCAGGTACGCGGGCGATGCCACTCCTGCCTCCGGTGCCCTGAATCGGTGGGTCCGGCTCGGCAGGGTGGCTCAGCAGCACTGGGTGGGCCAGAAACCTGTGACTGCCTTGCAGGGTTTTGCTTTTCCTTGATCTGGCAGGGAGTCACAGGGAGCAGTGCTTCGTTGTTAGCACTTGCGCAGGGTTGCCCGCAAGAGTAATTCAATTTTAAAAATAAGCCTTAGTCTCATTATTGGAAACTTACTTTAATTTTTACATTTCCTGCCTTTCTAACCCTCCATCCGTTCATGTCACCCTCTCTTCCAGAGGAGGTGTCGGCATGGCGGGAGGAAGGCTGCCTCCTGCTCTCCTGTGGCAGCCTCATCAGCTGGACCTGGAGAAGTATTGAATTAGCTTTATTATGCCGCTGATTTGAAGTCATTACTGGTGTAAGCCGATGCAGTTCCATTATTGTTGATGGGATTGGGGCTCTTCATGTCACAGGTGAATTGGACTCAATTAACCAAAGCTGTGGTCTTAATTAGAAGCTCGGCTTTCAGTGGCTCCTCCTGGGTGCTGGAGGTGGGACGCCCCCTGCCTTGCCTTGCCTCGCCGCCCCCCAGGGCTCTGCAAGTCAATGGGGAAAGGTGCCATTTCATCCTGTGCAACATCCACAGGGACTGGGTGGCATCCTCTCCTCCTCGTGCTGTGCATCCCCTTGGCTTTGCTGTAGGGGGAGAGGAAACCCAGCGCGAGCTGTGCAAAGTGCAAAACCACCCCTTTGGGCTCATCGGTGTGGAGACCGGTGCCTGTGTCGTGTTGGCTCCAGATCTGCCCCAGTAGTCTAAGTGATCTGGCCAGTAGACAAGTGCTTTGCTGTTTACCTGGGAGACGGTTAGTCAAGGGGTTTGACAGATGCTTGGCTTGACAAGCTAAGCAGCAGATTTTGTGTTTTCACTAGCTGACATATTTTCAATGGCCCTTATTAAATATTCCTTCCTACAGCCATGCCTGGCTCTCCTGAGTGCCTGGGTAAAGCAACGTGTCCGTAAGTGTGTATGAAGAACACAATGCCCATTATCCCACTTACCCATGTAGAGAAACCTGGGCACAGGGAAGGAAGCATCCACTTGTGGGACAGGCCAGCGGCGCAGCTCCGAGGGAGGGCCAGGCTCCTGCCTCCCACTTGGCTGTTCTGGAGCAGGGACCGCTACCCAGTGGGATTGCAGATGGTCTCCTGCAGCCTGCTTTCACCTTTCCTTAAGAAAATGCGGCTCTCCTGAGGCACACTCTTGCTGGGTGCCGGTATGTGGGACCATCCCGAGGGCATGCCCATCTGCCTCGCCACTGCTGCTGGAGGGGACAACGGCCCTTCCGAAAGCGTGCACCCTCCTGCTAAATATAGCATCAGCACGGACTCTATTTTTAGTGTGCATTTTAAGTGTGCTTTTCAGCAGGAGCCCTGCAGGATTTTGGCCGCAGACCCCGCAGCTGGGCTTCCTGGGGTTTTGTGTCCTTTCCCAGTGAGGAAGGATGTGCCAGGGACGGAGAGCTCACGTGGCACTTGCCGGCAGCCCGCCGCACCGCGTGCTCACCCGGCCGGCCTCTGCAAAGCAGGCGGTGTAGCAGCTGATTGCTGCCTCCTGCTAATTAGTAGCTTCTTCCTCTGCCTGACCACTGGGGTTTTTTGTCCTTTTTCTCCCCTCTGAAAGCTGGTATGAGCATAGCCGCTTGGAGAGCTCTCCCCCTGCTCAGGTATGGCCACGGTTGGCCAGCATGGTCCAGAGTTAAGAAGGACTAAGCCGTGAGTGTGGGCGAAGGTTGGTTTAACCTGCAACTTCAAGTAATTCCCTTTCAGACCACTTCCCCCACTCATGTTAGGATTTGGTATCCCATCGCATGTGCAGCTGCTGACTAGGCACTCCCTCTAGATGGCAAGGAGGGGGTGAGAAGATGAAGACCTGGGCAGCAGGGGAAGGCTTAGCACACCATAGATTAGGCGTGTTGCGTGGGACTGAACTGTTTGGAGCTGTTGCTGTAGGTCCTCTCACCCAGCTGTACTGCAGGCAGCAGCTTTCCTTGGGCCAAGATGGAGCTTGCACCCACCAGCAGCTTAGGGGTCCCTCCCTGCTACATGGCTGTTTGGGAAGGGCTGCTCCTTCTGGCAGCCATCAGGAAGGACTCCTAACGAGTATCTGGGTGCAAGGTGACGATGGGAGACCCATGCTTAGCACCTCTGAGTTTGTGATCTGCGAAATATACTTGTAGCTGCACATGCTGGCAGTACCATCCTGCATGTGGCCCGTGCCTGGGGGAGGCAGGGGAGAGAAAGGTGCTGCTGTTTTTGTTCCAGCAATGGTTTATGATGGTTGTTTCATTGCCTAGATAGCTTACGGTGGGTGGCATTCACATCAGACGCTACCCCACACCCAAAAAAACAGAAAACAAACAAAAGCTGAGATAAGCGGTACTTTAAGGAAGATCAAAAACTTGCCTGTGTGTTTCTTCTTCTTGGGGGAACCTACAGTCCTACTGACAGATCAAATGCAGGTTTATGTATGTATACACAGGGCTCTCAGTGGGCCCTGTTGTTCCCCTCTAAAAGTAGCAAATGAGCAGTATTACTGAGAGGATGTGACAGGACAGGTATGAATCACCCCATCAACACACACACAAAAAAGTATTCTCTGAAAAGGTTATTTTTGTCCCGATGTAGATGGTCAGACATGTCCTCATAGTGTTGCTGGGACAGAGCAGCATATGGTAGGGGACAGTAAAATGGCTGCTTTTCAAGTGGTAATCGTACAAAACACACTTCTTGTTCCTTTATCTCCCTAACAAACTTGCAGTGGCATGCGTCATTACTTTCTAAGCCTGCTTTATTCTCATTTCAGCTCGGCTTTACTGGAGCAGCCCTTGCTTGCACTCAGCACACCACGTACCTATCTGTCTGTGTATTTTCAGCCCTGTTACCTCAGATGGGTCGAAACCTGATGGCTGAATAAAAAGCGTAACATTGTTGAGCTGCATTTTCTTGCTGAACGTTTACATGCGTCTTCATTTCACTTGCATAACTCACATACGTAGGGGCTACTCTCTGCTGCTATTGCTATGCAAGAAGTCAGCCTCTAAACTTAGCTCTGATCCGAGCCACCTTCCCCTGAAGATGCATAGCAATTCTTCTCACCATCATTGCTGACAGGCGGGTTTGATTTAATTCACATTGACGATCTTCCTTTTCCATGCTCTTCGGTGCCCGTGTTTCTTTGGGTTTTACCCCCCACATGCCTTGCATAGTGGCCCTTCTTCTGCTGCGGTGGTGCAGGCAGCGGGGCGGGTGGGTGCTTGGCACACACGGCTGTGGGAGCTGCCACTGGTGTTTCGGAGTGCACGGAGCTGACTCTCCTCCGGTCTAAGCAAAATCCTGTGCCAGCTGGGTAATGGGGAGAGATTAATGACTGCCTTGGAAGCCAGTTTTCCAGCATACTGGCCGGAGGGCAAGCATCATGATAGTTGTAGCAGCTGGTTTGGAGAGGAGGGAAATGAGGGGAAGATAAAATTGCACGCCCAGAATGCCAGGGTAGCCTGTGTCCATGCTTTGATGTCTTCTCCCTCCACACCCTCCTGTGGGTTAAAAATGAAACTAGACTGCATTTATAATGGGTGTGTGAATATCTGCATTTAGCTCCAGCGAGCAACCTCCGGGACTGAATCCTCGTCTGTGGAGAGAGAGAGTTCGGCCAAATGCAGGAATGGGTATTTTCTGTGCCTTCATTGTAGGGACAGACGGACACACAGGGACAGACAGACAGACACACATCTCATCAATTCAGGCATCGCAGGCTCACACATTCTGACACACATGTGCATGCTGGGTTATGAAGGGAGATTAAACGTCCTTTTATTTCTCCCTAACGGTCCTGACGGGAGTAGGTCAGGGCGTGGGTTCCGTCTGCACTGCTTTGGGGTTAGGGCTGTGGCGAGATGGCCCTGTTCTGGTCTGCAGCGAGGACACGGGCACCCTGCAATAAGCAAATGTAGCTGTGGACCAGCCTCAAAATCTCTACAATCCATTTGTGCAACGGGAGAAGCAGGGGGGAGCATCCTCCACGCGATACCCCTCGGAGCAGGCAGGAGCCATCCTCGCACCCTCGGGAAGGCCAGGGTGAAAGACGGGGCTCCTCCAAAGTGGCAGGCGGGGTGCACACGTGAAGGCAGGTAGCTCGAAGGAATTCAGTCTCCCTCCTGTTACTGTGCAACACTTCTGCATCCACTTCTGCATGCCACGCTTTAATCAGCAGCCCTCCCCCCTTGGCCCCCAGGCCTCGAAATTCCACAAAACCCAATTAACAGAGATGAGAGAGCTCTAGCATGTATACATATGAAATTTCAGAAGGCTGAAAAAGAGACTCTTAATACCATGAAGCCTGCCCTAAAGTAAAATTTGCATCTGAAATCTACATAGTTAACCCCCGTGAGGAAGACAGCATAGCTGAGCACAACTTTTTTCCCCCCCCAGAGGGGTAACTTATCCAGGTCTGCTCGGTTTGGCATCAGCCTGCTTGCAGCTGAGGAGTGCTGCAGAGCGAGCCCCACGCGCAACCTGCGGAAAGCACCGAGGAATTGTAGCTCCAACTTTAGAGACTGGACTGCAGTGGCCCAAACAAAACAAAACAACACAACCCTAGCACTGAGAAGATCACGTGAACTTCTCTAGGTGGGTGACCTGAAGCAGGCTGGGTGGACATGGTGCCCTTGCGTAGGCTAAAGGAAATATTCAACACTGATGTAATTATCACTTACAGGTTCGGCACATTCAACCCAGGGCTCCAGGTGTTTCACGCCTTACTAACCTGCTACTACACTGGCTTGTTTAAATTGCCCATCATGAACTATCCTAAGAAAGGCACCCCCCCTTTAAAATAATTACACACAAATGACCCTCAGCAAATCCAGTCCTTTCTGTATGGGTTCAGTGTTCATAGGGGAACTGGGGATAAAGCTTTATTCCCTTTCTGTGCTTTTATCTATCTCTTTTGCTATCTTGTTTGTGTAAGATACAAAATTTCTCCTCCTATTACCCTACTTAGAGCTTAATCGCATACTAATTGGAGACTGTACTTCTGTTGCTCTGCTCTTTTTTGAGTCTCTGTACGTGCATCTTCCATAAGAGTGATACGCAAGTACCCTCTTCAATTAAGAGAAATTAAATGAGAACTAAAAACTCTCACCTGAATGCTTTGTGTGATTCCCCTAGTTGACAGCGATGGGTTTGGCTTCAGAGCGGCTGCTATCTGGGGAGGGGGGTGGTGGTGGGGACTGGGCAGTGTGCTGTGAACACAGGTAAGTATTTCCCTGCAAAAACACGAGGCCTCAAAGCTGCTTTTTTTATTACCTCCGGATTCTGCAAAGGGCTGGTTATCTCACGCTGCGAGCCAGCATGATCAAAGCCCCGGGAAAGGTCAGGCATTCCTCCAGGAGTGACACTCGGCTGCCGGCAGCACTCCTCCAGCCCACGGCTCCCACAGCCCCGGCTGCCACACCACACTGAAATCCTTTATCTCGTTAACGAGTGAACCTACAGATTAGCCAGCCTGGCCTTAGCTTGATGTTGAGAGCATGTAACACCTGGCCTGGGTTTTCTAAAGCCAAAAGGTGGTTTTGTTTTGTTGTTTTTTTTTTTTTAAAAAAAAATAATTTTGTGGGGGAGGCAGCATTTCCTTCCTCTGACTTAGTGTGAGAGAGAGCTCGGTGCTGAGAAAAGCTGTGCTCTGTCTCCGTGTTACAGCGAAGGAGCTGTTTTCCTAATGTTCTCAGCTCTTAGTTTTGTGCGCGTGATACAAACGGTGAGTTCCAAAATACTGGGCATACAAGAAATGATCCACAGTATCTTCCTGTGAGAGGATATTGTTTTCTTACTGTTTTGATAGACTGGCATTTAATTACTCCTTTTGAGCTGGTTATCCCCCACGAGCAGCTTGTGTGTGGACAGGGAGGTTTGGGGAGGGCAAGCGGAAGGAAGAGATGCTCGAAATGAGCAAATCCTGTCTCTGCTTCTGCACATTAGATGCTGCATTTTTGCATCTGTGCTAATTTCAGTGGTGTGAGGTGCTGTATCTGTTGAGTTGGGGTAATGGGGGTTCATCCTGTGGCTCATGGTCCTGTCTCTGACTGTGGCTGGGGGCTGACTGTCCTGACCCCAGCTGGTTGGCGTGGTGTTTTTGCCAGCTTTGTCTTCAGGCACAGGCACTGAAACTACATGAAAGGCAGGGGGGACTACTTCTGCCTGCATTTTTTGGCTGTGACCCAGCACCTGTGAGATGCTGGAAGCATGTTAACAGCCTGAAATGTGGGGTAATTTTTATTTTTAAATGAGGTTAAGGTATCCTTACCCGTGGTATAGGATAGGAGTAAAAGAGACCCAGACGTGCTTGCTTTCCAGCAGCATGTGATATCACAGCAAGGGCACTTACTGCCATGGAAGGGGAAAATGAATTTTTTTTTTTTTTTTTTAGAACAGAGCACTTGATTCCTTGTTTAAAGGTCTGAAATAGATGCCCCTGAATCTATTTTCCAGCTTGTTTCTTGAATAAAGGGGCAGTAAAAATTTACCACATCTGCAAATGAATGTGGCAAACTGGCTGTGGACATGTGGCCTCTCAAGCAAACTAAAAATGTGTCTTTGTGTAGCATCCACTGGGCCTGTGGCCGGCAGGCCCATCTCTGCCACCCAACCTCCAGATGATCCTCAGATCCCAGAGCATCCATCTAAAAAGCATGCTCTCTCTGCAGGGGTGAGGGAAGGGTCTGGTCCTCACCTCCAAAATACTGTGCTGGGAATGGGGAGGAAGCCTGCCAGTTCTGCTGGGAGCAGGGGAAAGAGAGAAGGAGGGTGAAAACCAAAAAATAATAAAATTTAAAATTAAAATTTTCTCCAGTATGTGGTTGCAGACCTCGACCATGTTCCTGGCTGGTGGTGGCAGCTGGAGGGATTGCTGGGTGGGAATGTCACTGTCTGAGTTTGCCCAGCGCCCCCAGGTGCTGCAGCAGTTTCGGGGTTTACTGCCCCGTGGCAGCACACATGCCATGGGCAGGTCTTGTGTAGGTACCTTGTGTGCCCACCTCAAAAAAGAAAGGGGTTAGCCTTGCATTTGGGCATCTCTGGCACTCTCGACCATCCACCCTGTCGGCAGTGGAGGGGGGAGAGGGGCTGAATGCTTCCCCAAGCTCTCCTGGCATGAGCTGATTTTTTGCCTGGTAAATTGTTTAGTGGTGTTTTGCAGAGTCTAAAGCGGCTGTATTTCTCCCAAGCGCGGCCTTTATTGCAATGAAAAGTACTGAGGAGGGATGCAGTTATGATAAGAAATTGTCCACCTCTTCCTCCGCCACGCTTCAGGGGGGAGTTAATTGCACAGGGGAGCGCTAATTGCATGAAAAATCAAACTGTTGGTAATGACGGGGCGATGGTAAACTTTGGAAGTGCCTCTTTAATGAAATCGAGCATAACTCTCATATAATGTTTGTTGAGTTTAGTAGGATTGAACTATAATTGCGGGGCGACCCGTTGCTACTAGCAGGGCTCTGTGTGCAGCCGTAAGCCCATCTGGAAGAGTGATTTACTGGAGGCTTGGGCAATCTGGCAATTTAGGCTCTTTTTTACGATGTTTAGACTTCTACCCATGTTATAAAGTGCAGCCCAGGGTTTTTATGAGGATGTAGGTGCCTGCTGCACAAAACTTAGGTTGTGGACTGGGTGTGGTTTTTTCCTTTTAAGAGTGATTTTTAAATTTTAAAGGGCAGCTCTTGAATTAAAAAAAAAAAATCAAGCCTAGCAGCAGGCAGAAATATCCTATGCAGGATTTAAGAGGCATCACGTGTGTTGTGCATACCAGCAATCTTTTTTTAAGCCCTGTGGCCAACTGAGGGAAGGAGCTTAGTAGTAACAGACCAAATCAAGTGGGGTGGGAAGGGGGGAGCAGGTGAGCCCGTTTCTCCCCGTCTCCCCCCATCTCATGGGTTGTCCAAGCTGGGGCCACCCCAGCCACCAGAGAGCTTCCAGGTCAGTGCCCAGGGTGGCTGTGTGCCTGCATGGGCAAGGCCTGAAAACTGAGGGAAATGCCTGGTTTTGGGGAGCCCGAGGGTGCTTTGCAGTGCAGTAAAACGAGCCGAGCGGGGCCAGGGGTATCCAGGCAGCTTCCCGGGGGCAAGCTGAGGGTGGTGGGGCAGAGGTGAGGATGGGTGGTGAACGGGGCTGGAGCAAAGCCAGAGGAGAGCCAATGCCACCAACATTGGGAAAGAGGCATTTGGGGTCCCAAGGTCTCCCTGGGTCATGAAAGGTGCGTTTCAGCAGGGATGGGCAGCTCTTGGAGGCTGATCTAGCCCCAAAGCTGATGTGGGAGCATCCCTCCAGGCCTTCTTTGTTGGCTCCTCTCTGCAGCTGGAGGCAAGCCTTGCCGTGATGTTGCCATGTCTGCTTTTCGGGGGGG
>VYXH01002533.1:120457-133984 GCA_013397275.1 Burhinus bistriatus | reverse complement strand
CTGGCTCTGCAAGTCCCCCAAATGCTCTTAATGGCAATATAGCCTGTTTATATGTTAATTTTAAGCCCTCTGACGAGCAGTTTGCTTTTTTCCTGACTTCTCACGGTTCCTTCGCCCGTTGAAAGCCGCTGCCATGGGCTTAGGGGATAAGGTGCCGTGAATTAGAAAATAAAATAAAATCTGCAGGATGCTGGAGAGCGAGGGGGTACGGGGATTGGTTTGCTCAAAGTACAAACGGGTGATTTCTGAAAGCAAGTAACCCTGATACCAGGGGCGTGCATGACAATTACATCCAGTATAATACAAAATGTTAATTACTAAATTTTGAGAAATTAATGCTGATTAGCAGCTGCGTGTGTGTGACCTAAATACATCTATTGCTTGATCTTTATTCATAATATACAGTTTATTGTTGATTAAATAATTGCTGAATGGTGGGCTGGCCCACAAGTCTCGTATAGCTGAAGACTGAGGCCTGATTTGTAAAGCATCTGAAATTTGTTGGCATCTTTTTCATGTTGAATTTATACAGGCAGGGAAGATGAATAGCAGTCTGAGCTATCCCCTTTACAACTCATCTCATATATATTATTGAGAATTCATATCGCTTTTATTATTTGGTCACAAAAATGGACCTAATGCTTGTTGGTTTTAAAACACCTACTGGCGCTGCTTTTTCTCTCCATCTTGCAAAATATAAGACAAGGCCGGAGCTTAAATTAAAATCCTCAGGTTCTTATCTCCTTCCCACAGGAAAGCAAATCTGTGTTGAAAACCGTAAAATTAAGAGGAGAGCAAGGATAGCATAATTTAGCAAAAATTCATGGCACCAGATTCTGAGCTATATGACTGGAGGGATAGGTCAGACATTAAGAAGATACTGCCTGCTAATGCAAGTTCCTTAAGGTGGTGCTCTGGAAACAAGGCAAGCAGAAAATGCTGCACCGGTTCCCCATTTGCTCCCTTTCCTCAACTCCTACCGGCCTTAACAATAAATTGAGTTGTCCATTTAATAGCCCTTCTGCTTCTGGAAGTCCAGAGAAATCCTGGGTTTGTACTTGGAGTCTTGTCCTAACATCTGTTTGTGCTGGGATTTCAATAGTGAGCTCAAAGAAAATTAATTTCATTGGACTTTTAAATTATTTTTTTTCTTTTCTTAATTCCTGGTATTTGACAGGCTGTCATCGCTGAGTTTTATCAGGGTTTCTTTCTGAAAGACTGTTGCTTTCTTCTGCCCTTTTTTTTTTTTTTCATTTTAATAAAAAACTGTTTGGAGCATGATTATTTTTGCTAAGGAGCAGGGTACAGAGTGGCGGGGTACAAATTAATAGTGCCTGTTAGATGTTGGCATCATCACTCTGTCTCATCCTGCCATGGCAAGAGCAACTTGTGTTTCTTGCAGCGTTAATACGGCAGCATTTCATCAGGACGGACAAGTCCCGTTATCTTGCCGCCTTGGTCCAAGCGAAGATGGTGATTTTGGGGGGCCTCACGGCGAGTGCCCCCTCCCCTGCGCCTCTGTGGGAAGGGCTGATGGGAAGCGTGCATCTCAGCCTGCGTGGACAGGGCTCTACGGCCCCTGTTTCGGGACCTTCTCGGGCATTTGTAGCATTTCTGATTTCTCCTTGGGGGGACGTGGCGAGAGGCCACCCAGCCGTCCCTGGGCCGTCGGCGGGTCTCCTCCCTAACTGACCCCTCTGAGAGGCTGCTGCCAACCACTTGTATATGAAATTAGGCTTTTAAGGGTGGCTCTTCGGTTACCTGCTGCCCGGAGCAGGGGGTTTCAAGTGGAGTTTGTAAACTTGCCAGGGGCAAAGCCCGCTGTACCCTCTGGCAAGGCCAGGGACTTGTCCCCCCTGCGCCATACTGCGGTTGCGCAGGAGAGCAATGGAGAGAAGGAGCAAAGTCGATGACGCTTGTATTGCTCTTAAGGTTCAAGATGTGGCAAACCTGCACTTTAAACCTTTTTTTTTTTAAAATTTTTTAAAATGCTGATGCTGTAACCGAATGGTTTTGTCAGCACTGCTGCTGGCTCTGCTGTCCGTCGGTGGCAGCCCTTGGTGTGCAGTCCCTGCCTGCCCGGCGTGGTGCTCCTCCTGCCCTGCAGCTCTCCAGCCGCAGCTTCCCCAGCCTCGTCTCCCTGTCTCCCAGTCTCCCAAATGCCTTTCCTCCTGCTCCCAGCCCCACCCATTTCCCTGCATTTCCTCAATGCCCACATCCCTCCTCAGGCGTCGGTGGCTCAAGGATGCTGATTCTGACAGCAAACCCAGTTGCCCTCTGCCAGCCCCAGTGTTGTCCACCCTCCCTTCAGTAATACAAATTGCATTTTGGAAGTGCTTTTTTTATTTTTATTTTTTTATAAATGCAGAAGCCCCACCTTGCTAACACTATTTACTTTAATTTTTTTTTTCTTCTCTTGCAGTCAAACAAGGTGCCAGTGGTACAGCCTTCTCATGCGGTTCACCCCCTCACCCCTCTTATCACCTACAGCGATGAGCACTTTTCCCCAGGGTCGCACCCATCTCACATCCCCTCCGACGTCAGCTCCAAACAAGGTGAGTCCATCCCATCCTGGCAGGGGTGCAGAGCAGTCCCACTGCCCCCCGTGCTGCTGATACAGCTTTATTCTTAATATTTTAGAGGGGGAGTTCCATGCCCGCTTTCAGAGACGGTAATTCTGCCAAGATGCTGATATTTAACTTGGTCATTTAAATCTTCGTGCTCTTTCTAATGTGATAATTTGGGCTTGCTTTACTCATCAAAATCTCTTAAAATCTCAATGAGCAGCAGCCAGTCCTCACCACCCCCTGTTGTGCCCGAGGCTTGCAGCGTACAGATGCAGAAACGGTGACCATCCCTCACCTTCCTGAAAATGGGGGAAGAGTACTTCAGTTATGGTGTTATTGAAAACTTTCTTTTTCCCTTTTACTCAAAATTGTATTTTATGTCCTTGTATTCTGACCGTCCAAGTTCTTCCATACATCAGTTGGCATAACTGAAGCGTAGCCCATAAAATACAATTTCGAGCGTGCGCAGGTTAAGGCTTTGCAAACATGACATGTTTTAACCTTCTGATGTCTACTGCCTTCTGCAGAAAGCATCATTTTAGGTGCCAGAGTGATGGGTGTCAGTTTTCCCTGCACCCCCTAGGACTCCTTAAAACAAATAAAAAAGGCCCCCCAGATCCTTGTCTGGGAGCGTCTGACCAGCCCTGCTCTGGGTCAGGCTGTGGGTCCCTGGGAAAGCGCTGACAAACTCTGGGGTGAGAAGCCCAGCCTACACTGAGCGCTCCTGCTCAGGGGACCCTCCCCAGGAACGCCCTGGGGGTGTGTTTGCTTGCATTGGGATGGAGGAGCTGGGGGAGGTGTCTGATGGTTGTTGGGGGGGTGCAAAGGGAGGACTGAACCTGGACGGCATGGGTCTGAGCCAGGATTTGGGTAAGCAGCCTGAGGAGAAGAAGCCGCACAGAAGAACTGGTGACGAGGAGGGAAGGAGAGGGAGCAGAGGGTTTCCGAAGGTGTTTGCTGTAGTCGGGATGTCAGTGTGTGGGTGTGAAGTCTGTCAGCGCTGGGGCTGGAGGTTGCCTTTCCCTGCCTCTTTCTGCACACACGTGTCCCACCACGTGGCATGACACCTAGTTGACAAGTTCATGAAGGTCTGTTTTACCTGGGCACACATCTACGTGCACAGCTGTCCTGTTTATCTGGAGAGGTGTCTAGCCACCATCGTTCACGGAGAGAAACTTTTTTTTTAGTTCTGACTTTCCCTGAATGTCTAGTTTTTATTTTGGCCTTGCTCCGCAGATAATAACATGAGCTACATCCAGAAAATACCACGGCCTTGTGGCTCTCTGTGGTTTTTGCTGTTTGTTGGTTAGTTGGGTTTTTTTTTTTACGGAGCAGGAATACAAAATGCACTCTGCCTGGAAGCCTGGCCTGTAGATACACGTATAATATCTTTTTCAGAGTTGGAAGAAGCAAATGGAGACCTCCTGTCCTCATTTGCCTTCCTCCTTTGCGTCAGTGCCCAGGAGAAGGATGTTGATGCTCGTTCCTTGAAATCCCAGAGCTGCCACACATGTTAGCGTACGGGATTTCCACCTCTTGCCCAGGCTGGCTGTGATGGCTGGGCACACCCCACTGCTGCCTCAGTTCATGAGCTCAAGAGGTTTTCACTTACTGCGCGATGGGTTTGCCCTCCCGCACCCCAATTCTTGGCCTTTACCCCTGGTTTATTTTTGTGCTCCTGTCCTGCAGACCCAAACTGAACATCTGGTTTGTTGTTTCTGCCGCCCATCCTTCCTTCTGCCTCGTCTCGCCCTCTTCCCTGTGCAGCCCCGGTGCATCCCACCGCTCACGTCCCCATCCCTGAGCACAGGCCCAAAGAGCAGCCCTGCTGGGGGCAGCTCAGGGGCGTCTCTGGCACAGAGCTCGTACCCCTCCAGTGTTCCTCAATGGGCTCTCGATCCCTTTGCACAGTGTCTAGTGGAGATGGGGACGGATAACATGGGCTGGAGACTTCTGGTTTTGGCTGTGACGGCCTCCTTGATGTGTGTGGTCTTTCCATGCTCCCCGTTTCAGCGCCGCTGGCATGTGGGAGCAGCCCCAGTTAAATGGCCCACGCAGTTGCAGTGAAGAGAGGATTTTTTTTTTCCCTCAGGTCCTCTGCCAAATGCCTCTGACCATTGTTTCTGTCCTTGCCTCCCACCGTGGGTCTGGAGTGAGGCGCTGCCCCAGTGCCCCAGCCCAGTTGCCGGGATGCCCTCCTCCCACTGAAATCCCCAAGCGAGGAGTCCCACAATGGCTTGCCCGCAGTGCTGCCTCTCACAGCCCAGGCACGTCAGGATGGACACACAGCCACCGCCTTGCTAAAGGCAGTCGCTTCTTTCTTCCCTTTCATTTTATTTCACTGTTTTCCTAACCCTTCCATGAGCAAAAGCTTGCTTTGGAGAGCAATGGCCCACGGTAGCTACATATGTTCCTGCTGGGCGTTAGGTACTGCTGACAGCCCCCATAAGGGGCCACAAGTTTTGGACCAGCGATAACCACTGTGTGTTAGTGCAGAAAGAGCAGCATCATATCCATGGGTCAGAAAATGCGGATTTTGGGGAAGGAGTGGCCCAGCTCCTTGTGCAGAACTTGGTCTGGCAGGGGCAAGGTCATGTCACTACTCCCAGGCACATCAACCGTCACCAGAGATGAGAGGCTGGGTTTGTTTTCACCTTTTTTTTTTCTTAAACTGCTCTAAAAGAGCATTCCCTCTCACATAAAACCCCTGGCATGTATAAAGTGTTCCCTCTCCTGTCAGCCACCAGCTGTTTTACACCTTTGAAAAGACGACTGACCAAAAATAAGATCCTCAGGTTGCAGTCCCAAGTCTGACGATTTAGCTTTTTCCAGACAGTAACACCACCAGTCTTGTTTTCCATCCTTTTCTGTATACAATCCTGAAGGATATCCTTCAAATCTTGTAATTAAATTCAGAAGATTTAAATACAAACTAGGTGGGGGAAATAAATCAGTAGCATCAGTCTATAAACCAAGTCTCCAGGTAGCACACACTCACTCTTGGACCTTTGGAGTGTCACCACATAAATATTTAATGCCCTTTTAAAGCAGCTGATTTAACATGTGAAGTAGACTTAACAATTCCTTCTGCTTCAGCCCCCTCTTCCCCAAACACATTTAAATAAACCGATGTCTTTGTGGCCTCTGCAACTGTAATTCCATGTCTCCTGGGGGCACGAGGTTTAGGTGAAGAATGGAGACCGCAGACCCTTTTGGGACGAGGATTAGCTTTAATCTTGAGGTGATTCTTGCAGTTGTAGGACTCTGTGTTCTGGGGATGTGAGCTGATGGATCATTTCTGATGGGACTCTTATTTTTCCATGAAATACTACCAATGCAAAACAGATTGACCTTGGAGCCCACAGGAGTCAACTTGATGAAGAGCTTAGTTGGAGCTGGAGTGACAATTGGAAGCCAAATGAATCATATCAAGTGTGACCATTACAGGCCTGAAAATGATTCTTAATTAACCACTGATCCTCTGTGGTAGGAAGTTTCCAAAATCTGTGAATCCATAAGGGAACCCGCGAAAACGTACAAGTAGCAATTTACCTAATCTAATAGCTCTGCTGCACTGCCTCTTTGACAATGCTTTATTTTCCTCTTGTTTCATGCTGTGTTAGAAGAGGTCCTCGGGATCTGATCGGGTTTGGTGAAACTATTGAGAGGACAGTATTTCCTAATGTGCTTTACAGGAGACCTAAACTTGCACAGCCCCCTTACCCATGCGTTTATTCCCTCCTTCCACTTTGTTTTTTCCATTTTTTTCCCTTTGAATTGCAATATTGTGTGCAAGTTCTTTATTATTTTAAAGGTGGCATGGGAAGCCTTTTGCTTTTAACCCCAACCAAGAACATGGTTATTTCTTATCTAGAGCACCAATTCCATCATAGCGTTGGCCGTGTTACCTGTGAACTGTAGCTCATGTGTAGTATTTTGAAGGGAAACTCATTCATTCTTCTGTGCTCTTTAACAGGCATGTCCAGGCATCCTCCAGCTCCTGATCTCCCTACCTTCTATCCCTTGTCTCCAGGGGGGGTTGGACAGATAACACCACCTCTTGGCTGGTAAGATCTTTTAGCTTCTTTTCACACCATTCGCTGTTGTTGAATCAACTGCCGCATTTACAAAATAAGAACATTGCTGCAGTAAGAAATTGCTACATTATTTTAGTTGAAAAGATCAAAAAATGTTGATCCTTGAAATGAATTGAATCTGGTTTTTGAACACATACAGAAATTGAAGTGTGTAGATTTCACTTTGAAGTCTGTATGTTTCTTATGGCTTAGATTTGTGGCTCTTGGCATTTGGAAAGATAGCAGAAAACAGTTCTCAAGGAATTAAATGTAAATTTTTAATAAACAAAATTGCAATTAGTGAGGGGAGGGGAGGTAAGAAGGAACTTTGAAGTGTGTGTGTGTGGGGAAGTCTTGAAACTGCATCAAAATGGCGAACAAACTTGTAGTCTGCTGCTTTTTACGGTTTCTGTATGGAGAGAAGCCTCTGTCATTGGGAGATTTTGCTGCTCTTGCTAATACTAGCCCTCTCAGGATCTTTCCCTGCCATTCAGGGTGTCGTCATTTTTTGGAGGAAACACGTAGTATTTTCAGAGTACTTGATTTGGCAGGATGCTTCATGTCTGCTTGGGGTAGATAGGTACTTGCCTATCTGTTGGAGCAAGGAATAAGGAAACTGCAACAATTTCAGTGCTTCAGAATCTGTATCTTCACTAGTCTGTGCCCATGCAATGAGCGATGCAGATTTGTTTTGTTTTGATTTGTTTGGTTTTTTTAGTGTGTTTATGGGAGGGAAACATGATCCGGATGACAATAGGCATAGAAAGGAGAGAGCAGAAGATGGTGAAATGCTGTATTGCTGGCAAGTCTTTCAGGAAGTGCCACGTGCCTTTTTGGAACAAATTATTATCAGATATCAAACTGAAATATGGAAGTATCTGACTTTTTTTTTTTTTTTTTTTTTTTTCCGTATTTTTCCCCCCACTTGTCCTTGTTCATTGCTGCTTGGCTGACTCCCCACCTCCAGCACCACCAGGCAGTTCCTGGCATTCGTTTTCCAGATGTGGTCAATCATTTCTTTTTGAATGGTTTCTCGATGCAGAGGCTGGGGGGAGGGAAAAGGGAAATGAGAAAGAAGAGGAGAGACAAGATCCGATCTTACAAGGCTCGGGGATGTGTTTGGCAGCGCTCACTGACAGCAGGACGTACCCAGCCGTCCCTTGTGCTATACGGCTTCCAGCTGCCTTCTGTGCAGTAGCGCTGCTAAGACTCCCTCCGCCTTTTTTCTTTTTTTTTTTTCCCTTCCCTTTGAGCACTGCTCATTTCCAGTAATGTACTCCAAGTGTGAAGCCTGTATCCTGAACCTTACAGAGGCCAAAATCCCATTTTTCCCCCTCTGAATGCTGATCTGCCAGTCAGTAGCTGTTTGAATAGGATTGATGTGTGTGGTGGTCTTTCTGGGCTGGTTCAGGTATTTGGGCATTGTTTGTATTACCATAGCGTGCTACTTCAGGGTGTTAATTGTAGCCATGACCTGAACCGTTGCTAACTGAAAATAACCAAAATGTAGCGATGATGATAAAAAGTAGTCCAAATGACAGGCTGGTGACAAAATATTCCATATATGTGGGAGTATAAAGGAGGTAAGGATTTCACACACGCTTCTTTTACTGGATTGCAAAGTTTGAACTTTAAGTAGTTAAGATGGACTTGTGTTGCTGTGGGCTTTTAAGTGGTTGTGGGGGTTTTATATCAAATAAACTTCTACTTTCTTAGAAAAGCTGACCGCTTCTGCCTCACTATAGAAGATGCAAATGGAGAGAGTCCTAAGTTTTCACAGGCTTACTTAATAAAACTGTTCAAAAGGTTTTCTAGCTTGTCATTTCAGTCTGGTGTTCTTGCACTGATCTATAGTAGAACTATTTGGAATGAAATGCTTTTTTCCTAAGAGCTAGTTAACCAAATCTGATGCCAGTGCTTTTAAAACGAGGTGAGAGAAGGATAGACAGTGTGCACGCATGCGCATGGGAATCTTTCAATAGCAAGGAAGACAGTCCACAGTGTTCAAATATTCGTTAGCTTTGAATACAGCAGAACTCTTGAAAGTGTTACCTGTTACTATTTTTTTGTGACTAGTACTGAGTTCCCATCAAGTGCTTGTAACTCTAGAGTAACTACTGAATACCGTATCGTATGATTGATGGGTTCCTTTCTTCTGTGACCTCAGGCAAGGTCAGCCTGTATATCCCATCTCGAGTGGATTCAGGCAGCCCTATCCATCCTCACTCTCAGTCGACCCTTCCATGTCCAGGTAGGTGTAGGACGTGAATGACTGACTGGGGAGTAACTGCTGGCATTAGAGGGCAAGTTGCTCTTCTGCTTGCGTCTTGGTCTGCCTTTGCTTGCTTTTCAGTCAGCTAAAACTTTATGCGTACATTTTTATTTAACATATTTGTGTACATACAGTTTGCCTGGATCCCACACTGGTCTCATTCAGCTTTTTCTTGGCAGTCTCTGAAGTGTTGCAATTAGGAGCACTGGTGAATTGTCAACAACTAATTGAGCCGTTTCATCTGAAATGAATTTAGTTCATTTCTAGATGCAACATACAGTGTGCATCCTTGGGTTTTGCTCGTGCAAGTGTGCAATCAGGTGGATTGTCACTCTAGTCTGTATTCTGTAGTTCTAATTTCAAAGTCGTTGGTAATTAGTCTTGAATCATTTAGGTATCGCTGCGTGTGGAAACCTTGCTCACAAGTAGGTATTTCATAGCCCAAAGCCACTAATGGCAAGGGATGCCAGCACGGTGTATTTGTACTGGTGTGTGAATCAGGCGCTGTGTCTTTATGTCTAAGTGCAAGCAAGCAATGCTAACTGAGACTTGGCCATGACACACTCCAGACCTCCTCTCCTCTGCTTTTGCACTTTAAAGACAGCTTCTGCATCCTGTGCTTGGTGTACACAAGGTTGCAATACACCATTCTTGGGGCTTTTTTGTGTGACCTGTAGAAGACACATCATCTTGCACGGGGCCTTAAGACAGGCCACTTGATAAGCGGTGGGTCCTCTTGCCTCTATTTGTGTGGGCTCTTTTGGATTATTGCTGTCCCTTCACTTCCTTACAGGGGAATGATAAGCATGTGCCTGTTGGGGTGACTGGGAAGAAACCCCATTCTTTCTCCATAATCAAATGATCTGATTTGGTTACAGGGCTCTGTGTTTGCTTTATTTTGATGGCATGAAGGAAAAGGGCAAGGTGACTAGGGAATGGAGAAAGGAGAGGCTGGATGTGATTCCTTAACCGGCACTCATTCAGCAAACCTTTGGAGCATGAGCTTGCTTTTGATGTTAATGGTACTTTCCACCAGTTCAAAATAAAGCACACAGGTTTTCTGCTGCACCTGAGCTTGCAACGCTCAGCACATTCAAGGTCCATCTCGGCTATCCTTGAGGATGACCTGGGGTTAGTAGGGTGGGATGGTTGCGTTAGTGGTACTTTAGTTTTCTTATCCTTCTTCCTTCTCGTACAAATGAAAGGAAGATTTATTTAGGACACAAGTCTCTCTCTCTCCTCTCCCCCCCCCGCCCCCTTCTTCCAGGATGCAGGATTTTTTTTAGTTTATTTTTATTTTAAGCACTTGAGGGAAGGATAGTGGGTTTAGGTGAAGTGATGTTAAAATCTTTTAGCTTAAGTACCTTGAAAGCAAGAGATTCCTTAGAGAGCCATTAGGGACTTCTTGAAAAGACTCTTTTTTATTTTATTTGTTTCTGCATGGCAGTTCCCTCCTTTGCATTGGCTGGTGGTGGATATTTTAAGAATGTTTATATTTGGTGTGGAAATACATTTTTGGTTAAGAAATGTGTATTTTTATTGCTAGTCAGTGCAACAGTACAACCATTATATGTTTTTTGTGTGCATTGCTAAAACTGTTTGCCTGAAAGGTAATAAAATAACTTATTTACAACCAAAATGTTGACTGATTTTGTTTGTTTGTTTTTCTTGAATAAGTGGGCTACAATGCACAAATCTTAGCCAAGTATTTTTCATGCAGTGTTAAAGAATTGTCTTCCATTGCAAGCTCCGTAGCGTTTGCATTCTTGGGTCATCCCACTGCTGTCATACATGTTTGATGCCTGTCTTCAGTAGGGTTACAGACCCTCCTTTGTTTTCTCTTTTAGGTTTTCACATCACATGATTCCTGGTCCTCCAGGCCCTCACGCAACTGGAATCCCTCACCCAGCTATTGTAACACCTCAAGTAAAACAAGAACATCCGCACAACGACAGTGAGCTAATGCATGTGTGAGTCTGCCTTTCTGTACTAGCCTTTAATCTATAAATGTTTGAGAACTAACTCTACCTGAAGAAGAGTAAAAAAAAAAAAAAGTGCCTTTCATGTCCTCTTTGAATTTTAATTCTTCTCCTATAACTAAAACAGGAGATGTGGGCTAGTGTTTGGGAAGAGCAATGAGACATGAAACCATTTCTCATTCCAGTCCAGCGCTTTTTAGCTATCAGCAGCAGTCATCTTGATTCAGACATATTCATGGACCTGTCTACCTGTGGATGTTGCTTGAGTGTGAACTCATGAACTTCTGCTGGAAAAGGTCTTAACTGCAAAATCTACTAGTAAAAAGCAGCCCTTTTACTTAGTACTTGAAGACAAAAGGCCTAAGAAAGAAGTGGATGAGGAGCTATCTTCCTGCCTGTAGCAGTGGTCTTCTAGGGTACTATGGGTAGCCTTTCAAAAAGAGAATTGAGACAGGTGATGAATTTGGAGCGGATTCACAGATCAAATGTTATTTGCTAGAGAATGTCAACCTGACATCCTCCGTGAGTATTAGATTAAGTCATTTCTCTGAAAAGATATGAAAGTGGATGGGACATGACCACTGAAATTCTCATTCTTACTACTTAAATGCTACTGTGACCACAGGTTGGTAATTTTCCATTGGGGTATTTTTAGGCTGAAGGTAAATGGATGCTTTTTTTCCCCCTCTTTTCCCTTTCCCCCACCACGTTTTAGGAAGCCTCAGCACGAACAGAGAAAAGAACAAGAGCCAAAAAGACCTCATATTAAGAAACCTCTGAATGCTTTCATGTTGTACATGAAAGAAATGAGAGCGAACGTTGTAGCAGAGTGTACTCTGAAAGAAAGCGCAGCTATCAACCAGATTCTTGGCAGAAGGGTACGTACAGGAGGAGGGGGGGTGTGTACTCACGTGTGCTGCTAATTTGTGTATGTTTCCCTTTAGTTGGGTGTGATGGCTCACTTTCTGCTTGAGGTGCTAACTAATGTGCAACTATCAAATTTGCTATAGAAGATAAAACATGCAACTAAAAATAAAAGCATTGTCTTGATTTCCTTTTTTCAGCATTAGCAACATCATCAAATTGGTGCCTGTTCCACTCACGTCATGGTGTCAGCACCTCAGGCATGAAATATCCTTGTTTACACATGACAGGAGCATTCAAATCACCTTATGGGTCCTCCCTTAGGCTGGCATCCATCAGAGCAGGAGGGGATCACTCAAAGATGACCACTGGATACCAGTGGAGATGGAACTCAAAAGTGGATAGAATGTGGTCCAATTGTAAAGTCACGTAGGTTGGGAGGGACCTGTGGAGGTCCAGCACCTGCCCAAAGCAGGTCCAGTTACATCAGGTTGCTCAGGGACTTGTGCAGTCAAGTTTTGAATGTCTCTAAAGTCAACAGCTGAGCAGTGATGATCCCGGTATATATCCCAGAACCTTGCTGGAGAGCCAGTTGCTTCTGTGACATTGTAGGCATGTTCTGTTCTTGTGCTTCAAAAAAACATATGCAGGCCAACCCACAATTACAAACTTCACGTTCACTGTCAGTGTTGTTCTTCCAAGGGAAAGTAGCAGAGGTAAATGCCCATTTTGCCCTTGTCTGACCCGGAAATAAGAAAAGGGAAAACTTTTCTATCAATCTGAGTTTGAGTAGTTTGAAATCCCCTTGCTCAGTGAACCCCTCTTCTTGACCACTGACTAAAGTAGTATTGAGAGGCACTGCAACTCTCTGAAAACCCTGTGCTTTTCAAGTGGCAAGTCAGTACGTGTCCTTAACTGCTACTTCTGTGTTACAATCTGAAGACTTCCTCTCCCCCCAACAGAGCAGAAATCTATTGGTACTTGTCCCAGTTCCTGCAGCCTTCTGCCTTCTCTCTGATGTTCTTGTTACCTCTTCTTAAAGGACATCTTGATGCTTGCCTTTTCCATTCTTTCATGCAAGTCTCTAGGATCATGTTGTCATTCTCACTCCCTCAGTAATCTCTCTTAGTTGCTTAGTATGTCAGCCTTGTTTTCTTGGCCTGGATGAGGGCAGTGGCTTATTTATCTCCATTTTGGTAACAAGTCAAGCTTCAGTGCTCCATTGCCTGCTTTTTCCACAGCTTGGACGACTCCTTGCAAGTTACTGTTCTCCATGAAAGTACCTCAAATTGCACTTTTACTGTGGCACAAACAGTGCATGAGTTATACAATATAATTGCTTGGAAATTAATTATTATCAAATGTTTTGTGTTCAGTCATCCTGGTCACTATTTACTATACCCTCTGCCACTCTGGAACAGGAGCCACCTGTGTTCTCAAGAGCTGACGCTTTACATGCAGCTGGACTCTCCGATACCACAGCGTAATGTTCACTACCTTCCAGCTTTGAAATGCACGTGTGGAGTTTGAGAGTTGCAGATAGGCTGAACTGCTGTGCTCTCAGTAACACATCGAACTTGCCAAGTCAAGACAGACCAGCGCTTTAGTTCACATCATCTGATGTGTAACAAAATGACATATTAAATCATCTGAAATCCTAGTTCTGTAAATTATTCTTGCATGAGTGTCTTAATGATTTCACGTCTGTCTTTTTCACCCTTTTTTTTTCCCTTTTTTTTTTTTTTAAATGTCGTCTTCTCTCCCTGCCC
>VYXH01002533.1:80593-113452 GCA_013397275.1 Burhinus bistriatus | reverse complement strand
GGGGGGGGGGGCAAGTGTTTTAACCTTGAGTTTTATAATTGGTATTTCAGCTTAGTTGCCCAGATCATGATTGTTGCATTTTCCCCTTTTATGTTAACACAGTACTGGTAAGCAAAACACTTTATCTGAATTGATGCAGAGCACTCAGTTAGGAGCAGAATACTACTATGGTTCAAGTGACAGTTAAAAACTGGGGGATACTTGGTTTCTTGGATGCCTTACAATCTGAGGATGACTGCCATGCCTACACTGAATTACTTTTGTTGGAGTTTCTGTGCTTGCATTTTCCATAGTATAGGATGAGTTGAAATAGAAGAGGATGAACATTCTAAATATGTGGGGTTTCTCTCTTTTTCCCTTTTACCTCTTCACCCCTTCCTTTCTTTCCCCTTAAGCTCTGTAACAGTGTGGAAACTGTTGGTAATACCTGTCTCCTTGTCCTCGTGCAATTTATAACATGGAGTATGAGAACAGTACGTATCTTCTTCCACTGAAGGGGGAGTGTGCTGTTGACTCCATATATGCGCATGCAGGCAGCCTCACTAAACGTTGCGTGCCGAGTGAAGGCTCTTCACCGGAGATGTACAGATGTGCTCCAGTTGGAAGTAAATGCACAGAATGATTTAGGGAACCTGAATCAGCCAGACTTCAAAGTAAACTTCTGAAGGTTAAGACTCTTGCCCTTTGCAAGCCTAATCCAAAGAATGTTTTGCCCACAAGCATAATATCATACCAGGCCCACGGCAGAGCTGTTGTAGTCTTACTGGATGGAGATAATAAGTTTGGGAATGCCTTTCAGTGAGTGCTGCAAAGAGGTCTTGAAGACAGGAAAACACTAGCTTTCTTGCTTGTACGGATGCTGCAAGGAAGAGGGGGAAGGAGGGTGGGAGGTCTGGGAAGGAGACAAGCATTCTGTTATCTGAGAAGAATCAGAAATGAGTAGGTGGCAAGACCAAAGAAAGAATCTCGAGATCAGCACAATGGAGATCAGCCAGGGCTGTAATTACGGTGATGTAAGTGAGAAGGATGAAATGGTAGGAGGGTTGTGTGGTGGGATGTTCAGAGGAAAGTAACGGAAGAGACATGCAAACAGAAATGATTTAAGATACTGTGGAAGTTTTGGGTGGCTTTTCTTTTTTTTAATCCATGAACACTTCAGCACATAAGTGATTTTTAAGGTGGAATTCTAACCGGCTTTTTGGCTTGGGACATCATTTGAGTGGTGAAGTCAAGGTGGTAGCGTTAAGTTGCTCCTCTTCCCAGGGCTGTACACAGCAGCAGGCTTCTTACGGCTTCAGTGCTTAGGATTGAGCCGAGTTCCACGATCTCCTCCAGGCTGCTGAATGGCCAATTTGTAAAACACTTTAGAGTGCTTTAGGAATCCTGTGACCTGGTGCTCCGGTCTTTGCTAAATTATTCTGGGGTACTCCAAAGCATGTTGCCATTCTTGAAGAGTTGTGCAACTGTCCCCGAGCAGGATTTTGTTTTTAATTGACATGGCCCAACACAACGTTTGACATAACTTTTATTTGTTGAAGAGAGAACTCATATTTATTCTCTCCTTTTGAAATCAACCAGGAGTGGCATAAGACCTGATAATGCTAAAAATTAGTTTGGGAGAGGCCAGGAGAGAAGGGGAAATGAGGAGTGCTAAGATTAAGGACAATGTAGAGATCATCTGTTGAGCACCTTCCAGAGAGGTGGGTGTTTTCTTGTTACTTTAAGCACCACCTTCTAGAAGACTTGTAAACAGGAGCAATTCTGTGTTGGAGGTGGAGAGTCCTGATTTCCTATCCGATTTGACTTTTGGAAGGAAAAAAAGCTGATTTTTAGTATCTCAAGAGCATTTTTAAATCTGCAAGGAAATAGAAGGGTACTAATGAAAATTCCTCCTGATTGTTCTGCAATGTGGAAATACTTACCTTCTTATGACTTGCTATATAAGGTAATTGTAAAAGGCAGGTAACTTGACATATGGCAGAATGCAATTGGGAAGTCCTCACAACCTACATAATGTAACATTGTGTTTTGGCATATCTTCAAGGGCTAAAAAGAGTGTCAGAGAAGCTTAATAGACATTTGAAAACCTGTGAGAAGAGTATTTGTGGCTTGCAAAATTCCGTGACAATTAGCATTTCGATTAGCAGAGCTTTAAAAAATTAGAGAACTTGACTAATACTGATATACAATTAGAAGCATTTGAAACGATTAGTTGAAGACTGTTTAACTTTAAACAATGAATTATCTATAACCTTTCAAACTTCCTACATGGAAATTAGAGCCAAATTTTGATGGGGAAGTGATTTTTGGATAGTGTTGTAACAAACAGTCTATGACTGGATTATCTTTTCCTTATTACTTGGAAATAAAATGGAGTGAGGTTGTGAAAGCGTTGACCAATCTGCAGCCAGAGTACTGTGGAAAAGAACCGTCTGATGAACGTGGTCATGGCTGACCATGGGTCTCTGGCCAGCACCCTAGAAAGGCGATGCAAAGACAATGCAGTACCTTGTTATCTGAGGCACATGTTTTCTAACCTGGCTTGTCCAGTGCTCTTGAAATTGCTGCTGGAGGAGTTGAAAGTGAAACAAATGCTTCACCCCTTTCCATACCCCTTAACTGCTCAGCAGCTTTAAACAGAGCCTGGAAGATTTGCTTGTGTGAGAATTGGTGTGGTGATGATGCAGAGACATGTCTTGATTTGCTTTAAAAATTGTTTCCTGTGTGACCCATGTTTTGCCTATGAATGATGGCCTTCAGCATAGGCAAGAGGGACAGACTGAACAGAAGAGAATTTGCTGGATTGAAACATTTATATTATTGAATACTTTGGTTAACTTCAGCCTTTTTCAGATAGACATAGAAATTTCCAAAGGCAAAGGGTATAGCCCTCAGACAGATCCCCTTCTGCAATTTAATTCTGACCTGACATTGATCTTGCCGGCGTGAAAGATAGAAAACCTCCTCTGTTTCAGGTGCTCTGACATCAAGAGAAACGTCAAAAGAGCAAACCTGAAGAAAAGCCGCCTCCTGATTAGGTGGCAGGTACAGAAGGGCACTGACACCTGCTGGAAGAGATGCGGCAGAGCAGACCGAGTCCCCCAATTTCCTTTACCAGCCTGGTGGAGGAGCCTTATGAAGTGCAGGAGGGAAGGAAGGAAGGAAGGGTATTAAAGTGATTTTGGGTGCAATCGGAGACTATGTGAGGGAAAAGGGTAAGTCAGGGCAGGCGCCAAGCACAGGTTTTCTAAATAAAAAAAACAGCAGAACGTTTTCAACTAGACAGTCAGCATAGATAGGGGATTAGGGAAGCAAGAACATTTTGTAAGTATTTATAAAACGTTAGGTTGTGCAACCAAAGGCTGTAGCATGGTCAGCTATGAAGTTGACCATCAGCATTTCATGTTTTAAACTGACACTGACAAAGGGCAAAAGTAGATAATTCAGCAGGTGAATGTCTATAACCTGTTTATTTTGTCGGAGATGCTCAAGTTGCAGATGCTGCAGTGAACTTAGAGGTGCCTAATGAAGTTTGAACTCTGCCACATTTACAAGTGACTGAAAAACCTTGTATCGTTTCACTTCTGAGGTGTTAGCAGTAGGTGGCTTGGGCTAGAATGAAGGAACAGTGGGACAACTATTGTTCTAACTCTTCCTGTGGGATAGGGTGGGGACAGGGAGTTGACGGCTGGTGCACCATTCTTCTCAGGATGAAAACAGTGTATTTTAGTGGATTTAGTAAACTTGCCACCAGATTGAGAATTCTAAGGTCATGAGAAAAACTCTGTAGAACCAAACTGTTTCATAAAGATATCATAAGATTTTGAAATGTGGTTTCATTCCCAATTGGAAGAAAACCTCTGCATTTTAGTATTCATCTCAGGTCTGTAATGCATTTTCTTTTTTCAGTGTATTTACATGAAAAATTTCAAAATGAGAAATCAATACTGTATTCCTGAACAGACAGAAAGCAAGTTGTTATGACATTGTCGAAGTCTTTTCCATTTGTTTCTAGAGACTAAGCTTGGGTGAAATCTGTCCTCTAATTTCAACAGAATTGTGTTCAAATGCAGTTCTGGCAAAGCTTAAACTCTAGCACTGAGTTTTGTTTCTGTCTGCCTCTGACTTGTAGAGACTATGATTGGATTGAAGAGGTCTTCTGATATACGTGAATACAAAACCAGCCATCCTGAAGACAAAAAAAACCCCAAAACAACAAAACAAAACCAAAAAGCCTAAATTTGATGTTGCAAAAGTCACTAAGAGAGCCAACTGTCTCATACCAGTCAGGTCCTTAACCCTCTACTTTAAGACTTTTTATGCAAGTCATCTTTTAAATCTCTGATCCTTTACCCACTTGTTAAGACTGTACCATATAAACAGTTTTGAAAGTGTGCAGATCAGAAAGCTGTACAAGCAAGGAAGCTCACAGCAGGGCCAGCTGAAGCACCACTGTCTAGCCAGTTAAATGTGAGACCAGCAACCAGTTAGACAGTATGGGTTTTAGTCTGTTCTTTCAGGGCATCAGCTTTCTGCCATTGGCTCCAGCGGTGGGAGTAAATGTTGGTAGCATTTATGCAGTGGGGTGTAGTGTGTGAGCAGGGCAACAAGGGAAACGGTACCAGCGACCATCTCTCTGAATTAGTGTTCTTGCCACAGGCATCAGTAGAGCCGGGATCAGAGGGTGAGAGAACTAAGGAGGCTTAACTGAGCAGAGAGACATCCTTTCTGAAGTTGCTTCCTCCTTGCAAAAGCAAGATACATGTTTCCTCATGAATATTAAGTTGCATCAGAATTAAACTCCAGAAGTTTGAGAGCCTTCTATCCTTCATCTCTGGGATACCTGAAATTGAATGAGGTAAAATGTTATTGCCAAAATAACTACATATAATTAGTTCTATGATGTGTGCATTTACCTTGACACTGGGTGAGCCTACATTTTGATGAATAGTTGCGTTTCTTTCCATATGTGTTTCTCTCGAGATGCACAAACCTCCTGTTTTGTATTTCGGACCAGTAGAAATTTCTGCTGAGATGACTTAATTCTACCAAAGTGAAGTTGATGCGTTTGAGTTCTGTAGTGGCTTCTGTGTACTGCTGTCTTACACTGGTAGTGCAGTGTTGCTGTGTGGATGTGTGCGTGTAAACAAATTGATGAAGCTCAAGAAGATATTCAGGTTACATCTGACTTACCTTTGGTTGCATGAAAGCAACTATTATTCCATGTGCTAGAAGATTTAAATGTTGAGATTGTCTTTCAAAGTACAGTGTAAATTCTAACCTATGTTTAATTGTGGCAGAAAAGAAGATATACAAAGGAAACTATACCTATGTTGTTACTTTCTTTTGAAAGAATTTTCACTTACTTTACTTCACCAGTACCTCATGTCTTTTCTGTTACAGCAGGTGAAAACTAGGGGTACTGAAATTGCTACTTCAGAACAGATGCATCTTTCTTCACAGCTCTCAGTCTATAAAATAAATAATTTAAAAAATAGTCTTCTGAATATTTATTATATGCTATAAAGATACAAAAAGGGGACAAGCCTATTTCTTCCTGCCTTGCAGGTCACTTTTAGTATATTATTCTTCTTTAAGAAGCTGCTAGAGATGGCTGCCTAGAGCTAATCTGTTTTTTATTATAAACATGGAACCTCTCTCTCCTCCCACCCCAACAGGAAAAACATATCGTGGGTCTTCCAGTAGGATCATTTTAAAGATTGTGGCACAGTGATAAAGCTTCTAGTTTCATGCTGCCTACACTGGGTGCCTTTGATAAGAGCCACACCTGCTTTGGCATCACTGACTTCAGCCCCACAACGTGGGAGCCCTAAAATACCTGGGTGTTTCCTGTGCTGACACTAACATGCTCTGGAAGAGATCTCTGATTCATGGGGCGGGGGTGTGCGTGTGTGTGTGTCGGTATTCCTGCTGTTCACCTAATGCATCTAACTTAGGCCAAACTAAGAGGATGGAAGTTAGGACACCAGACTCCACCTGTAGTCAATGGAGAGGTATTTCCAGGGGTAGCTATTTCTGGGCATCTAAAACACCAGTGGGTAATTTGTTACTGGAGACACTGTTCACAGTTACCAGCAATGGGCTGAGGCTAACAGTAGCAAGGGGAGGAAAAAAAAAGCACAAGAAAAAATTATTATTGACATAGCTTCAACGTGGCAGTATCTGTTACAGTTTTAGGGTGCAATTTTATGTCATTTCTTTGGCAACAAAGACAGCTTAAATGGTTTTCCTCTGCTGCCAGCTGGTATCCAGCTCTTGCAGAGAGGGCTTTTTCCTGTCTCCCGTAGGTCCCACCATCCCTGCACTGTAACAGCTTGTGGGACCCTGCAGCAAATCGGATTACTAAAATGACTGGGAGTTCTGTTGGGAGGTGGTATTTTTGTTTAGAAACAACAAAGGTTTTGGAGTGTTTGTTTTTGTTTGCCCAGAACATTTCAAGGATCTGGTTTAGGCTAAGCCCACAAACCATGGCACAGCTGGGCAGGAAGAGGAGCAGACTGCAGTGCCGGCATCTATCTGCTTGCGCTTGAAACTCTCTCCAGCTCTGCTGCTAAAGAAAATATAAAGGGGCTTCACAAACAGCATGAACCTTTCTGATAAATAACGACTTGGTTTTGCATACTCAAGTTTCTGGAGTATTGGATAAACCCTGGCAGTAAGTCGAACATGTTAATTTTGGACTTCAAAAGAAAAATGACAGTTTCAGCTGCCGAGTCCCCAAGTTTGCCATGTTGTTTGAAGTACTGGATTAAAAGCCAGGTTTGGGGACTTTTTTCCCCCCCCCCCCTAATACATATAACTGCCATTGTATGTCATCTTGTCTCTTCTTACAGCTGTATAAAAACAACCTATGGTGGGGAAAGGTGTAGGGAAAAAAGCACCTGGTTTAAAATTTTTACTTTCTCTTGCTTCCTGTCAAGGGTTAGGTATCTCTCTTACTCTGTACTTACTCCTGTACCAACTCAGACACTCTTGGACTTTCTTCCATAACCTCTTTCAATTGGCATGACCTGGATGAAGCTGCATAATCCTCTCCCTTGTCCTAGAAAACAGAGATGAGTTAAAGACTAGAGGAGGAGCGCAAGGCCCTTGCAGACCCACCCTTCAATCCGTCTCATTCCCGAGCACGGGGAGGACTTCTGATCCCCCTCTGATGCTCTTGCCCTCAGTCACTGAGCTCAAGCTTGTTAGGAGGCTTTAGTTGTACTGTAGTGATGCCTGAAATAAAGCTTTATCACTTCAGTAATAAGGCTTTTCTTTTTACACTGAATTATTGTTGAATTTTATTTGTTTCTTTCTCAAAGTGGGTTTTGGGTTTTTTTTTTCCCCCCTTTCCTCCTGCAGTCAGATGTACACTGCAAATGGCACAGACAGTGCCTCCTATTGTGGCTCAGGCTCAAGACTTCACATATGTAAAATGTGACTTGCAGCACTTTCTTTGAAGCCTAACCACAGCCAGGGAGCTGTAATTGCAGTCTTTGATTGCGCCGACTTCACTTGTGGATTGGGCTTTGCTAGGGCATGCCTCGCTTGGCGAGACTTCAGCTGCAGCCCCCCAGTGAAGCCTTAGATGTGGGAAGTCTTCAGTCTCCTTAGCATATGCCTGTGGTTTCTTGAAAAGAATCCTGATTTGACCTGTTTTATATCTGTAAGGCAACACCATCGTCATTCGTATTTTTTAGGTATTATTTGGTTTATCAGCAGTAGGAGCAATTTCCAGCGTGCAGCCTTAATGTGCAGCTGGGGAACGGCTGGGTTCTAGATGCTGTTTTCAGGATAGCCACTGTGTAATTTGCTGTACTGCAGTATTCGCTTAAAAATATTTGGGGCTTCACTGTGCCTGACCCCTTGCAGAAATTACAGTAGTATCTGCAGCCTCTCTATTGGAGCGGGGGATAATTAGGCGCCATGGAAAGGAGGCAGGCGCTGCGAAAGCGGCGTTTGGATTGAGAAAGAAGCGATGGCCGCTGTTTGAAAAAGCTGAGAGCCAGGGCAAGGCCGCGGTCGTTATTTTAACCTCCTGACTTCAAAGACAGCTTGCTGGTATGGGAAGGGGGGAGGAGGCAGGGAACCATCTCAACAGAAGAGCATTTCATTTCCTTCAGTGAAGTAGACATTCCTGGCTGCTAATGGGGAGTAGTTCTGAATCACAGCGCTTGTATCAGACTGCTGTGAACTACTGGCCTGGCGCCTCAAGGCCATTCCTCAACAGGAAGCTGAATGTTTTCATGTAAGACTGAGAGGAAAACCTTCCCAGGAAGAGCAACCTGGACCAAACCTTTGAAAATCCGGGATGAAAAGGCACAAAATAAATATAAAGCTGCAGGGTGCTCTCCCCAGTGTTCCTCTGCTGTTTGCTTGGCCTCTCTTTCGTGCTCCTTGGAAAGGTAGAGCCCTTCGCAGCGCTTTGATCCGCATGTGTTACGGAGCACTGTGCTACTTTATAAAAAAAAAAAAGGCAGGAAGCTCAGAAGGCTTTTTTTAGTTGGGACTTGGGCTGGTTTTACGAGGAAATAGGAACTGAATTAGTCAATACAGACCACCTCTGTTGAAACTACTGGTTTGCCAGTGGACTTTCAGCTGTGCTGTTTAAGAGGCCACAGTGGCTTTAAATGTCCTTTTGTGGCTACCAGCAGCAGGTGAAAATTATTCATTATGTATCAGGGATGGTGGTATTTGGGGGAGGGGAGAGTGTCCCTCAAATTAAAGCTATACAGGACAGTTTGATACAAACTTTTGCTTGTTCTTTCTACCTTACTTAGTCTGCAGCAAAACTTCTTCAGTGGCTTCAACTTTCCTTTCCACTAAAACAATGGTCACATGGGCGGCCTCTGACAAGGAGTCAACTTGTTTAGTAAGATTTTGGGGCCTTGGCTTGCGCTCACTAAAATCAGAGTCCAAAATCAGTTTTGGAGGCTTTCTGCCCTGGAATACATTAGCCTGTGTAACTCCTTATTCAGGAGCTGTACTCAACCAGTATGGGCAAAATGTTCTGCGTTGTAATGGCTTACACAGAAGCTGCAGCAGATGGGAGGTGGGTGCCCAGTTATAAATGGCTCTGGTTTAAATACTGCTGCTGTAATATTTGCTGATTAACTCTGCTTGTGGCTCTTACCGGCTCAAGCAGTCTATTATGATTAGTCTAACAGAAGTTTGACTTGTGGTTTAAACCACTTCTTCTTAAACTTGTTCTGTCTTGCCTTGCGTGATTCAAGATGCTGGCAATATATCTTCTTTACGTGACTAAGCATTTTGTGTTTCTTCTAGTGAAAATTCACTCACTTTCTCCACCAAACTGCATTCCTGTGCTAATTTTGGTCATTCTCAAAAGCTCTGCTCATTGAACCCTCTACTTGTTTGGCAGCTGAGTAGTACCTGGAGGCCTAGAGGTTAACGTAGATTTTTTGAGACACCAATAATCCTGAGACCATTACTGGAGAGTGTGTGTCCGTCTTTAGAAAAATGCCTGACTCATTAGACAGCCTGTGGGTGGAGTCCCTGTTGTAACCCAGTTTTCTTGGTCAGAAGGGCAGAGGTGATGGTTGAGTTAGCAATCGTGTAACTCAGCTGATGTAACCCAGAGACCTAATGATGAAGAACTGTTTCTCTCTGGATGAGCAATACCTATAAGGCTTGCGCTGTTGGCCTTTTCACATGCTGTACAAGATTCTAGTGAACTTCACTGCTAGGTAAGAGGCCTATGACTCTTACACAACTGGAACATGTTCCCTACCCCGCTGAAGAGCTGAACGAATCCTCCCCAGTTGTGTGGATGCATGGTAGGGTCACCATTCACACAAGCCTTACCCACCGCATTCCTCTACCCAGCTGCTTACAGAAGACAGCATTTCTTCATTTCTGCAAGGATTAGAGCTTGAAGCTCTGAAGTAGAGGTTTAATTGACCTCAGTCATTGTAGTACCAAAGCCTGAGGATGTCTAGTTTTGTAACAGATATCTGGGTCAAATGTCGATAAATGAAATCCACTACAAAAGGGAATTACTTCTGTAATACGTTGAATGTCTAAATAGTTTAAACCCCCGCCTTTCTAGTTGGTGGGGACATCTGTTTACAGTTCAAAGTACTCTCCATAAACATTCTTGCAAACTTCAAGCAAGAGCAAGTACCAGTACTCTGCAGTTAACTTTGACATTGCAAATGCACATTCCACGAATACAGTTGTGTCATAGAGTTACAGTGACCTATCACCAGCTTCTTTGAAGGATTATAAAAAAAAAAAAAAANAGCTTCATATGGTCTATCTCTCTCTCTCTCTCCTCCCTGTAGGTGGGAAAAGAAATGCTTTCTCAACTTGCAAAGCAAAGGCGGCGACACCAGGACCCCTTCTGGAGATGGAAGCTTGTTAAACCCTAGGTGTGTCCTTCATCCATACAGACCACCCCCAAGGAGTCTGTCTAGGATGTCATTCACCCTGATGTCACTGCTAGAGACACTGAATCATAAAGACAATCACTGCCAAAATCCTTCACTGTCACGAGGTCCAGCCCTGATATAAATAGAGCAAATAAGCTCCTGGGTCAGCAGAGCAGCTTTTGTCTTCACTCCACCTCTGCCTTGCACTCTTAAGCCCCCATCTCGTCTGTGTCCATATCGAGTCAGCAAACAAAGTAGCGTGGCTGTGTCTGCCTGCTTCAGCCAACAGAATAACATAGACCACAGCTGCCCCATACAGCACATCAAGGAATGGAATTTGCCTGGACCAGGATGACACACTCAACCTTCTTTTTATTTAATGGTGCGACAGGATCAATTTTGGTTTTAGCTTTTTTAAGAAACTTGAATGCTTTTATATTTTAACTTTTAGTTTGTAATTTCTTTGGTGTATATTTTACTAGGTATGAGCTTTTAAACAAGTGTCAGAAATCTGAAATACTTTTTAAATAAAAGGGTTTTTTCTTTTTTTTTTTTTTTTTTTTTTTTTTTTTTTTTTTTTTTTCTGCCAGAGGAAAAACCTGTATGGAAAAAAGGTGGCTTTTTTGTTAAACTATTTGTAACAAATAGTGGCCTCTCAGTCTATATAATACAGTGTCCTATAGAACTAAATAAATGTAACAACAGTCAGCTGGTCAGTAGACACGTCAGTCTTGCATCATCTACTCTGTAAACATAAGCAATACATCCAGCAAATCTGACTGCAGTGAGTTCTCCTTCTCACCCATTCCCCTTCTCCTTGTAAAAAGCCCAGCACTTGAATTATTACTTCAATTGTTCTGTATTTGTATCTGTTTTTGTTAGCCTGTTAGTGGGATTTTATGCCAGTTGTTGAAATGAGCATTGATGTACCCATTTTTTAAAATAGTAAGGCACAGCCTTTGCCAAAAATACTGTCAATCAATTTTTTTTTTTTTTGTCATTCCAGTTTGAGTTAATGTGCTGAGCATTTGTTTTTTAATAAAAGCTTTGTAATAAAACTAAAGACAATTGTCTGGCTTAAAAAAAAAATGAGACTGGCTTGCGCCAGAATCCCTCGAAGGTAGAAGCAAGCCCAGGAAGGCACAGTCACTTCTAAGGCTGAAGATTTTGCATTTCCTACAAGGGAAGAATGAACCAATGTGTCTGTCCAGCTGTTTGCTCATCTGAAGTAAAGTCATTTTCGAAGAGACTTTCTTTTTCTTCCTAAAGAAAGCAGAAGTCTCTTGTTTTCATACCAGGAGTAAGGAATGGGCAGGCTCGGTGCTCCCTTATGCTTCTCAGTGAGATCTGGCCCAAGTGCAAGTACCAGGGTCTGTGATCCCTCCCTCCATCTTCAGTTTGCTACTAAAAATCTTAATGAATGCAGCAGTGGTTTTAACCTGATGATTAGGATTATGGATTCCCATCTTTCTGGATGCAGTCCATGCCCACACAAGGGGTAGGAGCCTATAGTTAAATTTCTTACAGTACTGTAAATTATCCCACAGTGAGGGACTGGAGCTGGCTGCAGAATCAGCTGTGGAGGGCCTGATTTCATGGTGTCAGATCCAGAGAGTTGGGATGGTCTGCCTACTGCCAAAGGTGCCTGTGAGACATTCCTGCAATAGCAAGCAGCTCCTCTGCACGCTTCAAAACTGAAAACACAGGCATTTGAGTCTTTCAAACCCCAAACACTACCAGCAACTTCTCTGACACCTTTCCCCTCTTGTTCAGGGACTGGTATTCCACATCTTTGAAAAACAGACACAGCTGCCTAACTTCTACAAAAGGACTTCAAAAGGAAAAAAAAAAACACTGTCGCCATAGATAAACTATTTCAATGGTTTGTGAGCAGCACTGCAAAAGAAATATTATGAACTGTACATTGAATCAGCATACCTTGTATTCTAGCTCCTGAATCTTGTTTGGTGTGAGACTGGACTGAGTGAAGCTTGAGCTACAAGAAATTACACGGGTGAGTTACTGCCTAAGGAAGCTTTGTGATTAGATTGTTTATAACTGACCCTTAAACTCTGTTGCATAAGAAATTTCATAATTAAAAATGTTATAAAACAGCTTCCTCTTTGTAAGAATGTAACCAGCATATTAGTTCTTGCAATATTTATTTCTAGCAACTAGTGATTACGTTCAAAAAAGGCAAAACAAGTCACCAGGCAAGGGAATGCTCTCAGATGGCAGGAGAAAAGAATTCTGAGAACAGCAACTGTATACTGGAGTTTTGCAAGACTTTGCTACGTTTCCATTTCAGTCAATTATCCCAGCCTTTGCTGGAAACCTGTCTGGTTTTTGGTTTGGGGTTTGGTTTTGGGATTTTTTGTTTTTAAAGGAAAAAAACCAAGTACTTTAGTGCAGTAGTTGTTCTAAATCAAGGATTACTGCAGTGAGTTCTGTAAATTACATGTTCCAAAGATAACAGTTCTTTTTAAAACACAACTACTTTATTTAGATTTTTTAATGGCTATTTAAAAAACCACTTACCCATTCTGCAAAAAAAAAATTGTTCCCAATATAGGTGTTAGCCTTACGTAGCGTGTTGTCCCAAATACACTATGTAGTGAACAGCTGCCTGTCTTAAGGATGAAAGGTCTTTCAGCTCTAATAGTGAAGGAGAAAAAGAATTCAGGAGCTAAAAATAACATCTCTGCTGTTAACATACAGTGAGCAAGCACCATGTGTTGGGCTCATTCATAGATCAAAGCCCTTTCACTTACAGCAACTATGGGAAAGGTTAACTAATACGTAAGGCTTAGGATGCTCCCATTATCTGAAACAGAGTAACCGTGCTACCCTGGAATACCCTCTGTGACTCGGGTCAGTGTCCACTCCTGCCCCCCACTGCTGATCAGCATTTGTTCCTGTGGGACTGAAAGAGCAAAATGACCTGGGCCCTCACTGTACCACGCCAGCTTGTCAACGGAAACAGATGAGCTAGTAAAAATGGCTTAGTGATGATGGTGTTACCCTGGCAGTAAGACTAGGTTTAAATCCTTATGATACTGAATAAATTATTCCAGGTGAGACTCAAAAATGACACCTAAATTCCTGATGTGCAATTAAGGCAGGTCAGCATCTAACCACATCTCTCTTGGGTGCCTGAGGAGATGACTACCCTGCATTTCCCACAGAAAATGTCTTTAAGGATTTAAATGCTCCTACCTAATGACTGAGTTAATTATCCAGATGCTTCTGTATGAGCATTCATAAACCCACTCTCTCCCTCCATACTCCATTCCATGTATGCGCCAAAACCAGTTCTGCACAGATCCTGGTACAGGTAGTCCCATTCATAAACACAGGAGATATCCTAGCAGCTAGAAGACACACATCCTTCCTCCTCCTCTCATCGAAAAAACAGCAAAGGGCAAAGACACAGAACAGGGAAGTTGCACCAGGATTATTTACAGCTAATCAGGCCAACATCACAGGATGGTCTGGCTCCTCAGGCTTCTGGATCACCTGGACCAGAGCCACTTCCCCTCCGTTACATAAAAGAACAATGCTCCAGGCTAACTTTGGCTTCTTACACAGCAAGTGATGACAGATTCACTAGTTGGGCTTATAGGGACTCACCAGCTCTAGAGAATTATCTTCTGTTATAGTTTCCGCTTTGGATTAGCTAACAGAAAAGGCAGTAAGTTAGTTGTACAAGTGACAGCTCGATGATTTGGTCAATCTGCAGCAAATGCGGGACGTTAAGGACCCAATCCTTGCTCCAGGCTGTAGGACAGCAAAATCCAGAATGTCAGTCATCTGCAATCCTTTGAAACCACAACAATGCACAAGGCTTTGAAGCAACCATTCCCCGTTTCCTGATGGCCTCCTGCTCCGATCTACATAGCAGCTAATTAGGCTAAAGCAAGACAGGCAGAAAATGAAGGACACTGCAAAGACTAAGAAATGCGCAGTAACCTCTCCAATAACGTAACTGCAGTTTGTTCCCTTGCATTCACAAGGGGGCTAACATGCCAGGCAGCCTCCCCTGCAGCATAAGGACCTAACACCAAGTAGAACATTATCGGGAAAAGAAGCGTCTCCACAAACAGCCAGAAGCCTTGTCAGCTATGAACACATTTCTCCTAAGTCAGGTCAGTGACAAAACTACTGGACTAATAAGGAAGTTAGCCAAATGGAGAGCAGCTGTAACAGGAAAATGGCCTGCTGTAAACACAGATGTTCTGAGATGAAGCCAAAACCCTAGAAAGTGTGCCCAAACTCATTCATTTTTCCACATGACAGGCCAGGAAGAGAACCTCTGGATTAATGTATGAATTTACCCTGTGAATCTCCGCATGGATACAAAGATCAGCTTTAGAAAGCAAGCAAGCAAACAAGCATCTGCAGCCCCCAGAAAAGGGACGCGTCTGCCAGAAATATGGGAAATGAACCTCTTAACCACCAGCTTTCAGCCAGGTCAAAGCAAGGACTAAAATTCTAGTCCCCATCCTCCCAGGTAAATACTCATACCTTCAGGCCCTCGGCTTTAGATGACATCTTCTCTCTGGCTGGCACACTCCTCCTGCAACAACCATAACTTCACTGAGCCACAGAAGCAGCATCTGCTTGGCTGAGATAACAGTCACTGCTTACCTGGTCTGGGATACTAAGGGTTTCTTCCCGTGAATGATGTTCTGCAAAATGCATTTTGATAAACTTATCCATCCCGCCTCCCAGAAACCCAACACATACAAATAAGTGACAGGTCTGTTCATCCCTCTCAGCTACAGAAAACCAACGTGAACCAGCAGAGCTAGGAGAAAAATTTCCATCTGCCTCATACCAGAAGAACAACTCACCCAAGAAGTGGTCTGTCCTGTTCACTGTACTGAGACAGTAACTATGACAAAACAGAATCTTCAGCAAATAAGAAAAACAACATATTCCACAACTTGATGATGGGCAAGACAGTTATTTGGGGAGGCAACTCTTTGAATTTGGACTAATTTCCTACAGCTAAGAAAACTGGCTAAAAATTTCTGCAGGATATTGATTAGACTGAGGTAGGACCATCTCTGTGTCTTCTTTTAAGAGAGGACAAGCCACAGAAACAAGGACTCAGATCTTGAAACAGCAAAATGCTGTATAAGGGTGAGGTTTTCTCAGCACTTGCCTGTGAAAGTGAACATGGCAGCGGCTACACCACTTGACTGAGATGAAGTTTCAAAGCCTGAGATAGACAAGATTCTTAAAATCTAGTTGCTGCTTTTGCTACCCTGAAATGTTTCCTTCTTAGTCTTCTCCTGTGAAATGTGTTTTATTTTGTAATGACTAACATCAGCAGAAACAACTTCTTCCTCTCCACTCAATCCTAAATTAGATAGGCAGTACTCGTATTTGCAAACAAACGATGCCTGAGGAATCACAGAACGGCCACTGATTTTCTCCTGTAAAAACCTGCTGGCTCAAACTCTACCCAACGTTTTAGTACAATGTCCTGAAAGAATTCACAAACAAAACCCCTTAATCTAAGGTCCCTCCACAAATTTAACAATGAGTGGCTTTAGTCGTCGTTTGAAAATTCAGATTTTATAAGGAAGATTTTGATACATGGTCTAAAAGTTTCCCTTTGTGTGGGACTGATATGACTGCATGATTCAGAAATAAAACCACTCACAGCACTCAGTTAACCACTGAGCCATCTAGTTCTGCCTATACTGGTATTCTAAAGTAGTTACTCCCCACATTATTGGTTTTTTTAATTTTATTTTTTTAAAGTGTGAATTTACTGAAATTACTTACTGAAAAAGAATAGCAAGCAATTTCTCATAATTAATAAGTGATTAATCTATTCACTTCTTCCTCTGGTCCATTCAATTTCTCTCCTGCTGTAGGGTTTCTCCATCCTCCCACTTCTCTCTTGTATTTGACTGACCCCTCTGCTCCTGCCCTGTCCTCTCATGGGCAGTTGGGGCTTCCCTGCTGATGGAACAGCACTGCTAAGTGCTCTTGTCCGCTGGGAAGCAGTCTCCCCTTTTCAATGACCTGATGCTGGATTTCCTATGAACATAAAAAAGATGGAATTAAATATTGCGCAGGTCTAACACCTATACTGTATATTGATTCAGTCCAGTTTGGAAATAATACCATTTGAAGAAAGAATGGGGGAAAAGACTATTTTAAATTCAATTTAAGGAAGAATTTCCCTGTGTATCTGTTCCCCAAATGCATTCCAAGGATACGTTTTGAGGATCAGATATGATTAAATATAACTAGTGTAAATCACAGAAGAATTAAGGGATATCTTAAATGAGATGCATACATCTACACTACAGGTATAGTTATTATAACTAACTGCTACCACACAATTATATAAACATGGAATATACTGTATTTATCAACCAACATTCAAAGAATTCTTCAGATCACCTTACTCCAATAGCTGTCTCACCAGCTTAACCCCTTGTCATTTCTGTTTGGGAGTTACCTCACTTCCAGAGGCAATTCTAACAACTCAGGGAATAGTAAGAGAACAGAGTAAGTTGATGGGCCATGGATTTAAGTGTTTCACCTGAACTACTTTCTGTTGTGCACTAGTGTAGCATTACCCTTCCATGATCCCAGGGAAGCGTGGAGAGACTTACACTTAGGTCAAGGGTTTTAACTAAGCAGAATTAACTCACAGAAAAGACAAAATGGAAAAGCATAACATCAGTCCCAACTACCCACCACTACTATGACTGCTGAACATTGAAGACGAGGCAGAACTTTCACCTGTCCCTTTACCAGACTTCACCCATTTTTTTTTTTTTCAGACATTACAGCCAATACTTAGTTAAATTAGGTAATTTATAGACATGACAACTCCTAAACAGGACAGGAAAGCCTGCAAAGTTCTTCGGACCATATACTACTTGGGGTTGAAGGATGTGCTTGCCAATTCACATCTTGAAATCAGTTCTATTCAAATATATCTAAAATCCTTTAACACATGCTGGATTTCCAGCTGCAATGTCGAGTATCAAATTTTGTTACTTCTCTCTCTATTCTTCAGCAGATCCAGCAAGTTCTCCAAAAGAACTTCCTTCCACGCAGAAGGCAGAGGAAGTGGCTCTCCTTCCCTGCCAGTAGCCAAAAATTTAAATGGAACATTTAACTAATATTTAAATGGAATATTTAACTAAGAAAGCACGCTTTGTGGGCAAGCAAGCCTTAGCAAACTGCTATAGTTAAATCAGGATAACCTGCTGTATGGGCACTGCTTTTGTTTAGACTGATTTAATTTAATTATTTAGATTGATTTTTAGATTTTAGTTCCCAGTTTCAATATAAACCAGTTGTAAGTTGAGCTAGGTGCCTGCAGGTTTGCACTACTCGCACAATGTGACTTAAAATGAAATTCTAAGTCAAACTGATACCAGCCATAACTAAGCCCAGTCTCATCTGTCACTGAAACAGTTCATTCCCTAAAAACACAATAAAAGCAATTTTTCAAAATCATAATCTTCACTGGAAACTTTCCTCCTTGTAATGTTAGCTGCCACTGTAGAAAAGCTCTGCCCTTTGCCAAAAAACAGTGAGCCTGTGGGTGAAGACTGTGTCTATTGTATGACCATTTGACATACTTGTAATTTGCCATTACTTCTCCCTTCCACCAACATGCTACTTTAAATGTCATGTGCCAGTAAGCTAAGCAACATTTTCAGCTATAAACCTGTGCAAATAATCTTTAAAGTGTAACTCTGCCCTTGAGGTAAACTGTATGCTCAACTTTTATTCTAAGAAAACCAAATGTCCTTACAAATTTAGATCCAAGTAACAATAGTGGCTTCAGTTCATAGATCTGCCAGTTTAGCGTGAACTTAGGCAACAATAGCTTTCAGTCTCAGCCAAAAATAAAATGCCAAGTCTCTAAGAAAGGGAGAGACTTCTTCCTCAGTTCCAATTAATGCTTTTGTTTAAAGTAATAAAAAAGATGGTATCAGGAAAACCCCTTATGTGAAATTAACAGCATTTTCCCCCCCAGTATTCTCTCTCCTTTTTAAAAGAAAAATTTACCACTTTAAAAACCTCATCTCTCTAGCACTGAATAACTTAAATGCTCCAAGTATCTCCTGCCTCCTAAGTAAGCTATTTAAATGCTTATGCAGATCTCACTCTTCACAGAAACTGCTGTTTTCCTAAAAGCACCCTGACTGGCTTTTAGAATCCACAGCCTCATTCAAATCATCTCTCAATGAAGTATTTACCTGTAGCCTATTTCACCCACACTCCTTCCTCAAAGGACTCACACAAGTTTTTTTAGGCACTTAAAACGTTATTTGGGTGCTTAACTTTTGCTGCTCGCTCTCTGACACTAATGTCATGATAGTACCCAGAATTCCATCCATAAGCAGTTGTGATACCCCTTTGGCTCAAAAGAAAGTGAAGTGGGAGAGTGAAGAAATTGGGAGGCAGTATTTTTTCTGACTCTTTCTGATTGCTACTGCCTGAAATTAATAACTAGCAGCACGAGCAGAGTTTTGTTCCTGCAACTGATTTGGTCTTCAAGAAAGTAGATATAAACAGCAAACAGAAGGAAAAGGCTGAAAATTGCTGTTTTCTTTCACATTCTCCCAGGAAGTGGAGCAGGGTGGGTGAACTTGTCATTAAAATCCGTGCCAGTTCTCTTCTAATATTCCCTATTGTTTTGAAAATTAAGTTCAAGATTTAAATAAAATTAGGACCCCCAAAATCAGGCTCTTCCATAAATACTTCTTTTTTAAGTTCTAAGAAGCATTTCAGTGCTGAAATCATTGGAAGCTAGATGCCTCACCTAGTTAGACATTCTAGAAAACATCATTAGGCTTCCAACTGAAACAAAAGAAATCTCACCCTAAATTCCAAAGAAGATTTGCAACACCAGCTGTAAGGAATCCATTAGCCCTCTTGTAGTCTTCAGAGAAATAAGGACTTCAAGTAGTTGTCAGAAACATTTTACCTTTTACAACCTCTTTAGAGAAAACCAAAAACTAAAAAAACCCTGTGAAATATAAATGCAATATATCTTACACCTGCTTATGCATGCAGCTTTGTAGGATTCAAAACAGCATGTCTCAAAGTTACTGTACAGTAGGCTGAAGATTCAGAGTTGAAGCAAGGGCTTCCAACAGCTGGAGTGCTTCAATCCGGCTCAGGGCATCACTGCATGTCGAGGAGTCAGGGAACAGAGTGGTCCCTTCATCCGATCATAGACCGCTACGTCACCTACACAGGCCCTGCCACCAGCAGAGAAGACAAATCTCAGCCTGTGCACAATCAAAACCCACTTATTGTGTGTGGTTTTACCAATTACTATTGCACAAACATTTAATAGATCCATTTGAGTATGCAAGGATAATTAAGCAAAAAAAAAGGGGGGGGGGGATTTTATTTGGTGCTAATTCACCACATGCAAATTCAAGCTGTTTACTGCGGACCTACCGCCAAGCATACACTTCTTCCCACAGCTCATCAGAAAGCCTCTCGCTGGTGAAAGTGGTTAATCCACAAGATTTTTGTTGCTAAAGCCAAGACTCCAAATGGGGGGGTTAGGTTACTAATGACAAAAATTTTGCATTCTTTAACTAGCAAATACTGTAAGGGTTTTGTCCATTTACAGAAAACCACCCTAGAAGTGGTTGCTGGCAGAAGAGTGGGACCAGAATAGAAGAAGCTGTTACCAGGCAGGACAGAGATGCACCAAGCAAAGCAGCAGTGAACAACAGGCTAGGAAAAAATCTTGTTATCTGGCAGCATGAAACAGCCAAAGTAAGCGACAAGTTCCTCAGTGCCCGCCAAGCAAAAGCCTCGTGCTAAAATATCCTCCTGTGCCCTGGCCAACTTACAGCATCTGACCCAAGGCTGGAAACAAAACTTGGCCTTCTGCCTCACTGTGATGCCTCATGCCACCACATGACAAAAAAAATGGCTCCTTTAATAACTAGGTTTGGTGTTTTGTTATTATTCCTACAGCAGAAGCAACCAAAACATCCAGCCAGCATTAGAGCTTCATGGTGCTAGTTTCTCTGCAAAGAATGCATTGCTGTGAGTTATTTGCAATTTATAGAAAACCAAATAGAAAACCTCTAAGGGAATAGAGAAGAGTGAATTGCACAAGTGCAAAGCTGCTCCATGGGCATACAAACCTAAATCTGATTAATGTATTATCAGTAACAACCCCAGACCTCATTACATACTGTTCTGTGATCATATACATTTAATTTAAGACTCTGCATAGCACTGCATTTTTAAATGGAAAAGTATACTAGATAGCAAATGGTACATAAAAAGGGATTTCAGTTATAACATGAACTTTTGAGAAGATCATAAAATTCAAGACAGATCATTCTACAAATCATCTTTACAGTTACCAGATTGTGGCTCTACTTAACCCTTCTCTAACAGAATACAGCAGAAGCACTTCTCTCTGGCTGTGAACAACAGGAAAAGCTTCTGAAGGAACATATAACATGAAAAGATCTAGCTCTCAAAAGAATCATAGCATCTGCTTTTGCTCTTGGTCTCAGCTCTTCCAAAAAGCAAAGGGAAATAGGCATCATTCAGGTCAGTTTTATAATTGCTCACGTGGTTGCAAACTGTAGTGAATAAAAATACTGAGATGTGGGTCACTGCTGTGGTACTAGTTAGAAAAGTAAGAATGTAGTACCATAGCTACAGGTGCAAGAAGACTACTGCCTCTCTTGAAAAAATTATCTCCAAAACTGTCAGGAGTAAATTTTTGGGAAGGTTGGTCACTATGAGCTACAAAAACTGCTTCTGGTTTGCTTGCATCTTTAAAGCCACCTGGTACTGTAAAGTGGCTTTCTCTAGATGTAAGAATAACAAGCATGCATTAAACTTTGGCAATTACATGTTAATAGTTTAATAAAAATTATTAGTATGAACATTTGCAACAACCATCAGCTATATATATCTATCAAAATGGACACAGGCTTGAAGAGCAATACTCTGAGACGTGGAAAACATTTTGTATCTCATGATGCTACACAGTGGATGCTTACACAAAGAATTCACTAGGGACCAGCAAGCATCTGTAGTTCCACACAAGTTCTCCAATCTCTCTTTCTGCAGAAGAATTTTTCATGAAATAAAAAGAGTCAAAAGTCCTTTCCCAAAGCAGCAGCAGAAACGGCACGTGCTTTCTCATGGCTGTTCATACTATCCCCCGCCCCTCCCCAAGGAACAATGCAATCCCATCACCTGTGCGCTGCTACACTGCACACACCCAGATGACACTGTTCTCGGGGATCTCAGACCTCAATACTGCATTGCAATTAAAGTACAAAGTAACACAACAGAGATTGTTTGCTAGTACCTACATCCTCTAGCACCCACCTTTCTGACCACAGGAATACATTACATTGAGTTACCTTACACCTCACATTTGCAGACTTCACTGACCAATGCCTGGCACAAACTCGGGAACACACACCACCTTTTCACACCGAGACAAACTTTTGGCTGGGCAAACTGGAAATGCCTCTTTTTCAGATGCCCTTCTCTAATAGCAAGTACAGGTTTAACCAGACAATCACATCTCCCTACACTTAGCTTTATACAGCCAAGTTTCTTATTTTTCTCTTCTCCAGCCTGATAAACATACACTAATTTATAGTAAGTGGATGTACAGAAGAGATGGATTGACAAACCTCAAGTTTCACAGATATCTGAAAGTGTGACATGAGCCTTATCCACAGAACAAACATCAGGAGAAAAACCACCAAAAACAGCATAAGCAAACAAAACCAAAACAAAACTCTGAATCTCATTTTGAAGCCACTACCATACTTTTCAGAGGCATGATTCACTGCTGGAGTGCTGGGCTGGTAGTACTGGATCTCATGGCTCTGAAGAGCCCATGCTAGATGCTGGAGTTAACTCCTGTCTTGTCAATAGCCTGCTGTTTGTAACAAATGGTTTTTAACGGACATTTGCACTGTCACTTCAAAATCCTTGGGTCAGATGGTTTGGGGGGAAAAATACAACTTGTCTAAGAAAGAAAAAAGATACTTTTTCAAGTTGTTTTATGCAGTTGCTCTGTCAACCCTTCTTCCTACTGTGTAAAATAAGGCATAGGTTCAAAAAACTCTTATCTGGATAGAGCTGGGCTATTCACTTCAAGGCAGCTACTCATTTCCAGGGGCTAAACTTCAACAACAGAGAATTAACATATATTAAATTCTTTGGCAATGCTGTTTTCCCAACTAATTCCTACCACGGTGATGTTCTGCAAGACCCCACAATGAAGGAAGGAAGAAGCAACAAACTCCACTTTCCATTGCAGATTCAAATCCATACTGCAAGTTGATATCCATATCTTCTAAGAAAATTAATCTCCTACAGTAATATACTGGAAAAGCTCAAAAGAGTTTTGCAAACACAGATGCAGATTTAGAACTTCAGGACATCTGCCCTCAACAAACAGGCAGCTGTTACTATTGACCCACATACAAGTATTACTGTGCTTGGTGCCATTAATGGAGAATATTAGATTTGCTAGAGCAAAGCCAAATTGTAACTTCCACACAGTTAATTCCTCTTCAGATCAAACTTTATTGTAGCCTCTTGCACTTTATACTCCATAAGCTACTCATGCAGAGCATCCTCCTCCAGTCCAATTAAGATTCTGCTTTCAACTCCCTCTGTAAAGTTTGCTGTGCTCCCATCTTCTCCCCAGACACGTCAGCAGCTAGAATGACCATAGATGGAGCACGTTTGGCAGCTGAAATGACCCAGATGCTGAATCTGGAGCCATCTTCCCAGCTGCAGTAGCTGGGCTCACGTCCGACTCCTCAGCTGTTGGCTGTCAAGCTGCCCTCAAGCTGTGCCAAACATACATCTCAAAGCTTTGACCGAACTGGGGCAAATGCTCTAAATCTGTGAGGACTGCTGACAAAAAGGGTAATGAAGACTAAAGGTTTTAAAAGTAAGCAATGAGGGAAACCAAACACTCTTCCTCCTTTCTCGTCTATCCCTCATTTTTTCCCACAATCTCTTTTCCCTCATTAATAAAAACTCAGGAAGACCTGACTGGTGACAGCAGGTCTAATGTACCACGTCCTAGTCTGAGGTACCGACTAGGATGAGATTCCTCTTCACGCGTCAACACTACATGCAGTGCAATGTGGCTCACGCACCTCTGAATCAAGTCACAGGCATAGCAAGGGCTGGGTAATAATCTTTATTGAGGGAAAGGTGGAGACTGGCAATTCCTTTATTTCTTTACTCATTCTTTAAGCCTCCTAGACATCTTTAAACTGCCAAAGCTGCAGAAATTCTTGTACAAACCAGGAGCAACTATTTAATATCCTACTTCTAACCAATTTCATCACAATCTTGAACGCAAGAAGGGACTTCTACATCCGCCATGCCTCCTCACTGAGGAGCAAAAGAAAAGGCTTACCTTGATTCAATGGCCTCGGTCATTCAATTACCACTGTGCGTTCTGATCTAGATTTAAGGGAAATGTAATGGGGACAAACTTGAACACAGGAAGTTCCATCTAAACATGAGGAAGAAATTCTTTACTTTGAGGGTGGCAGAGCACTGGAACAGGCTGCTCAGAGAGGTGGTGGAGTCTCCAACTCTGGAGACATTCAAAACCTACCTGGACGCCATCCTGTGCAACCTGCTCTAGGTTACCCTGCTCTAGCAGGGGGGGTTGCACTAGATGATCTCCAGAGGTCCCTTCCAACCCCTGCAATTCTGTGATTCTGATAGTATTTGAAGTTTTGGCCCTTTACGTCATCTCTGCTCGTCCTGGCACAGCACTCCACATACTGATAAAATAAACCATCCCCACCCACCAGTAAAGTACCTCCACATGGCCTATTCACAATTGAGAAAAAGAAGTCTCTTCTGAAATAGCAAGCCAAACTTACAAATGCCTCTTTCAGGTTTCTTGTATGTATTACACATATACATACTGTACCTGTTAGAGCTCCTGTTTTAGAGAAAGTTTGTTTTTCTAAAATATCACATTTAATAGTGAAAAATATTTTGCACATTTAATATTAAATAGCCTATGCCTTGCTATAAACCCAAGTGTTTCCAAATGAAAAATAAAGATGATCTTCCATGTAAAGGGAGCAGCATCAAGTTAATTCTGCTTAAATGTTTTGTAAAAAACAAATAGCATTTTTTAAGTCATAAGAGTAACACACATTCCCATTTTTAATTACTACTGAAAACAGTATTTCTGAAGCTAATTTCACCCTGCAGCACTTAAAGTCACTAAACTGAATTACAGGCACTAAGAATCTTAAAGTGAAACAGACTTCAGATGCAGTAAGTGGACTGTATTTTAGGAAAATCAATTCAATTTAACAATACATTAGTAAAGGAAAGACTGCCTACAGTACCATTTCTTTCCTTTAACCCTCTTCTTTCAAGACAAGCAACTCAAAATCAGAAGATCTGTAATTAGGAACCAGGATCCAATAAACCAACAATTTTTATTCTCTACTCAGAGACTCTTGTCTGATTGTGAGCAAGGAAATTAACATGTCAGCCTCAGTTTCTTTATATGCAATCTGAATTAGATGTTGGGGGAGGAAGAGGTAACTTAGAGTAACATAATTATTCATCATTTCTTTGACTAAATATATATATATAAGTACTCAGTTTGCACATCCAAAATACACAAAGTAAAAGTAGGCTACTACTCAGCTGAACTGGAACTCCAACCCTCATGCCCACTTGCTCTGCAATATTTGGACAAAAGGCAGGATTTGCAGCACTCCCGCCATGAAGAAATCCAGGCTCTGCTAAGCCCCAAGGAAATAAAGTTGCAAAACAGAAGGTGCCTCACACAGCCAAACACACCTATTTGTTTACATAGCACAGACTCCAATTTCAACCCCCCAAAGTACTGAACTACAGTAGTAGTGTGGTGTGTAAAAATGACACTTTAAATGAATAGCCAGGAAATAAAGTCAATTTACAGGGCTCTAGAAAGCATACAGAAGCTTTCACCAGCCTCCTAGCTTAGTTAATAAAAATCAAATCTATATATTAGGCCCTTCAGAATAGAAACCACCTCTTCATTACGTTTCTACAGCACCTAGCAAAAGGAAGCCCTGGAGCGGTAATTGAAAATGCCAGAAAATCCCAACACAAATCATAAGCTCTGCTTTTAAATTCTGTATTGGGGACCTTCTGTCCAGGTGACAGCCTGCCATTGCAGGATTTTATTTGTTTTTTTAGACAATATGATATTCAAAAGATTATCATTCAAGGCACTGTAATTTACACCTACAGTTAAGAAAAGCACTGCAGTTATGAAAAATCCTAACAAAACAACTTACTGCCTTTCTGTCACTATATTTGGCAGAGTGAAAAGAGACTGCCACCCAGTGGAATACAACCAAGTACATCAACTGCAAGCCATGACATTCAATACAGAATTGTTGAAAATTTTATTTTTAAGAAAATGTGGTTATTTTTAGGATTTTTACCGTTAATATAATAAGTTTCAAATACATAAATTCACTTGTCATTCTGTCCTGCACCTGAAAAAATCAACATTTGCATGAAGGCACTGTACATATAAAGCTTTTCAGAATTACCAGAAAAAAAAATAATCTACCAAATCAAACTTTCACCAGAAATAGTTAACTAGTGCAATCACTCAGTTCAGAGGTGGGTTATGTTCTAAATGCAGCTTGTGCGATCCTTGGGAAGGCTTAAACAGAATTCGCCTGCAACATGGCAATGCTGAATAGCATACACAGATAGTTTAACACCTCTCAAGGTTTAGAGTTCATTTGTATTTGTAAAATCCTTCTCCAGTCTTCTTACCCAGCTTCTTTTCTTCTACCAGTTTATTCAGGAGTGGGCTGGGTGCAAAAAGAGGATTGTTGGGCTCTAATGAATGCCATCCTGGTGGAAGCAAAGAAGTGGATGAATTAGCAACAGTTCTGTTTATATGCAAAGATAATAGAGATCTGAATCTCCTTAGAAAAATATTAAGAGGTCAGAAAACTGAAGGAAGTTTGGAACTTATTCTAGACAATCTGAGACCCTTCAATACAGATTCGTAAAGCACAGATCAGTATTGATGATTATGAGCAAATCTAGCAATTAGTCTTTAGGTGTAGTCTATTCTGAACACATAATCTCTATGACTGAGGATTTTTAATGCTTTAAAAAAAATTATGGAGAACTTTTAAAATAGAGTTAAGTACAAGGAAATAAAACAAAGGTTATGCTGAAAAGAAATTCAAGTGGAAAGAGATTCCAAGTTGAGTTTCTACCCGAGAAAGACATGGTCAGTTAGAACAATATAACACTACTCCACAGTACTGGCTAAAAGAAAAAGAGGTTTCATTGAAGATGCCATTTTGAAAGTGACATTCTGCCTTGGAGAATATTTAAGGTGCTCATTCAAAATAATACAACAACCATCAATAAGCTATCACCAATTATGGGTTTTTTTGTTATTGTACTGACATTCTCCCACTTATCAACTGAAGTGAAAGGAAGATGGTATTCTTGCATCTTTTAAGGTATTTACTGGGTTTCTTATTAACTGAGAATGAAAACATGGCTGGCAGAAAAAGGATAGGGAGTCTCAATACTTGTTGCTTTTCATCAGAATTTCTTACCTCCAGGATTTGTCTCTCTTCCCACTGATTCTTTTTAGTTATATAAAGTTTCACTAATATTATTATTATTTTCCTCTGGAACTTCATGAAGTCAGAAAAACCACCGTTCTGTCCCCATGTACACAGGGTACAGGCGTTCAGTACAAATGCTGTCCTCATACCGCATTCTGAGCTGAATCCTCATTCCTTTCTCCTCAACAGTTAAAAGGCTATGCCATAAACATTCAGTTTAAACTAATTAAGAGTCAGATTTTCATTAGAACATTCATCTACAATTTCGCTAAAAAAGGGAAAAACAGAAGAAAATAAGCATGCAGTACCATCTATAATGTATTTACTGGTATCCAAGCCAACATAGTCCAGCAGTTCAAACGGACCCATGGGATAGCCAGCCCCAAGCTTCATAGCAACATCAATATCTTCCTTTGATGCATCTCCTAGAGAAAAGATTGACAGTTTGATGAACAGAGAAGATTCCACATCTACTTGGCGCCACTTATAAATAATTAACAGGGTATTATTTCACCCTGGTGCAGCTCTTCACAGAAATCTCTGCACGTTTCAGAACCACAAAAACTGGAGTCAGCATACACATGCTGGAGTATAAAGCTGAATCTCTCACCAAAAAAAAAAAAGAAAAAGCAGCCCTGCAGGCCTGCTTTCCATTTTTGTAGCTTCCTCTTGCATTTCAATATAGATCACTATGCTATTGACAGAGCCACAGCTACTCTGCTCAACCTATCAGGAAGACCAGAGGAAGAACTGGTCACTACAAAGAATTGAGAGCTTCTTTTAGAGGCAACTGAATAGAGAAAGTAAGGAAAGATCTCAATTTCAGCTTCATGAGATCAGCAGCAGTTTCTGAATGATGCACAGGATGGAGCTACCCTTACTCTACAACAGCCAGAAGGCAAGTGATATCCAGTTGATGGACAAGGCAGGCATGGGGAGGGGAGCAGTAGCCGCTGAGTAACACGCTTAGTTACAGCAGCTTTCACTGGAGGACATCCATCAGCATCTGAGATGGCTGATAGGTGTGAGCTGAAGAGACTGTGCAGGTGCAGTTAAATTTGTGAATTCCAAAATTATTAAANATCAAAATTATCAGGAATTTGTTACTTCTACTTCAGTCTGTGCTTATAAAAATACAAATCCTGCGTAGCCACTTGTCACAGGTAATATTCACCTCATTCTTTTGCTGGGAATGCATATTTTATACTGCCATGAAAGCAGATGCACCTCTACTGCTTATTTCTAATACATGTATTTATAAAAACAGTGCACTTCTTTGCAGATCCTGTAAAAAGGACAAAGTTAAACAAACCCCAGAGGTACTTGTCAAGTAACCTCCATTCTTGATGCGTACAGGTATTAGGGGTGTCCAAAAACTTGGTGGACATAGCCTATGTAATTTATACACCTAAGATCAGAGAATATTAGAAATAAATTTCCAAAATCACTGTAAAGAAAACAATTTCAGTGAAAGCTTTGTATGAAGTAATAATTTTTATATATCTCCTTTGACTCTTTAAAACTGACAATTATTTTTTTTCAACCACGTTTTACTTCTGAGAAACTGGGAAAATTAGCCTTATTTAATAATAATTTCAGTTTCCCAAACACACGTAAATCTTAATCCATTTGAAGCTGATGCAGATGTACATGCTACTTATATCAACAGATTTGTCCCACTTTGTCAGACTTGGGACTTGGCCACCTGACAGCATACAGTTGCATTATAATACAATTAAAAAGAGTAAAAGGGCAAACAAGGGTTGTATCACTAGTTCATACCAGTCTCCAAGTATAAAGCAGACTTCCATAGAAACTTGATTGACTGCTTTTTTGTTTTTCCACTAAGAATAGGGCAGTACAGACCATCATACATTATTATTTATAATATGCCCCCTGTTTAAATCACTGTTAATACAATAAAGGTATTTTGCCGCTGCAAAAGCGCACATTTAATCCAAGGAGATTTTGTATAAATAAAGACTCAAGGACTGACCCAATAAAATGGTATTTCAGTGCTTGGAATTGCCAGGAAAGAGACCCAATTTCGTTCTAATGTGGACACCAATCTGGCTCAAGTGTCTACTCTGAGAATTAACGCAAAGGATAGGATAAAAATTTAACCTGATTCAATGGAAAATACGAATTAGAAGACAGCCATCGGGCTTTTCAAAACATTAAACAGCTTTTTAAATAGATTTCATTAGAGTTAAAAATTTATAAATTAACAAGTTTGGAAGTATCACACTTGAACAAAATACAAACAGAATACAGATTAAATCAAAATATTGTTTTGCTTAGCAGAAAACAGTCAATTTCAACATAGAATCTCAGTGACTGTTTTCTTCTACATTTAATTAAAAGTTCTATTGTCTCCTGAAATATGCATACTGATACACATGACTTAACAAAGGCACCTCTTTTACACACACTGGAACACCCATACGCTTCATTTAAAATCGTCACTTTTTCTAAAAGAATAATGCCCCCTCGCATCCATGCCTTTGCCTTTCAAGTCACTAAAATTGCTCTTTTCTCCCTTTGAGATGTAATTAGGTACATCTGTTGATGGATAAACAAGTAGCGTTGGGTTTTATTTTTTTCTGGAGATCAAACCATCCCTTCCATGTGCTATAAAAGAGATTTTTAATATTTAAAGCATATTTGGTGGAATCCTGATAATGGAGTGCTTTCATCTGTAAAAACACAGTGATTTCAAAAACAAAATGTTTCAAATGACATTCTTAGTAGCACGGAGCAATGAGCAGAGCACTTGAAATAAAAGCAATTATACTCCATAATTTCCTCTTTATCCACTACGTTATTGGCTTGTTTCCTTTTCAAAACAATTATCAATGCTTTGAAAAATTTAGTGGTTCTTTGGGGATTCATGATTATTTCTATCCACAGTCAGTATTAACATAAAAGAGACCAGCAGTGAGATGGGGAGTTCCTAGAGAACCCATGTCTAGAAAACGACATAGAAAAGGAAGAGGAGGTTTTATAGGGCAATAGTTGAGCCCAAATCATTTGTATGCCAGTACCACAGTGTGACACTGAGTATTATACTACTTACCTTACCTGAAAATTGGTGTTTTATTTCACAAGTCCAATATAAATGAACTCAGGGGAACTTCGCTAATGGTCCCATTATGGGATTTTCAACCAGCTTCATTAACTGAGAGAGGTTCCTGATTAGTTGGCAGAGGATTTTTTTTACAATGGCACTACACTCACCGTGTCATCTCCAAACCGGAAACATTTTCCACCACCAGAAATTTCCCACACAAATGACTAGTACCTTCAACTCTGCAGACACTGACATTTCAAAGTGAAGAAAAGGTCTTTCCAACTACACATATTGGCTCACATTTGATGTTCACTATTCACTTCCAGTCTAAGGTCTGAAAGTTTTGAGGGAATCCCAAGGCTTTTCTGAAGGGATATAACATTTAGCGGTGTTGTATGTCAACATCCCCTGAAGTCAATATCCCAACAAGTACCTCTCTCAAAAAGTCGAACAGCTTCCATCATATATGGCACCAAGAGACGGTTTACAATAAACCCTGGAGTATCCTATAAAAACAAAAAAGGGGATTCTAAATAAACATGCTTCACCAGTACTGTACTTAAACACTACATGACAAACTGAACAAGTGGATGAAGACACTTTTTGAATCATCAACTTCAGGTACTCTCTAAACTGTATTTTTCATCTGATTTATCTTCTTAGTATTAAAACACAAAAGATTAATTTCACAAACATAAACATTCATCATGACTGAGAACAATAAGACTACTACAAGCCCAACTCAATTAATCTTAAAATAATTTCATGTGGCAAGTTGGCAAATGCCTTTTCTTTAGCAAAGCTCTGCTGATACAATTTCCTGAAGAATACGAGACGAGTAGTTCTTCCAAAATGGGGGGGCTTTTGTGTGTTCATTACTAGAAATACTCCTGGATAAATAGTCTACTTCTCCCCCACTGCTCAATGGTAAAGCATGCTTTTGAAAGTTAGGATCACTTCAACAGCAAACACCAATACTATCAATGAAAACATACGTGCTGTCAGAAGAAGATAACAAACTGATACAGAACTTCTCTTACACAAGCGTTAATCAAAATCAAAAATACAAAGAAAAGAGAAAGCTTTGCAAATTTAGCATTATTTCATATACTACTACTGTTTCAGATGTTTATTGTTCATTCCATTTTATCTCAGTATTTAATCCAGAGAATTACAAGCAACTTTTCTTCTACAAACAGGTATTTAAAAACACACAAAAAAAAGAAAAAAAGGTTCAGACATGAAGACTACATTATCCTCTACCCAAGCTAATTTATAACAATAATTCATATATATTCATCATATATTCTGCACATTACACACTGCAAAACTGTGACAGTAACAGGGAAAAAGTCAACTAAGGCCACAGAACAATTCAGCAGTACAGCCAGAATTATACTGCAGCATCCAGACGCTGAATTACTGGTAACTACTGGATTGCAGGCCCCTCTTTTTATGACCAAGTGTCTCCTGGGGGCTGTGAAACTCAAGGCAATAGCTTGTATAAAGCTACCCAAGACCACAAGTTAATGGATTTGGAAAAAGTGTGCTTAGGATGTAGGGTGTTCCTTTAGAGAAAAAAAACCAAGGCTGCGAAGCAACGAAGATTAATATGGGTCTAGTCACTGCAGTCTTAAGAAAACCTTGCAACGAGCACACACCATGGAGGATTCATCCAACTGCCTCACAGTACAAGAGGTAGCAGTCTTGTCTCTAGCACGGCTAAAGATGAGTTCCTGCTTAAGCTCTCCAGTCCAGGCTTCTGCAGGACTGGAAAAGAAAAATGAAAAACTGTAAACCCTGATAATTCTGAGTTTTGCTGCTCTAGACAAGATGTCTAGAGCACTCTACTTTGAGGAATTTGTGGTAAATGTGGGTGTTTTCTTTGTCAAAATGCTTTTAATAGGGAAGACAAACTGGACAAAAACCAGCCAGGAAATTCTGAAAGTGCTCTTACATCTACTAAAACCTACCACCTTAAAATTAGTAGTTTTCAAGAACAGACCTTCTGAATACTATACAATCAAAACGTACTCACCTTACAACTGACAGGACTCTTTCCTACTGCTTTACTGAAATCCACAAGCGATTCAAAAGTCTTTTGGCTGGTCATTGGAGTCTTGATGACCTGGGCAGAGGGAAGGTAGGGAGAGCATAAGCACATTTATGAGCAGAATCTCTCTCATTTCCCAGTACAGCAATGATTAAACTATAATCCAGAACACTATTCCAGAAATTCAGAAAAAATTTGTTTTGAAAAACAATTTCAGTGGATATATTTGTAACAGACATAGAAATCTATTTTAAAGACAGATACAGCATTTTGCACATTTTGAAATTACGTGTTTCTTTAAGACCCCTTCCCACTCAGCTAGTACGGATGGTAAAAGGGACCACTCTTTGGAATCACATTTAGAGATTATAGTATAACAGAACAACTTTAAAAGCTACATAGCCTCTGTTGCCTTGGGAAACATGATGGCCGTATTAACATAGCTCCTGATATAAAGGGTTGTAACGTCTACCGTGTACACAATGTAAACACAACACAGGCATAAAATTCTAAAGAAAATTTTAAATTTTTCTTTCAAATTTGTTACAGCCTCCTAGCTTTTTAGTATGTTTCCATGTTGATTTTCTTCACAGCTGAGTCTTCTGTCACATGTAGTATTTTCTATACTTCATTAGAGTTGGGATGCATTAAGTCATTTATTAGACAACTACCTCCTCCCCTCCAAAAAAA
>VYXH01002533.1:68251-80509 GCA_013397275.1 Burhinus bistriatus | reverse complement strand
AAAAAAAAAGAAAAAGAAGTAAAAAAAGACTTGCAGAAGCTGAACTGGTTGCAATATTTTGATATTTGTGTTGAAACTGACCTCCATGTGCAGTAATTAAAAACAGCTATACATAAGCAGTTAAGGCTGACCTCCTTGTTCATACAATAAAGTCACACAGAGATTTCCCCCATCCTAATGAATGACGAAAGGCCAACACAAAAAAACACTGTTAGGATTGAGGAAAAGGCTTGTTTCTCAACAGAAAAAATAGTGTTCTTTTACTTTGATATTAGATAAAAATATCTGAGATACTTAAATAAGATTGCAACAGTTTCAAGAATGAGGTTTTAATATACACTTCAAAGTTTTGAAACATTAGCACTAGCCTTTTGGATTAGAGAAAGAAATCCCCTCAAAGTTATGTGCTTCTCAACATGAGATCAACAATCTATGAAAAAAGCAGATAAGACTCAAAGACACTGCAGATTTGTGACCCATGAAGGACAGCCTCCATGACAGATGACTGGCAATTTCAGTAACATCTTTCATAGTTTTGGCAATTCTTTTGATTTTCACCCGATTATTTAAAACTGAAACATCTGTTTTACATAGAAAATGTTGTTCTACATTGTTTATCAATGCCGATCCTGACTTACAGCAGTAGATCTGAAATAAAAGCAAAGCTTTAAGAAGTGTATTTATTTACTAGTATTGACACCTCTCAAGATCAAGTCAGTAAAAGCAAAATCTTTTAAAGTTCTTCAAGTACCACTCATCAGCTGGAGTGACTCTGGGCTAGGACATTCGTTAAGTCAGGAGAAAAAAAACACTAATTACAAAGATTGACCAGAGCAGTCACAGGGATTGCTATGTTTTGGTTTTTTAACAAGCAATGATAGGTATCTTCTGTATTTTTCAAATCTCACAGAGGCTGAGTTTAGATTTCTAAAGACCAATTTGTTTTAGGCTTGAGACAAGACATAGAACATTTCACCCATACAAATAAATTACTGTCAACAAGTAGTTCTTAGCATAGAAATAAATAAAGCCTACATTAGCCTAAGGAATTATGTTAAAGATTTCTGTTATCTCTGACAACACCTAAAAAATTCCTCCCCTTCCTTCTGACATTTCTCCAGAGCTTTTAGTCACAATATACAGGATGCGATATTAAACCAAAAAAAAAAAAAAATCCACACGGGTACAGAAGTTAGCGAGAGAGAATTTGCAAGTGTCTGAGCCCTCATCAGACAACCATACTCTGAATTGAATCTGTTCATTTCAGCCAAAAGGTTCAAACATTTCAAAAGGGGGTGGAAGAGAATGATACACTCAAAGACACAGAGCAAGCAACTGTGTAATATGTGTTTTATTATATTTTTTGCTTGTTTCTCATTAAAGTGAACCTCAGGAGTTCAAAAGGCAGGCACAACATATTTGAAGTGCTTGTCACCAAAGCAATACTAGAACTAATCACTCATGGGACAGAGGAAAAAGATTGACAGCATCTAAGGGCATGAAGTACATGAAACTTTGGGGCAGAGTGGCCAAAATGCAAAGTTTATTTTCACTTACTCAAGAGTTTTTAAGTTCTAGCTAGTCAAGGTCAGCCATAACAGGGGAAGATGAGAAAAAGGAGAAGAAGAGAGACCTGTTGTTTTTTCTGCAATGTGACCTTTACTTTGGAGGCTCAGATATACACTTGTATCAGATTATTTCTTATTCTGCTCTGCATTGCAGTATTATTAGAAATTGCATGATGTAGCTAAAGAGAGTATATTTAGAAAATATGTCTGAAGAGTTATGTAAAACATTCTTTTTACACCTCCTTAAAGGCTGGGAAATACTGTACTATTTCCAGACAAATCATCTGGAACACTGAAACAAACATCACTGACTTTGTTTCGAAAGTGACAAGGCAGTAAGATTTCACCTCACGTCATTTTCTATTGATTTCTACACTGGTAACAATCAAATTCTTCTGTCAGTCATCGGATGATTTTATTTAAGCTGTCAGTAGTTCTTATTAATCAGCTTGCCTGCGTGCCTGAAATGATCAGTATAAATGGCACCTCTGCTGGCAGTTCAGTAGAGAACTTCGGAGCCTTGAGACTGAGGGATTTACCTCTTGTCTGTTCAACCCGCTCCTCGACCGAAGCTGCACCACCCTCTTATCACTACAGGTAGCTTATTCCGTATCAAAAGAGCTGCAAACTAAGATCTACTCTTTCATCTAACTGAATTTTTAGTGATGACAATTGCATTGCGGTGCTACAGTGGTTATTATGATGATGTTATAAGACACTTACCTCCACAAGCTTCATCATAGGCACAGGATTGAAGAAATGGAGACCACCAAATCGGTCCTGCCTGGTGGTCGAGTTAGCCAACTGCGTGATTTGCAAGGATGATGTGTTGCTTGCAAATATTGTATGCCTGGAAAAAAGAAACATATGGATTGCATAAATGACAGTTATTTTTCTGATAGTAGGAGATTGGTGCACTAAACATAAATAGACATCCATTGGCTAACCATCCACAGAATTCTCAGAAATCATCCCTGCTGATTATCATGGTCCTTCTGCTGAGGTCTAAGTACAGCAATGATGAAATAACCACTGGAAGAGCTGTGTGAGATTCTCACTCCTGAGTAAGTATGTTGAATACTTATATTAGGTGATGGAAAAAAAGACGCCGTAAGTAAAAAATTTTTGCTAACTCCCCAAATATATACTAGGTAATTCCTTCAGCAATCCTGGAAACCTAATGGTAGTTTTTTTATTGTTAATCATTTGCACATGTACGGAAACCCAATAATTTGCCGTGTCAAATGCACTTTGGAGCCTTAAGAAAAAATTGGAATTTTTTTTTTTCCCATAATGATCAGTGGTAGACATGATGAGCAAACCCACCACCAGAGCAAAGAGCCGATGGAAAAAAAAATAGAGAAAAGACAAAAACTGCTGTGCATAGGACACTGTAGAGGATACACAAAATCACAAGAATTTTAAGACATATATGAAGTCCTTTTCCAGAGGTAAACCAGATTTACTAATTACAATTTATAATTTTTTTTTTTTCCCTGGAAATATCTCAGAACCTCAACAGCCCTGCTACGCTGACATCATACCAAAAACTTACAGAAATGGCTTTTTCTTCAAACCATGAAAATCAGAAACTCTACCTTTCCATTCTGGGTTGTATCCTCGTGACCTTTCAAAAAGTTATCCTACTGGACTCATCAAATTCTAATCTATATTGGTATGTTGTTTACATTTCACTGAGACATAATTCAGCTTTGCAGCAGAGCTTTCAGAAGAGTTAAGTCCAACTCATGGGGCCATCTTATAGTGGCATTAAAAGAAAACATTCAGGGATTAAAAAAACCAGAGTGATTTCCATTTTTTATTATGTTTTCTCAGTTTTTGAGAATCTGTTAAGGTGAAGGACATAAAAAATCCTGAGAATTCCTGTTTACATTTCTTACAAATATTCTTTTGTTATTTCCCCACCACCAAGTGAGCCTTCTATTGTTCTGAGGTGGGGTACTAAAAAGAGTATTCTGCATTTCATAATTTTGACCTTGCAAGGTCAATGTATCCAAAAGACACTTATCTTCCCTGTAAATCTTCCATTATATAAAAAGAATTCAAATATTCATTAAAAAATTAAGCGGATTGGTTTGTGAGTTGTAATCATTGCTATTGTTTGTATCCGGGTTCACTTAGAGCAAAAGATTTTACCTCAGCATCACTTCTGTGGGTGAATAATGTAGCCTCACACAACATAAAGCCTTGGGAAAAAAGCATTACATTTATATTGTGTACAAGGGCATTTTATTTACACTTCCTGCTCTGACCAACCAATTGATTTAAATTGAGTTTAAAATAGAATTTACATGCCTTTTTGACTTAGAATTACATAATCCATGCTTCAGGTGACAGCACAGTTGGAAGGCTTTTGAAAGCAACAGTACTAGTGAAGCCCAAGTGACACTTTTCCAAGCACCAGTGTGCTTTCTCTTGGTGCCATCTAGTGGGTCATGGGAAGACATTAAAAACCGAGTCCAACACCAAAGAAACATACCATTTCAATAAAACTGACTCTTACAGCCCAGCTCTGTTACACAGTGAACACTGAACAACACCTCTTTTGTAACAGTTTTACGACACATTGATTCTAACACAGGGAACAGCTGAAAACCACTGGCCAGTTCCTAGCCGAGTTTCCACATCTAAAGATAAATCCTAGACCAAGAGATGTTGACGGGCATTCCCGCCACCCAGAAATATACAGAAAGCAAGCACACAAGAGCTCTTAAAGTGGATACCGCAAAATTCTTTCATCTTGTTCATTATGATCCTGTTTGGAAAAGTGCTGCACTGTTTAAACACCTAAAAGCCACAAAGAATGTGGGGATATTCTATAAAAACCCTAGCCTGACCTTTTCAAAACGGAAACGTGAGACTGACTCACTTCAGGAAAACAGAACTGAAGAGTGGGTAGCAATGCTTTATTGCCTGATGATGACCATGTAACACAGTAGCAATTACCATATTAGGAGGATGAGTATAACACTGAGAGGAATATAACATACACAAGCACTTTTAAAAAGCTCCAAGAACATAAACTAGTATGCTCTCAGACTGTTGGCATCAAAGAAACAGCACTCACTGTTTGACCTGGGCAGTAACCCAGATGAGGAATACCCTGAGTTCCCAATGCTCTCTGGGGTTGCCAAACTCTCCCAGCTCTCTCAAAACTTAAGAGACATTCACTCCTCACCCCCAAATAAAACTTCTCTCAATAAAGAACAGCTTTCCCACCCCTCTCCATTTATAGATCCACTTTCAAAGGAATTACAGTTCTTTTATAGGGAAAAAGTAAGAGAAATTAAGCTAATTGTGTTTTGGTTTTTCAATGCAATGCTTTGGTTTTGTGCTGTCCCCAAACTTATCTTCACTGGAGACGTAATCATACTGCAAAAATGGGAGACAAACAAGTAGCTCTGGCAGCTGAGGAAGCACAGGAGACATGGGATACAGTATAAATGAAGAAAAATGCGAGGTTTCGCACAGCTCATGTTCCAAAAGCATAATTTGTCATCTTGTCTGAGCACCTGTAATACACAGCCCCTTACATTTCAATCAGTTATCAGCTACCCCTGCACTAAGTCCCGAGATTTGAATCAAGAGAAGTCCTCCCTCCTCAGAAGCCTGGTCTTTTTTGATCTCTGCCTATAACCTACACTTCACAGTGCCATCAACACCCAGGGCCCCACAGAACCAAAGCTTCTCCTGAGGCTCAAAGCTATCTTTTAACAAATCTCATCTTCACTACCGAGCAACCACAAGTCCACCACCCCCATTAAGCTGACACAACAGTTAATCCATGTAATAGTTTTAGAAATTTTGGAACACTGAATCTTAGAAAAAGCTGTAGGACACCTGCACTGACAGGGAGAGCTTTCCATTCCACTGCAGTGCTGCCGTGCAGGATGAACAAAGCCTACTGCTTCCTTCTAACACACAGAAAAACACTCACTAGACATTTCTGCCTTTCCCCATGATACTCACACGATCTGCAACTCTATACTCCTCTTGTAATTACAAATTATCCTTTGTATCTAATAGTTAATATTTTAAACACGTGCCTACTAAGTTTCACGATTTTACTAGCTTTTCTTTCTTTTCACCTAGACTTTCTACACCGCAACCCATACACTTCACCATTCACTTCCCTTTTCTTTATCCTACATGTAAGATACCTGTATGTTTACCACCATTTCCAATCCTCCTCTTAAAAAGGAAGGCTTTTTGTCTAATGTCATTTTTCCCAAACCTGCAAAATCATGCCTTTTGACACAGGAAGGAGCATATCTGAACAACTCCAAGTATCTTTCAAAAGTCTGTTATGTAAAAATTGATGTTTCAAGGCAGCTATGCTTATAAGCAGCTCAGTCTTAAGAAAGATAGCCTCAGGTGTTCCAAATATACATATTAGTAAATGACGCTCCAAGTCCCTGGATCTGCTTTTGCTTGCTGACTGGTTCTAGACAGTTTGCCATTTAGTACACTCTAATTTGCCCATTAGCTTTCTCTGCTGAATATGGACAAAGACTCAGGCAACCAATGGTCTGTTTTCACAAAATAAGCACAATCTAATCATGACAAGAAACCTTGATAATTGCCAAAGGCAGCTACTTACTTTTGTCTGTCAGACTAAGGGTAACAGCAAGTTACCCTGTGCTCAGTCCACGGCTGTCTATGATCATTTAATGTTTTCAGAAGTACCAGTTAATTTTGATTACCGACCATATGAGACAGCCTGAGAATCTCCCCAGGCTGAAGTCAACTAATGATAACTTCTTTTCTCCCTTGACACTACATTCAAGCCACAGCTTGCCTAGTTCTTTAGGTAATACCTCTTAGCCAATACCCCCAGATTTAGCTGTACTAGTTAAAACCTCAACCTGCAAGCAGTCAAGGTCTTGTGATCCTGAGTCATCCATGACAAGATCAAGCTTCCGAGATGGCATGCTCAGCTTAACAGCATTTTTGGGTTTGGATACAATTCAGCAGTAACTTCCAACAGTTATCAAATACAGTTCAAAGAAAGTTCCATGGGCTGTAACTAACTGAGTGCATGCTAAGAAATTATTTGCGCTTCTACCTCACACAAAATAACCAGCAATGACCTATTTCCAAACTCTTATAATACAAAGTAAACAGTCCACTTAAGCCACTCTTGAGCTGATCGTGACTTACGGCTGAGAGGCTGAGACTTCTTAAAACTTGTTCATGCCAGGCACACTGAAAATAAATATTATATCATCCCAATTCCCTATTTAAATATGGGAACACATACGTTAACCATACTCCATGTGTACCACTTATTCTACTGTTGTGCATTTGCATTTGGATTTAGATTTAAACCTGCTGAGTAGATGGACAAACTTTATGACTAAACAAACTCAGAAGCATGTCAAAATGAAGCAACGCAACAAGTAAATAAACTTGGTGAATACACCTGAAAATGTTTGTAACATATGCAGCTGACACAGCAACTATTCCATACCACATGACAGTTTGGAGTCAGTCTAAAGGAGAAAAGCTCTTGTGTTTAAAAAAAGTAGCTAAGAAAATGCAGAACTAACGGTGTAAGAATAAAAGCAGAAGATACAAAGGTCTAAGTCTCAAAATGTAACAGGAAAAATACACATACTCTGGAGCAAACTTATCCAGCCTCTTGAAGAGTTCATTTTTAACTTCCTGGTTCTCCACAATGGCTTCTATCACCAGATCCGTGCTGTGGACCACTGCTACTGCATCTGTGCTTGTTGTGAGGTTCTTTAAGGTCTTCTCAATGAACTCAGCACCAGCCTGAAACATTTCCAAGAAGTTGCAATGTCTATTTACAATGATTTTATTTACTTTTACATTAAAATCCCCTTACACGCTCTGAAGTGGTTTTGAGTGCTCAAAAATTCAGGCAGTCTCTCACATTTCCAAATCAGTGAGAAAGTTCTATGTTGGTATAGATACGATGCTTTCACTGACAAAATTTTCCAAGCCAATCAAATCTGCCTTGGACAAATAGGAGACCTTTGAATTAATTGTTTTAGGAAGACTATTTGCTGCAGTCCAACCTTCAGCATAAGAGTCCGAGTGAACAAATGGTTGGTCAATCAGTAGTTTCTGAGACAACCTCAGCCTGCCCTCCATAAAGAGGAACTTTTCCAGTTTCAAACCTTTGCATTGTTTTCATTCAGTGATTATCTGTTTCACTCCTATGAACAGATATGTGCTAGTTCATGAATACTTCAGGAAATGAAATGGCCCACACTCACTATAGTTCCAGTGCAAATGCAGGGAAACAATATTGTTTTCTGCCAATCCCTGACATAGTATGTAAGGACAGAAATCAAACAGAACTGCAAGACTTTGAACCAAGGGTAAATGGAAACATAGTACAAGTAAAGACATACCTGCATGCTAGAATATAATGTCATATATAAAGTACGAGCATCATGTGGACAATTTTCTTTTGGATTAAAAGACCCCCCATAATTATGGCTCTAATTATCCTGGTATTACTATAATTTTTCTTCTGTACTCCTTCATGCAAACAAGCACTTTTTCATTTCCTTTGTCTGCTGCATCATTCATGCTGGTAATCACCAATAACAGTATATATTATATATGGTAATACGTATCAAAAGAAGAATTGAATCCGCTGTGGAATTTAAAGAAACAAGCATAGCAACAAAAAACCCTTAGGATATAAATTTAGATGCATCAACTGCTCCACAGTGACTTGCTGTATGTTAGTCTTACTCAGTAACGTAAATGCAAAGTATCTTATATATCTAATTCATGTTACTCCAGGGCAGTTAAACTTGCACTCTCATTTCATTTGCAGTAATCCTGTGCCCAGGCTTTGGGGGGCAGTGGGGGAAAGACTCCTTACTAAGGTATTAAGACACTTCTGTTACTATTTGCTTTTGGACAAAACTGGTGCATTCCCAGGTAAGTACTCAAAGATAGATTGCTATTAAGTTAAGATGAATAATTTGGCACCATTTCACATTTAGCATCTGTTTTAAGAGGTCACCAAGTTGTTTTAAACCTTTATCTCAAGGTTGAAGTGTACAAAGGAAAGAAAATAAGGCAAGACATCTTTCAACCACCCTGAATGAAAAAAAGAAAATCCAAGTTCTCCAGCACACTGGAAATTGAAGCCAGTATATTAACATGCTCTATAATGAACAACTGTAAACAATATCAGAACTTCAGTATGGTAGTTTTATTCTCCTAAGTTCTCCTAGAGGTATAAAGAAGATGAAGTCAACCTCAGGCTTATCCGCAAATTTCTTCTTTGTCACTCTCTTCAAACTCTCTTCAATTCCTTTTGTGGACTTCTTAAGGATTTCATCTGACTGGTCTACTAACACCACAGTGTGACCACTGGCTGCTGCAACCTGAAAGTTAAAAAAAAGATTCACCATCAGTATCACAAAACAGCCAACCATACTGATCTGTGTTGGGGCAGAAAATGCACTAGGCAATGAATTAGGCAAAAGAGAGCTGAAGAACACTGAATCAAGACTTACACGCTTTACTAGAAAAACTGAAAAAACCTGCACACAGCTGGGGGGAGAGGAAGGGATAAAGGTCTCAAACAACTTGAGGGAAAAGGAAAAAGAAATCCATTTTTCCCCCAAGCTGTTTGCAGAATGCTACCTGCACCTGGAGACAGCCGAATTCTGTGGCTATGGCTGGACAATGAACAGCTGAATTGTGGCTTAGCTGCAATCCTTGGATCTTGTAAGGAAAAAGGGCTGTGGAGACTAAAACTGGAATGCTGGCAGGGTGACCAGGTGGCATAAGAGATGGCTAACCCTGTGTTCCCAGGATGTAGCGTAACACAGCTCTGTTGTTAGGCCATGAGCACGTCCCTGCAACAACAGGAAGGTGACAGTGGATCTGGGAGCAGCAGTGAAATGTTTGCCACTCCAAGACTCCGCACAGACCTGAGTGGCCTGCAAACTCCTTACTATGTACTTGGTACAAACACTGGCTCAGCTACAGACAGCACTACTGGGTTGTCTTTTTGGTTGGTATTCAATTAATTTCAAACATATAATGTCACTTCCTCACATTGCAACACCCTACTAAAAATCAGCTGTTCATTATCTGTTACTTCCCTACTTATTAATTTATGTTTCTCTGTTAGTTAGCGACAACCCATCTTCATCTTCAGAATTCTTGAACAGAGCTGTAATGTAATAATTGTGGAAAACAGATGTTAAAACATGGTTCCACTGACTGTTTTAAAAGTCACACAACTTAAGAGCTTCCCTTGTGCAAACTTTTACTTTACATCTAACCTTGCACCTGGAGGCTAAAGATTCTCCCGTGCCCACAAGACTTACTCCAACAAAGCTAGCTGAAATGAAAAATACAGAGACAGCTCCTGAGGAGAAGCATGGTGCTATTCTCACACAAGTTGCCTCACTAATTCAGCAAATAAAGAAATGCCAGACTGCCTATGGACAGCAGTAGTATATCTTGAACAACATATAAGTCCGCAGCTGGACATTTCTTTATTAATCTTTTTTAAATTATTTTTTAATTTTCACTATGGCCATTTCATAAAAACAACTGAATCATAAAAAACATTTAAACCAAGCTTGGACTTGCACTCAAAACACTTCATCTGTTGCTGATCATTTGCAATGGCAAAGCAAGACCCTCCACTCTTCAGAAGAAAAAATCAACACCAAGCACATTTATAAGACATGCTTCACTAATTATCCATTTACAATTTTACCATCACTGACCAGTTAGCAAAAAATCCTAGAATAACTAACATCTCCCTTTTCCCACCTCATTCTGACCATATTTACACAGACAGGAAAGAAGAAAAATGGCAAAAGGTCACACTATCTCATTGCAATTCAAACACACGCTCGCTTAGACTCTACTATCCGATGATCTTAAGAAGACTAAATAAGAAACACAAGAGTTCTGGGGAGTCAATTAATGCTTTTTTCATACAGAAGTGCTTTTCACATGGTAGAATGAGAAATTATAAACTCCTGGCTTTCAGCCATACAACAGAGGTTAGCTTCTCCTGATGAGAAAGCAAGGAAAGGAGAGACAATTTCTTAAGTGTTCTAAAAGGGAAGAGAAGCTTTATTAACAGGGTGCAGAAGAGACCCCACTCAGTGTTAAAATCATCTCTGCTTTAAGATAATTTTGGATTGATAAATCAGAGGCAGATGGTCAGCAAAACAATCCTTGGTCCTTGACAGTGGCAGAAGACTGCAACCCCTGTTACTGCCAAATACCAGCCATGTTTCTCTTGACAAGCTGCTCTCTGAAAACATGCAGTCTAACAGAATATGCAGATCAGTTCACTTTCCCCGCAGAATTATAACCTTTGCATAGTGTGCACCTTCCTCAAACATGAGAACAGCATTCTTCAAAGGTGTTCTCTGATGGTTCCTTCAGTGGAAACCTCAAGCTCTAGTATCAAGGTACAGAGGAGTGTTTTTACCAGACAAGTTAATAAACAACTACCTAATTCANATTTGTGAATGGGTAAGAAGGTGCATTGGTGATTATTATGTGTGTGGTACTCTGAAAGGCCAAATTAAATAAAAAAAAAAAAAAAAAAAGAAAAAAAAAAAGGCCGCTGTATTCTTCCTGCTAGAGATTTGCCAGGAATGTGAGAAATCTTCAGTTCTGGGAAGGAAACCCATTAATTCATTAAAATGGAGCATTGCTATTTATGAACTCCAACCTCACTGTCAGTTTCCACTTGGGAATGCCTCCATACTCCAGTTACTCTTTGTGAAGTTTGTGAACTACCCTGGTATCTCGGACAACAGGCTCTTTCTGTGACTTAAGTAAATATCTAAATCTTAAATCACTGACAGGAGCATCCAGTGTTCTGTCCCAAAGCTATCAAGTTAAAGATGAACTTGAAAGCCAAAGGCCTGAGATTAAACACTGGGAAAATAAGCCCTATTTAAATATTAACCATTTCATAATTCTACAGATGGTTAACAGCTAAATGTTAACTTTAGCTGCTGTATTCTACTTTAATAACCTGTGAAATGTCACTTGATCCGCTCCCTTGGCAAGCTTCTTTCTGGGACCAACATTTTCCAAATATTATTACACACTGTCTGGTCTATAAATAGTCCACACATTGTCTTAAGAGCCACCTTAAACAATTTAAAACATCGACCTCGGTGGTTCTTGCCTGGCTGTCTGACCTGAAGATGTGTGGATTACCAAGAGAACAAAAAGTTTTAAAGTTGAGCAAGCGGGCAGGAGCGCTGCAGCCAGGCTTTCCACTCGTCCTGCCAGGACGGCTGCTGGGTGCGTCCCTCCGCGCTGGAAAACGCACAGCGTGAAGCAATCTGAACACGAACCAGACCGTACTCAGATAAGTCTTGTTTGGGTTGGTTTTTGTTAAAATACTGCTCCTGCCTTGCAACTCGGAGCGAACCCCCGAGCGCCGACTCGGCCCCTTTCAGGCCGGGCCGGCAACTGGCACCGACCCGTGAGGCTCCTCCGGGGAAGGAGCGCGGGGCCGGGCTGCTTCGCCCGCTCTCCCCTCCTCGCTCGGGGCCAGGCTAGCGCCCTCCACGGGACCTGGGGTCAGCTGTCAGTGAAAAACCGTAGTGGGCAGCGAGCAGTGAAGGGGAGGCGAGGAGCCGCAGCCCGGGGCGGCGGACGCTGGGGTTGGGTTCCCCCCCCGCCC
>VYXH01002533.1:55128-68218 GCA_013397275.1 Burhinus bistriatus | reverse complement strand
GCTCCGCCCCGGGGGGGGCGGTGGCGGCGGCGGCCCCCGGGCCCGGCGCCCCGCCGCGGGAAGAGGCGCTTTGAGTCCTTCACCTTGGCCACGTTTGGTTCCTGACGAGGAGTCAAGCAGCCACCCCACGGTCAGCACAACAGCGGCACCGCCGCCCACAGTTAAATTCCCTGACAGCCCCCGGCCGAAGACAGGCTTGGGGCAGAGGCTGCTCCCACGTCTGCCCTTGGCGGCGGAGGGTCACCGCACGGCCTTCAAAACGTTCACGTCTCGGTTGCAGCAGTTCATTTTCTCAAGGTTAGAAGCTCTCCGTACTAAAAGTCTTTCCAAACTAGAAGAGGATTTCATTTTCAGGCGAGCACAAACTATATAGTAAACAAACAAACAAAAAAATCAAATCCTTCCTTTACAAATACTAATGGCTGAATCATAGCAGATGCAGACCACCATCATTTTCCATCTAATTCTTTTATCACCAGAACGACCAGCACTTCAAGTCAGCAACAGCTGACAACATGGCAATTACAGCATATTCTACTTGAGTCAGCATCGGGGTAAACATTAAGCAACTTGTTTTCTTCAAACAAAAGTAGCAGAGTATTCTTATACCTCTGCACTTTGTACCAAAAGTGCAATGCAAAAAATTCCCCCTTTCCTCACTCAGCTTCATCTGGCAGCAGCAGATCAGTCGGGAACAATAAGTGGCTGCTGGAAACAGCTTTACCCAGACTCAAGGTTACTGTTCTTTGTGTATACAAATGACAGCCGAGCAGGTAATTAATGAAATTCCCTAAAAAAATAGCACCATGCCAAGTTACCTGCAACCTCACTCCAGGGTGTAAGACGCAGGATTTCCACATGCAGCTGTTGCTCCAGAGCGCCCAGCTCTCCATACACGCCAGCGCTCACACCCACTCCTTCCCCACAAACCTTGTCTCCTGCTCAGCCCTCCCCTTCTGTCTGCAAGGATCTCCTGCCTCTCCTTGGGCTCCCTCCGGGCCAGAGACCCCAGCTCTCTGGCCCCTACCGCAGGCTCTCCCTGGGCACCCCCCTCCCTTCCTGCCCTCCGCTTTCCAAGCTCTCTATGCCAGGCATCCAACAAAACTACACCTCGACTCTGCCCACAGATTTCTTTCCCACATCATTCCTCAGACTGCGCATCTCCTCCTGATGGCAACTCATTCGCCCTTTTATCTTCCTCATCTCTACTGTTTCCTCTCCTCCTTTTATTTCGAGTAACACGTGTTTTTAAAACTGCATTGAGAGAATCAACAGACTCTTTCTATCATTGGCTTGTAACATGCCTGGCATTGTATTTTCCTAATATCACTTTATTCCCCGCCCTCTTTCACTCATCCAAAACATTTTGTAACATCTTCTCACTCAAAAGCTTTCTTTGCAATATGTAAAACACCAAGCACCACAAGCTTAGTCAACAAGTGGAACTCATTAAAACGACTATGCAAAGCTGTCAAACACTTATTTGGCAATTACTTTATTAAAAATAAAGTTACACTGAAGCAAAGTCTGAAGTAATTTTCAGAAATAAAATTTTCAGCATTCAGAAATAGCGCTCCACTTATATAAACATACATTTTTCAATAAGGCATTTGAGATGCTTCCTCTGCTAAAAAAAGGGAGGGGAAGGATACATTTACAAACACAAAGCAAATCTGCTACCACTTTACTTACAGCTTACCAAAGATGACAACACATTTTTAAAACCACAAACATTTTGTCGCTTTTATGCTATTGTTTAGCTACTTTCATGGCATCCTGTGAAAATTTCAGTGCATCTGGAAGGCATGAAAGGCAGGTCTTTACTGTCATTTCCAACAGCATCTTGCATTCTGGCAGACGTTGACAGGGTTGCACCTCCGCATCAGTATTTTTAGCTTGTTGCACTATGCAGCATTTGATTATAGGTATCATCAAAAACCACATCTCGAAGTACTATTTGTCGAAGGATAATTTTCGAAGCATGGTTTTCAAAGGTGACATTTTAAACTAAACTCAGCAGGTAAAACAAGCACAAACATGTACAATTACACACACTATGGAATTATGCGAATTGTGTCTTCTTTGGAATCTGTAAAAAAAAATCCAAACAACTAAAGTGCTTTTCAAATGTGCCCTCATTGATTAAAAGGACAAGTATTTTATAAAAGTGATCAGCTGCACACCAACATCATTATGGTGCTTAAAGAGGCATTTCAACAGAAAGGTAAATATTATCAGCACTTAATTTTAGCTTTGCAATTAACCACGTATAATGTTAAGAATTTCCAGACAAAAATCCCAAGTGTACAGAATCTATTTATTCAGTGGAAAATATAAAGTTAAAGAAATAAATGCTTATTACTCCAATACTGTCAGCTTTCAGTGCAAGTTTTCTAGCATTGGTACCAAACTCAACTTTTTATTGTGCTGTGGGATTTTCAAAAATTTCATACAAAGAAAAAAATTTAACATAAGCATGGGCTAACCTATGAAGTCAAAAGTTAGCCTATGTAAGAACTGGAAGTTCTCACACAACCATTGTGCCCAACCTGACCACCCAAATACATAATTCAGAAATTAAGCCACCCTGTTATTCAAAACAGCTAACAGAAAACCTTAATTTAAATCCAAAATAAGTATCTTACAGTCTTTGCTAGGCACTACCTGGCTTTTAAAACTTCAAGTTAAAAAGTGAGAAAAACAGAGGTTAATTTAAAGCTGAAGAGTTGACTCTTCTTTTACAATTTAGGTTTAGTTTCTGCTATGGAATACTCAATTCCACCTTACAGTCAATTTCACATTCTGTTCTTGTAAACTTGGCATTAGGAGGACTGCTAGTGTTTTCTAGATCTCCAATGAGGGGGGGAAAACTTCCTTAGAAGAGTACATATTATTTAATCTCATATGAAATTCTGCTAGATCAAAAGGTATATAAAGAGATTTAAGGATGATTAAGAACAATTACTTAGAAGTAAATTGCTACATGTCCTCCAAAAGATCACTTTTGATGTTTGACAGATCTTTCAAATAAAAGGCAAGATTGAGTGCCCCCTTCCAAAACACCTAAGAACAGGTTTCCTTGGCAATTGGTTTGACAGTGGTAAACAGCACTAAAATTTTGCATGTGAAAAGAGGCAGGTACTGATACACTAATACTGTAAGAACCATAGACCTTTTTACTCCATATGGAAGATAACAAAGAGAAAGCCTTTACACTCAAACCTCAAGTTTGTCAGACTCCTCATGTTCCATGCCTACATGTATAAATACTGAATCTGTAGTGCCATATTCGAAGTAAGACTCCAGTTCCCAAAGCCAAACAGGTTATGGTAGTATTGTCCACAGTGCCTGTAAATGAAAAACCTGAGCACAAGCCCCAACTTCAGGATTATGTACGTAGAGTTTTCCCCTATGAGCGGGCTGTTGGTCTCGTCCAGGTTGCAACCAGAGAACAAGACGTCACTGCTGACATGGGGAAAACAGCAAATGCAAAGTGGCAGCACAGATGTCTTCTTGAATATCTGCTTGGCACCACAGAGAACAGACCTGTGTTTCTTGATAGAGAAATCTGCTCTCGTTTATATTCTGAGATAAAACATCTGCATCCAGACACTGCACACTCCTTTCATGTTAAGAACATGGTATATTCAAGGATTCACTTGGCCTCCAAGCCTGGGTTTTTAGACTTGGTACCTGCTTGTTTATAGTGAGCCCTGATAGTCAAGAATGTTTGGATCCACGAATCCAGACTGATTCGATCCAATCTACACCTATGAGCTACTTGCAAGAAAGAATCCACCAAGGTTAAAACAAATGTCATTTAGTCATTTCCAAAAAGTATTTGTCATTATTTAAGCTCAGTTATAATGCTTCTTTACACAGAAAATGCTAATAGCCTCTCATTCATTAATCGTTTTGGTATTAGATGATGTCCTTCACTCATTTGGTAAATTAAATGTTTACGTACTGCTTTTACCAAAATAACAATGACTATTTGCTAAAGCATTAAAAGATGTTTTGGACCATTCTCCCATAATTAATATTTGACAAACTGACAGTAATAGCTTATAGACAGGCAGGATAAACCCAGCAAGTTTTAATATCAAATTGAAAACTATGCTGTCAGTTCATTTATGGAATGCAACAGCTGACAAAAAATCTTCCCTTTCCATAAGTGTAAATGGATCATTCTCGGTGCCTATGAAAGCCTATGCAGTTGGTGTTTTTCTGGAAAGAAAGTAACAAAATAAGACGGAAACAAAATAAGCTGGATTTTGAAAGTGCAATATTTCTTTGTTTAATCTTTTTTGAGGTTGTATCATTTCTTCAAAGCTACTATATTGAATGGACATGGAGCTAAAGTTAGACCAAACCTTCCCTCCATAGATGGCTTTGCAGCATTTTCAGGATACAAAAAGGTAAAACTTTGCATTAGACTTGCAAAAATTAAGAACAGCTCCATTTTTGCCAACTGCTCTCCCATGCACACACGTTTACCTAAAGAACAGTCAGAAGAGACAAATTACTGCTTTTATACTGTTGATCCAGTTGTTAATACACATGCAATTCCTATGCTAGCATAGTCCAAACACAGAAAGGCTCAAGCTACTATTAAGCTACGAACTCTAAAGCTTTGGTCTCCCGTATTTCAGTCTAAGCCTTGCTCAGCCGTATTGCTTCATACTAACATCATATACATCCACAGCAAAAGTATTATCAAAGGACAATTCATCATTTCTCATTTCTGCCTGGCAACTGGAGACTTTAGGAACCCAATCCGTTTTGCAAGCCACCAACTATAATAATAAAACAAGTTCTGTAGTTGATCCTATGCGCAACTTTTACACCTCACGCCTCCAAGGCCCTACACTTGAGACACCACCACCCTCCTCAACCAGCTACTGACTGCATGTGGATATCTTACCCATTCCAAAAGGAATGAATGCCTCTTTCTTAATTAGCTGGCCATTTTCATCCAGAAATCTTGATGGTTGAAATTCATCTGGTTTCTCCCAAATGTTAGGGTCTCTGTGCACTGACCACAAGTTGGGCACGATCACGCTGCCCTTCGGAATAGTATATCCCTGCAGCACTTTAAACAAAAGCACAGAGACAGAGGAACTGACAAGTTGCTAGAAGTAAACATGGGAGACTTATTAGAAAGGCAACTAGAAGATGTCACAAAAATGATACGGATCCCTAGCTGTGGGCTGCAAACGTAGCAGGAGCTTAAGGCAAAGGTGGTCTCTGCTAGCCTGCCTGGGTCAGAATCATGCAGGCCAGAGCAGCTGGAAAGACATCAAGTTACACCAACAGCTCCCTGCACGGAAACGGCAGCAGCAATCATTAGAAATGCACTCTGCTGCATGGAAGTGCGGCAATGCAGTCTCCTCCTGTTCCTGTGCTGTCACAGAGCCCCGACATAGTGAAGGTGGAGGTAAGGAAGAGGGATGGGTTTTGAACTGTTATCACAAAAGGGTTTTGAAGTAACTAGTCTCATTTCAGCTTGTTGCACCTTCCTGTCCTGCAAGCCAAAACATTTAAAAAAGCAGATCAATTCACTATTGGGTTTGAAAGCCAAGTATTGCTACCTCCCACTCACTCTAGCCAGTTCTCAGCTGTGTTTATCAAAACATACAGCCAACAAGACAACTTGGAAAAGGATATTTGTTATAGTTTTCTGTAGGTGCAGAGCTCAATGGTAGAAGCCCTTCAAGCTTTAGCAAACCAACTGCTCCACATTGATGTTTCCAGACCTCTGTGTCAGATGCCCAAAACCAACTCTGCTGTTTGAGGTGCAAAGGTAGAGTCTCAACTTCCAACTACCACTAAGCACATCAGTCAACACAAGCTGATCCCCAGAAAAGAAATCACTCTAAATAATAAAGCTTCTGGGTGTTAGGTCAGGCACGCTGCTTAAATAGAGGAGTATCTCAAGCCAATCTACTCTCTATAAATGGCATTTTACATACTTAGGTTACATGTCTAACATGAGGTCTTTGTAAATTCTCACTAGATGTCCCATCAGGTCTTGATCCACAAAAGAAACGCTGTATTAACAAGTCTCTACAAACGCTTACCAGCGGTTTCTGAGGCCATTCGAGGAATAGAAAGGGGAACAACCGCAGTCATCCTCTGCACTTCCATAATGGTTGCCTCTGTGAAGGGCATTTGAGCCTTGTGGGTAAGAGAGGGAACTTTGTCACGTCCTAGAACTGCTTCAATTTCTGCATGAACCTTCTCTATTCAAAGGGAGTGAGAAAAGTAAAAAAAAATAAAAAAAGATGCACAATATGTGAGAAGACATTATCTCAATTTCATTTGCCTATGCTTCATTGTTTACATAGATTTGTCAGAAATGACTGCCAGACATGTGATCCCTAGCTGAAATAACTATGCCAACATAAGCCTTAAGAACAGACTCATTTAAGAACAAAACAACTAAGTGAAGTCTTGACAACTGTCAAGAGTAAAGCTACTGAGACAACAGACATTGCTAGCACTTCTGTACTGGAAAAGTACAGGAAAAGTTCTGTTCCAGTTCCAAATATATCCATAATCTTAGTTTGAGAGATTAACTATACAGTAATTTGAATAGTGAAAACATCAAGCTTCTGGCCTGCATTAAAAAAAATGAACAAAAAGAGACTGCATGTAGTGTGTGCCTGAGCTGGCCTCTGTCCCTAGGGAGACCCAGTTCTCAGAATTGGGAAATGTGGTGAAGAGATAGGAAAGCCTTCCATGCAGCTGCTTTAGATACTTTATTCTGGAGCAGGAATTACGGTGCTGTTACTGCAAGCGTTGATGCCATTTAACTTGTTCTTGTTGCTTCCTACTTTCTATTCACAGAACCTAAACTCAGCTATTTCCCATTTCCCCCAAAAGGCAGCAGCAGATGCTCCTTCCCCCACACAGCCCCTCTGCAAAGGAAAAACCAAAGTTAATGAGCTTATCTCCCCTCTTACTCATGTGAGGCACAGTGTCAAAATACTTATTTGCCCCTTTCATCTCACTAAAGGCTCAGCATACAAGTAATTCTCTTCACAGAGGTTTCCAAGATGCAAAATTTGGTTCACCCATGTACAGGATGATGTGCCTTTTCTTCCAAGTAACTTGGAATCTGGCTACACAGCAAAAGACACTACTGAAAGAGGAGACATCAAAATTAACCTTTACTCAAAAATAATAAAAAGTCATTTTCCATTTTTTACCTTTGATATCCTGAACATTTTGTGGTTGTCCTGCTTGCCTTTTCCAAGATTCAGAATCCAGGCACTATGAGTTTTTGCTTTTTTCTCTCCTTAGCATTAATTCAAGATTTAAAAAAAGCTCAGTGCAAAAAAGTTTCTCTGTTTTCAGAGAAGCATTCAGAAATACGGTACTAACTCTATTCAACAAACAGTTGCTGCCACCTACTGGGTTTGCTAGGAAAACAAGTTCTCAGATGAGGAACACACAGTAAAAAATACCTTGACAGCAAGAGATTTGCTAATGGTGTGGCTCTCGAATACCTGCTTTGTGGGGTTTTCCTACTTTTTTTAATGACGTATTATAGCCCTGTATTCAGGTATGAGCATCCACGGTAAACTAAAAGAGTAAAGTTTTCAATATTAAAAAAAAAATTAAAAATAAAGAGACTGTCTCCATGCCAAATGTCACACCAGCATTTTATCATGAACACCACTTCTCTGGAGTTTGTAAAGATATGTGGAACTATACAGAAAGTGGCCAAACCGCTGCTCACATTACCAACTGCAAAAACACAGACTTCAAGAGCTCTTCACTAATAGCATGTTATTTGGACTGCTCCATTACATTTCATATATTTAAAAATCTCACAGATCTTCAGAAGTCAAAGACCAAAACCACGTCAGGGAACAGACCAAACCAAATACTCTTCCCAGCCTCCCTATACGAGCCCACATATGCACACACACACCCCCTTCTCTTTTTCCATGTAAAAAGCAAAACTGGTTTCCACAGACAAATATGTTCTTTCTGATTTTTTAACCCTGATAGCCCTTCATTTGCCCTTCTATGTCTGCAACATTTGCTACTGCTGAAAGTTATGCAATTCAAGTATTTCCTTTAGGGGCTAAAAGAACCATATTATCAGAAAAAAAAAAAAAGGCTCATACGCGACTCCCAGGCAATCAGGACTCATAAGGAATGGGATACTAAAAGTAAGGGAAGCACATTACATAGCTAAGCAATACACTCTGGACTACTGAGCTTATTTATGTTGTTTGACAACAGCCACAGTATAAGGAAAGGGGAAATGGGAGAGAGGCAATAAAACAGCAGGAGGGAGAAAACTGACTAGCACATACATGTACAGTACCAGGTAGTTGGAAAAGGGATTAAAAAAAAGGCAAACCCAAAACTCTTCTAGATCTCATTTGTGTAATTTAGAACATACCTAATTAATGTAACTGCATATCAAGTCAAGCAGTGATAACACACAACCATTAAAAATAGAAGAATAAGCACGTGCAATAGAATTTTATTTTACATTTGTCTCCAGTGGACTGTCTCTCCCATACCCTGAACTGATGCCCTATTTTGCAATCTTTGCTCAACAATTTGGTTGACTTTGTGCAATAAACTATGATCTTGACGTATTTAAAGAGATTATTCCAGATAGATAAGTGCTTTAAACAATTATCTATTTGCTTATTTGCAAAGCAGCCACAGCACATAAAAGCCTCAAAAATCTCAAATACTTGATAAAAGTATTCCAGGTTTATATTGTTCTTAGATAACTTCTCCACTCCAGGTTAGCAAGAAGTCTGGGCAAAGCAGTGGTCTCTTGGGGAAATGTTTCCCTACTATAAACTGAGGTAGAATTACCTAAGTAGAATCTGTCTATCCTGCCAAGGTTTCCAGTCCGCGTATACTTGACAATCTTTCTAGCAGAGATCAGTTGCCGTGTAGAATTTTAGGAGAAGCTGCTGATAAACTAATAAATCAATTGCTTTATTGTTCTTAATTTCAACCATCTAAATTTGCTAAATAGTACTAACAAAAATGCTGGCTTTGCAACCACGTGTACTGTAACAAGACTCAGCACAGAAAAATATTTAACCAAAATTGATTTTAAGTCTTTGGCAATGGAAATTTATCCTAAGAAGTCCTGAAATGCAAGCCTAGCAAGTACTATTTTAATAGTGTAACCTCCCCAACACCACTGGTATTTTTTTATATCCACAAAAATCTACAAGTCATTTTCTAGAACTCTGTCACAAACAGTAATGAGATCATAGTACCATCAAATAATTTGGCTTGCAAGGAACCTCCAGAGGTCATCTGATCTAAACCCTTACACAAAGCACAGTCATCTTCTAAGTTAGATCCATCTCTGAGGGTAGATCAGACTACTCAGGGTCACACCCCACTGAGTTTTGCCTACTTCCAAAGTCAGAGATTCTGTTAACTCTCTGAGCAGTCTGTTGCAATCCTTGCTATCTTCATAGGGAAATTTTTTTTTCTTAGTATCTGATCAGAATTTTCTTGTTGTAGACTGTCTCTACTGCTTCTCTTCCCTCCACTGCACACCTCAAAGGAGACTGCCTCCATCTTCTTCACATCTTCTGTTCAGGTAGTTGTAGACAGCATAAGGTCTCTCCTCAGTCATCTTTCCCTAATGCTCAACATGCCCAGTTCCTTCAGCCTCTCCTTTGGGGCCGCATGCTCCACATGTCTTTCTGCCCACCCCACCCGCCCCCCATCATGAGCAATCTGCCCAACGGCCATGACCATTCAAGACTGATGGGGAAAGGCCTTGCAATGACATTGACCAGCTGGCGCTGTGGACTTGTGTTAGTCCAATTTGCTTAAGCTGTCTCTAATTTGATCTTCCTCTACAGTGGGTAGTGTTTCACTTCCCCAGACCCCGCCACTAGGCTCAAGAAACTCCCTGCTCAGGGAGGCATAAAAGCAGACCTTGCCACTAGGTATCTCACATATCTTATATCACTACTACAGGCCTGGAACGCCACAATTGCCACAGCTTTTGAAACATGCTGAAGTTCCCTGGAATTGCTTGGGAAAGATAAAAGTTGTGCCAAAACAGAAGAAATGCATAGACTAAAGGGCCATTTAGATAGTTAATATATAGCAGTAACCTAGAGATCATCATAGCAGATCAGGATAGAAGATGTCTGATTACATATTAACTTTTCAAATTACATGTACACATGTACTATTTGCACTCCAAATGACTCCTCTACTGTCGCTGTTTGCTTCTGTTTCTGAACATTCATCTAGAGCTTTACAGTTTGGAATAAAACATCTAGAATAAAAAGTCTTACCTTGTACTTCTGGGTAGAGAGACATGTAGAGCAGGCACCATAGTAATGTGTTAGAAGTAGTGTCTGTGCCTGCGATGAAGAGGTCACCAATGATAAAAAATAGGTAGTCTTCATTAAAACTGCTCTCCTTGTTGTTCTTTTCTTCTTCTGCATGGATGAAGTACATATCAATGAAGTCCCTGGGATTTGCTGCATCCAGTGTGTCCCTGTGCTGTGCAATTATTTTCTTTAGAAAAGCAGTAATATCTAATTCTGTTTTCCTAAGTTCCCGGAAAGGCCCAAAAGGAAGGTAGTACAGCCAAGGGCAGATATTGACCAGGATCATATAGCTGTTCACGCTTAGCTCTAGTGCACGGGCCATGTTCTTCAGCATTGTCTTGAACTCAACATCTTCGTAGTCAAAACGCCTGCCAAAAGCCATGGAACAGATAACATTGGACACTGCATTGCGAATGATCGGAAAGGGATTAAATGAATCCTTTCCGTGCTTCAGCATTTCCTCCTTTATAAACTTCAGCTCCTCAATGATTTTAGGCTCTAAGCTGTGTCTTCCTACTCCAAAGTGACGCAGTGTTGAGAGAGAGAATTTCCTCTGTTGCTTCCAGACAGGGCCATAAGGTGCAAAAATAACACCTGGAAGAGAAAGGGAGAGTCTGAACCAAAATGCTCTATTTTCAAGAAGAAATAGTTAGACAGGTCTGCAACCCAAGAACCAGAATAGAGGGAAACAATACACAGCAAATCTATCCCAAGCACTGGGCTAGGAGCTAAAGGAAGAACACAATGTTCTTTCTAACAGCTTCGGGAAATCCTGTCCCTCCTTTTCCCAATCAGTGAAATGAATACAACAGTTATATCAATATTAGTCTTTGCAAGACAATAATAGATGGAGAAAAGGTACTGTAGATGCTTTATTACAAATGATAAAAATTTTGTAGCAACTGTTACTCTGAGACATATGTTAACTATAGCCTTTTCTCCTCAATGTCCTGAGACACAAATTCCTTCAGCGAGGCAGAATAGAAGACACTAAAACACAAACCGGTTTGCATTTCTTTTCCCCTTCACATTATACAAACTTCCCAATACTGTTTGTGTATGTACGTATTTCTATTACAAGCAAGGTTTTTCTTCAAGTTATAATTAAAATACAGGATACGCATGCTGCAAACAAACTGGGAAGCTGAAGACAGGTTCAGAGCCACTTGGCAAAAACCTGCTTGATTTGCATCTCAACAGTTTTGATGCCTCTAGGCATGTGTTCTGCATGATTGTGTCATTATGAAACACCATCTAAATTAAAACCCTTAGCTTCAAGTAGAAGTATTGCTCACTGACAAACAGCAACATCTCTTTTGTTGAATTAACAGACCACACCAAAGATACCACAGCCTAACAAAATACACAATCTGCTCTTTCTAATGTACTTTATGGTTACCAAGAGAGAGTTTAAAGTCATCAAAACACAGGCTAGTTCTGCTTTTGTTCTTCTAGTAAAGTGACACCACGTGTGTTCTTTTTCTGGAAATAAAAAGTGACTTTATAAAAGCAACATCAATTCTTCTGTCAACTGCAAATCTTAACGATAAATTTAAAAGAAACAGAAATGGCCGTAAGAAATTAGCAAGAAAAAGATGCACCACGTTTCAATACTTGACATTACCTACATTTCTGTTACAACTTAAAATTTATAGCCCCTAATGCAAAAAGGAGAATAAACAAGTAAGAAATCTATAGCTAGAAACAGAAATCTGTAAACATGTAAACAAGATAACTGTACTCAGAATGGTCTGCAACCCCAAAGGTATAAATAGTTCAGTGCAACACAAAGCTGGTAATCTTTCTAGCCAGATTTTCTGATTACATTATCTACTCATAGTAGTGACGACAGACCGAAGAATACAAACACGTGACCTAGTTTCAAAAGCCTTAAACAAAATAAGGAGAACGTTACGAAAAGTCGGAACAAGCTGAGAATCAGCTGAACTTCATCTTCTCTGGATGAAGACATTCATCAGGAAATATACTCAAATGTCTACTCCCTGGCACTTCAAAAACAGAACCAAAAACTTTTCAGATTCCTCTCCTCAAGTAATGTTTGCTGGTTGCACTGGTGTCCTCAAGTGAAGTAGGTGAATTTGGGGCTGAATTTGGCCAAGAACCAACTTGGGTTTTCAGGGTTTGTGGCTGGGGTGGGGAAGAAACATGGATTTCTTGGAACAAACCAATGTTATCACTATTTCTATCCCACAATAAATATCTCCAAAAGAGACTATGCATCCAGTTTCTTCCCCTTTCTGTCATTAAGAAAATTAGTTTCAGGATCCGAATACCTTCATGAAAGAAACCAGACTTATTATATTGAATGTAAAAAAGACTCTCCTAGCCACATAGGAAGGCTAACGCCAACAACAAACCTCCCCACACTCAAGAGTCTCTCCAGAAGTCCTGCACAGGGCGTAGCTGTGCGGCATAATGTCTTCTGAAGTCCCAAACCCCCAAACTTCTGCAGAATACCAATAATTCATTTGCAAATTAAGAAAGAAAAACATAGGAGACAGATTAAGGAGAAAGAAGAGCATAAAGTTAGAATAACAGAGATAGGAGAAGAAAGAAAACTGCCAACTGGATCACTGCCAGGCAATAATAATGGAATAGTACTTCATTGTTTTCAAATAAAATCTCTGCATGAGCTGAAAAGTCAACACACCCAGCACAGACAACTATTCTTAAAAAAAAAACCAAACCAACAACAAACAAAACAAATAAACAAAAAAAAA
>VYXH01002533.1:17327-39820 GCA_013397275.1 Burhinus bistriatus | reverse complement strand
GGGCGGGGGGGAGGAATCTGCATGTGAGTTCTACCACAGTGTCATTTAATATGAAATGGTTATAGGTAATAATGGAAGAAATGCTACTGTTGTAGGTATTCACCTCAGCACTTTTTGTTTGGTTTTTGTTGTTTTTTTGGTTTTTTGTTTGTTTGTTTTGTTTTTTTTAAAGTCACAGAAACATGTGCCAACAGGTAAAAAAGAAATTCAATGCAGAACTATGGCTCCCAAGCAAACTTGCTACATAGTTTCAGCAAAAGATAGCTACTAAAATTAAAAGTTTATTTTAAATATAGCCCCATTTTGGACCTGACCTTGCATTCCTCAAGCAGATGAGATCTATAGGACTTTTGCCTGAATTAAGAATTGTATGATTACTCTTTCCAGTAAGTAGTAGTTTTGTGTAGTTAAACACATATTAAACAGCAGCGTGTGCTTTTGTGTGTATATGCATGTACATACACCAATAGGCACTGTATAGCTATATACACAAGGCTAAACTGCAATTAAAGATTTAGACTTTGAAACTGTACCTTCTTTTAAAAATAAAACTTTAGGCTCCTTGAGCTCTGATGTTAGCAGCTATTCCTAATTTGCAAAGTCATCAGGTAGCACAACAGTTTAAATATAAAATTACTAATAAAAATGTAAAAATTGGTATATAGTAGAATATATGGGGAGATAATGGTGGCAAGTAGTATTTTAGGGTCATAAGATATTCATACCCACAGAGTGTGAAAGAGTCAAGACTCGCTTCCAGCTGTACCAGTCACGCAAAGGCCTTACCTTCATTAGCAAGAATAATGCAACAAACCACTTCCCACAATTGTGTTTTTTTGGTTGTTTTTGGTTTTGTTTTGTTTTTTTTAATATACCTCAATACGCCAATATCATGTCTTTACATTTTAGCATGTAGCATGTTTTTGCCCTTACGCACTCCAGAACTCTGAAGATGAGATTTTTGGGTGCTTCTGTGGATGAGTGATAGTTAGTAATGAAAGTGTTAATGTGGTCTTTGGCACCTCTATCTCATTAGTAAAGCAAAGTCCTGCTCCATTTTTCTTTAATAAAAAAATCCCATCAGTGGTGCATTCCATTAGCACTGAAGAGTAGAATAGGTCTGTACAGCCTGATGATAGAAAAACATACGAAATGGCAATATGTGTGTCTACAATTGTCTTTCCAATCAATTGCACAGAAGCTTGGTCCACTTCTTCAGTTACAGTGTAGTCCTCTTAAGAACTTTGGTTACAGCATTAATGTTTTGGTAAAAAAAAAAAAAAAAAAAAACACAACAACAAAAAAACCCCAACCAAACAGAGCAGATGCTTTCCTTCTTTTCTTCAGGTAGATTTTTCATTGTCCTCTCCTGTCTTCTGAACCCGTGAATACTTTTTGCATGAAGATTTGAAGCAGCTGGGAGGCCAAGATATTGGCCAGGAAAAGCTACAAGGAACAGAGCCTTGCACATTCTTCTCAAAGAAATAAAATATTGGATACCACCATGCTCGAGAGAGAAAATTTGTCTGCGAAGAGACCTTTAACGTCTGTATTGGCACAAGCAGGTAAAGAGGAAAAGGAAACAGACAATCAGTTTAAAGCATTATCATCAATTACACTGAGTCAAGACAACTACAAAAAAATTTGCATGCATTTCTGCAAAAACAAGGTGTGTTTAGCTTAGAAAAGACACAGTATTGAGATAGCATATACATCATAGTCCAAATGCATACTACAAGCTGAGCATCTAACACAAAGGGATGCTTTGTTGTGGTACAAAGTTTAGGGAGACGAAGCACTGACTTTGAACACGAGTCCTCTCAGGCATGTCACGTTTCCATTGATGACTAATAGTTAAAAACTAGATTAAAATGGCTTGAGAGCTATGCTCCTACTTGAAAGCGTTCTTGAAACAACTGCAGCAGATACCTTCTGAACAATGCACTTTTAGCGACAATTACACAACTGTCACTAGAACTTTAGGATGGTCTAGGTAATTTAGGTTGGTCAGAAGTTTTATTACTAAACTACTAAGCTTACTTTATAAGCTTACACAAACAAGGGCTATTCTACAGATCCACTACAGAAAGAAAACGTTGACATTCAAAAAAATGTTTTAAAGGCAAAGTATCAGGAATTTCAAAAATAGCTTTATAAAAAAATAAATTTTGAAATAACTTAATAACAGGTGCAGATCAAAAAAAGAACATCTTAACCCATTAAATATTTATTCAAACCACAGCAAAGTGAAACTCCTTGCCCGATTTGTTTAAACGTCAATATGGAACTTCTATTTTTATTTTGAAATTAAGAACTAATTTTGACCTTTTAGCAGTATTAACAAATGCAAGTAATACATTGATTCTGAAAGTATTTGCCACTCACCTTTTCGTTAGCCATTGAGTGGTACCACCAGAAGAGCCGTGTGGTGATGTAGTAAGCAATGATGACATCTACGGTATAGTGTTCATGAGCGACAAGGATACAAATTATGCCAGCAGCACTCATTAGCCAGCAGATTAAGTGATACCACCAGAAATGACGTGGTGAATCTGTGAAATAGGGAGGTGATGGGAAAACACACACAAAAAGTCATATACATTATTATAGCAATCCACAAAGGAAAGGGGAAAAGAAAAAAAGATGATTTAATTAAGGCTACTAAATTTTAAAACATAATTCATTTATACCACATTGCTACAAGAACCCTGTTTGGACACAGAATACAACACTAAAGAATTATGCAAATTTACTGAGGTGTTCGTTCTTTGGAAAATAAACCTAAGATGAGCTTGCAGTTAGAGACAGACAGCACTGTCAGCCATTTTCTAGTCACATTAAATAAGTTTTCCAGTTAAATCACTTCTCGAGTATGGGGTGTAGGAGAAGAGACAGAATTGAGGCAATACATACACTTTGGTTATTTTACTTGGGTGTACCGAATTTCAGTTCTTTTTACAGTCTATGCTCATGTAAACTTACACTCAAGTAAAATATCTAGAATTGATATAACCTGAGCAGAGATCACAGATTAAACAGGAAAAAGACACTCTTATTTTAACTCCTACGTTTTAACTACTTTGCATGAAACCTCTGTTCTGTGAAACAATACACTGTACGGGGAAGTACAGTATATGAATTTATACCCTTTTGTTAAATATTAACAAGTGGGAGCAAAGCCATTCTTCAAAATGCATTTAAGCCACTTCAGTGGAAAAGTTCCCCTGCCCTTCTTTCCCCATTGAAAAATGCCTTGGGTGTTACAATGACCATTCATAACTTCTGACAGGCTAACGGGCTTCCTTTCACTCGCAGTGGGAGGTTTTGGCGTCCATTGCCTTGTGGGGCAATGGTCAGCCTGTACTTTCACACAATACTGGCAGAAAAGCTAGTGATCTCAACAAGCCTACCTAGTAGTAGTTTGAGAGGACTGTGCAAAATAGTTACTGTACAAGGACTTAAATTTTGGTGCAAGTGTCAAAACAGTAAACTCTCCCCAAGACACTGCAGATAAATCTGTATCTACTGATTAAAAATAAATAAATAAATAAAGATAAGGAGCCGAGTCATTTCCAGAAGTTGATGAAAACAGCCCGAAGCAAGACAGATATACCAAGGCTAAAAATGTAAATAACTCTTCCGGGCAAAAAAGCTGGAGTGCAGGGCAATAAATGAAGAAACAGCAAAGGATGAAAGGAAGGGGAGAGCAGAGCAAAAAATCCACTGAGCCAGAAATAATAAAAACCTCAGAATGTATCTTGTACTGAAGACATGTCATCAAAAGAGCAGAAAAGAGTATCATAAGCAACCTCTAATTCAAAGCAATTACAGGGCTTAAGCCCTTGCTCAGATAGCATTTTGCTAATTATATGGGAGGCAGAAAAACGAAAGCTATGTATTTCTCATTTATAGAGCACAACTCCAGTGAAATATATGCCTAATAATTAGGCAGCAGTCAAAGGGCTTATTACAAGAATTTGTATGATACGGTTCCTCCAACCCCTTGTGATAGAAGTACATGAGTTATACTAGCCTTGAAAATACTAGGTTATCTGCATCTTTCCTGGTACTAAAGATATTACAGAGTATGTGACCAGCATTAAGCTGCAATAACGTACACAAAACAAGGCAAAACCCAAATTTATTATTAGGCTATTTTCCTAATACTGTTCTGGTAATTTTGATGAGTTACACATGCCATTCCCCCAGTAACGTTCATTCACTTTACATGAAGGACCTAGGCCTAACAATTATCAGACTATAGTCAGCTTCTTAAATCACTGTTTGAAGAATGTCTCACATCCGCAGATTTGAAGTTTGTCACATTAAACAGGCGTTTTTATGTCGTGTTTTTTGTTTAAGGCAGAATGTAGTACTTCAACACTTTCTTCCTTCAACATTTTAATAGAAGGAAGGCATTCAACTGATGCTGGCTAGTCTTATTTTTGTTTCAGTGAGAATCACACATTCCCATGAGCCAAGCTAGCATTTACATAGTTTGGGACACAACAGTAGGAGAGAAGATTCCAATTCCAAACATGTGAACTGGAAAGGGAACTCCCCCCTACGCATTCATGAGCGGCCAAGTTCCCAGGGTAGAAGCATTGCTTACCATATATCAGATTTAGAATTTGGTGCTCAGTTCTCCAAAGCTTCAATCAATGCTGTGTGTGTGCAGCACAGGTAGCTTTCCCCCCCATGCCCCATAGCAATGTAGATCAAAGGGGAAAACCATAACCCCAGCTGTATATTCTGTGTCCTTGCCAAATTCTTATCAACATCAAGAGGCGTAAGGAGGAGACTAGCAGAAGATATCCAAGGAGCATGAATCAACTTCCCATTTTTGGGGGTAACTGATGTACAGCACACTTAAAAGCTATGACATTGCTTTTCAATGTAGTACAAGTGTGAAACGGCACTGTGCTCAAGCTACAGAAAGTCCTTGGCATCTAAGGTATACCAGCCAACCTGCAGAGAGGTAACCTGTATAATTAACTACAGTATGTTTTACCCAAAATTTGAATAACCTGTCAATGAATAATGAAAAGCTAGTTTACTTCAATCAATCAGTAAACACTCTATATAAAGATAGAGGTGACACGTCTAGTTACATTAAACCCTTAATGAAAGCCCACACCACTTCTACTACACCTGTGTTCCATTTTCGCTCAGCAAAGTCAAGTTTTGTATTTTAAATGCATACGTACAGCTGACTAGTAACTTTTGAAGGTATATAGTTTTTATGTGCACTTTTATCATGTGTTTTCCTAGTACAACAGATTTGAACAAGAGAAGTACATTGAAATACTATCACTTACACTCTTTGATGAACAGGTAGATCAGCGTTAATACCACAGTGTGACCACTGAACAGGAAGTCTCCGCATAGGATGTGTGATCCAGTTATGGATAGACCACCACCAGAAATCAGTCGCAGGATCCTCTGAACCTTTGCCTGAGAATCTCCATTCAACTAGAACACCAGAAAAAATACAAAAAAGTTTAAGATACAGTGTAAGCGACTTCAGTAAACTTGCCCAAACTTATGTGGCTTCAGGAAGATAGACAGGGAGAAAAGGACACAAATTATCTTCATTTGCTTTGGCTTTATTTCACATATTCTTAAACAAATAAGCACGCATATCAAAGTTGACAGGTGCTAAAGATCAGCTTGATAACACTGGCATTCTGTCTATGTTTTCCCAGGCTATTTTAAAATATGCATTGTATGAGAATGAGATACAGAAGATACTGGAAAGGTAAACATTAAAAATTTGTAAGGTCAGGTATCTCATGATAGCCACTGATGGAATGGATAAAACACATTCAAAACCGGTTCCAATACAGTACAACCTTGCATACCACTTTTGTCATTCTCTTGAGCTGAGCAATGTTTCTACGGGACAAAAACCTCAAACTCATTTAATTTTAGATTTGCTTACAGACTCAGTCAGGACTTGCTCAGATTTAGAGGATATTTGTTTTTAAACATGCATTAGCATCAGCTTTTGATTTCTCATAGATACTAGGCAAACACGCAGTTTCACTTAGCTGTTTAAAGATTAACTCTAGAAAAAAAAAAACAAACAAGATAAAGGGATAACTGAGTTTTTCATAATCAGAAAAAAATATTCACATGGGACAAAAAAAAGAAATCCAGAAGAGCTAAGAGTTCAAGTAATTCATCCTGTTTTAATGCTAGCAAAATGCACTTTCAGCAGATACATTTAAGTTTTCCTTTGCTTATCCCTTCCCACCACTCGCTACACAGTCTACTACGCACAAAATCATTCCCCAAGCTACTAGAACAGTTGAATCTTTACAATAGTGCTATGTACATAAAGCTTTTTCAAATACATACTGATTCATAAGAAAAATAGTTCATCCACTATGTTCCTAAGTTGTCCCAATATGAAAGAATAAGACTGAACAGACATGATGCTGTACCTCAAGATCGATGAGATGCTACACAAGACGTGACAAATTTATCCCCCAAGCAAATTGGCAATATTTATAGGTTTCAAAATGCTTATCTTCTCAATTCACAACCAAACCGCTTCTCGCTCTCTCAAGTGCACTGTTCTTTCAGTGCAGCCAACATGATACAGTTTGTTCCAAGGCAATTATATGTCTACAACTTTTTACTAGTAACCTAAAATCGCAGTAGCAGAATTCCTTTGTGTCACCACTTAACTATACTGCCACAAAACTTTAAAAATTTTCGTGTAGAAATATTAGCATGTACATGTTTCTGTATGCATCCACTCATTCAATAGCTGAACTTGGTTTAGCCATATTTATATACATTTTGCAGGTTGGAAGCAGGGACAGGCAGCTGACTTCAGGTATTGTGACAGCTCTTGTCAAAACAGGGTGAGAAACAGGACAAAGTGTATGATAACACTGTGTTTTTTTTAAAAGGATATAGCAACACAAGCTTGTGTATGAGCCTACAAATTATAATATTGACGTTGGGTATCCCACCATGTAAGAAAAAAAATATTGCTGCAGTATTAGAGTGATTAGCTTGAGCCTCAGAAGCAAGTTTACTAATTTGGTAGCAGCACTATTTCAACATAGGTACTCTCCTTTAAAGTACCTTAACTGCAGCAACAGCTTGAGGCTCTTTCTGTATCACACAACTTTTGGTTTGTCACGATCTATGTTTCTGAAGACATCAACTGAAAGTAATTTGTGTTATTTAATGAACATTATCTTCTATTTGCTCTAATAAGCCACAAGGACTCAGGCAGATACTAAGGCAAGAATTAGGGAGCAAATGCTCTTACCTTTGGTGCACACTGAAAGTGCATTCCAGGCACAGGTAAGGTGGTAACATACATAGTAATACAGCGGTACAGATATAAAGTTCCTATTATAAAAAAGAACCTCCGTCCCACTATTGATCTGAAAGTAAGGGAAGGGGGAAAAAGATTGAATACAAAGTTCACATGCAGAATATACATATAACAGTTATGGAGTTCTAGCTTTATTATATAGCTAAATCCCTAGAATTAAAGAGCAGCTCCTGCCCTTCACCACATGCTTCTCCAAATCAAATAGTCTCATAATAGTACATAACTATCACAAAGCTATCTATCCAATTTAACATGGCCTCAGTCTAACTTAGGTGTGCAGTGAGGCATAGTGTTCCTCAACTCAGTGACCTTCTCTTTTTAGTCCCATATTATAACCACACACTTGAGTTAAGTAGGTACAGTCTAAGCAAATGAAGACAAAGGAAAAGGCTTCTAGTCTAGCTGTAGAGGACAGTGGGTTCCTCCTCAAATTTGGATGAGATTTTTTCCATCATCATGATTTCCTCCATTTAAACATCACCATGTCAGTAAACACTCTTTGAAAAGCCCAATCCCAAAATAAATTTGAGTAGTACAACACAGGTGTCAGAAATTCAGATTTTAAAAAAACATTATTCCATAATCAGGAGAAACCTGTGTTTCTGTATCCAGCATGGACACTGAAACATTTTCTAAAGAAGTCATCCCTCTGCATTTTCCTGCCAGCCCTATTCTACAATATTGCTACAGACACTACCATGAGATTTATTCTACCCAAAGTGAAGAAGGGAAACCAATATTCTGAAAACATACAGCAGAGGAAAAAAAAAAAAAAAAAAAAATAGCTACTTACTTGTATCTAAGAAATAACCACTGGAATATCCATAATCCAACTAGTATCATTCCATTTATTTCTGATACAGAAAAAGCCCACTTCACGCGATCAATGTAATCAAAAAATTTGTCAGGCAAAGGAGGGCTTAGCTCCTTTGGAGGTACTCTCTCATGGACCACAGTGATCATGACAGTTGTTAGAATCAAGTTGAAGAGAGCATAGACAAAGGCAATGCCTGTTTTCCACCATTCCAGAGGAAATTTGTTCCTAGACTCAGCAGGCATAGCAATCTGGATGTAATCAGGATATTTCTTTGCTGTTTTTCGCAAGCCGTTAGACAAGCCCTTTGGTTTGCTAGTGCCATTTTTGTTCTCTTCACTGACTGAGAGAGTAGGTCGTGAGTAGCCATTAGAAGTGTCATTGTTTTGACCCTCCATATGCTCTTCAAGCTTTGCCGTCTCAATGGTACTCATCCCCAAGCTGTACGGCCAAATCAGCTTTATCGGTGACCAATTTCTGGGCTCTCTCAAGTCTGTTATTCCTCAAAGTCCAACGTTCTTGTTCCTAGATGATTTTCGATTTCTGTAAAACTCTAAAAAGTGTCCATTGTGCTTTCACTATTCAGATACTGTAGAGCCAAGTCATGAAGACAATTTCCTCTAGAGCTGTATCATCTGCAAGAAAACAAAAACAGATACTGAGAACTTTCAGAACTAGTAACGTGACACTGAAGAAATATCTTAAAAATGCTTATTCTAAGTGCCAGGCAAGTCTACTTACAAATACAGTCAAAAAGCAAACTAGAGACAGGTGGTTACTGTGAAATAATTCAAGACAGCTCCTACTGAGTAACTTGATAAATCTCTGATCAGTTCTGAAACTAGTAGCAGTTTAGGCTTGCCTTTTTTTTTTTTTAAAGGACAAGATCCACAGATTTTAATGATCATGGCAGCACTTGTCAGAATTAAGATTAATCAATGCTTGCAGCAATATTGAATTTTATTGCTTAGGGGCACGCCACACAAAATATTCCTTTTAGACCTGAGGACTAGAGGTATTAACATGGTTTGTCTATATAGATCAGGTAATCTTGTTAGTCCAGGTGATAGGACAGAAACCAGAAGGCACTATATGCTTTACAAAAATCAAATCCTGAAGCAATTTAGATTAACCTAGAAAATATACTCAGTGGATAGCTCCATTAAGTTTTCTTGGATCTAAATTAGTATTTCAAACAAAACAGTAAAAAAATAAAAAAGAAACTTATCTACATAGCTAATGTAGTACCCACTAAATAATGTCTGGAATTTCAGAGAACTGAGAAATATACTTCTGGATTAGATTCTTAGTTATGGTAACCTCTATGTAGAACAGACTACAAATGGATCTGTGTTTGGCCTTTAGTTACTTAAAAATATGTCTAAATTGATTTAAAAAAAGAAAAAACAACAAACCAGGAACAAATAGCAAGATTCATTATCGCACAGGATTTATTTCAGGCTGCATTTGCCAGTTCACTAAAATCTCATTAGATTAAAAAAATGAGATAAGAGCGTATGTTTTATACCAACAATTTCTACAAAGAGAAAAGAATACAGTTCACCTGTACAGCACTGACATTGCTGTAGTCGAAACAAAGGCCATTTCCCACCATCTTTAAAGTTCTGTGAAACCACTTACTTATTGTAGTTGTGATGTACTTTTATTACTCTGTTCAACTTCTAAGGCTAAAGTAGTATTATCATATACAAAGTGTCCAGTATCTACCAGCATACTGTAATTCTCTCTTTTTTCAATTGTTCCTCTAAGAGAGGTTCAGCATTACCACCACCTCAAGTCTTGGTGTGCCAACACAGGCTGCCACAGTTTGCTAAGCCGTATGTACAATTAAGTCATCATGATGGAAACTAGAGCTGCCAGTCTCCCTAACTGTACATCACACAACTTGGCTTAAGAAAAAACAACCTGCTTAGAAAAAACCTGTCCAGTAACTGGACAGCAAGGACAATCTAAAACCAAAACAGCCTGTGAGTGTTTGTGGTTTGGTCCCTCACCCCCTCAAAAAGAGAAGACATTTAGCATGGTCAGCGGATTTCCTGGCTGCTGCTCTTACTGCTGAAAGACAGAACGGGTAAAGGTTTAGCTCACAAAAACGCAAGATGGATACAAATAATACTGAGATAGTCAAGAGGCATTTCTAAAGTAACCTCTCTGCAGTGTTTCTGAAATCCAGTGTCATTGGTTGTCCTTTTCTAAATCCTTAATCAACAAGTGTATGAAAACTGGAACAACTGGAACACCTGACACAAAACACCTGAAAAACAACCCTCCATCCCCCCCAAAAACAACACCCAAGAAAACAAGTGGTGATTTCAGATGCTTTTTCTCCCTCTTACTAATCAGACTGTAAACTCTGCTTCACTAAAAGAATGGGATGTTTAACCCAGCAGCCAGAAAAACAACTGCTCTGATGCTTCCTGTAACTAAGAATATTCTTTTAGAGGTGCTACAAAAGTGATACCCTTACTTAAAACTGTAGCAGAACATCTCGGTTTTCAAGAGTCCTTGTCTTAATCCTCTTAACCCCTTCTATTCCCTCTGTCTACTAAAGACAAGCATACAACAGAACACTTAAGTGACAGTACAGAAGAAAATCTGAACCCGTCTAATTGCTTAAGTTTTGGAAGACAAGTCACCTAAGTCAAGACTCTTGTTCTCAACAAGATGTTATACATAGCAGTCACTGATGCAGAGATCAGCAATCAAAGCTTGATACATGTCATATCCTGCACAGTTGAAACATTTTTGGAATTACACATTTACTGAAGAACAGAAAGCATCACAGTAAGTAGCAACCTTAGTTATTGCCTTTTCTTCCCCACAAATACCTAATACCACTAGTAACGTAAGTAAAAGGAACTTTTTTTTTTCCAAATATTTAATGACATCAAAGTAAACCTTAAAGATCAAAGACCATCTGAACTACAGACGAACAATAACCTAACAACCTAGAAGTAGAGTGGCACTCAGGTTTTTATATTAATTTATTAAGCAAAGCAATCGTACCTACAGCTTTGCAGAAAAAAGTTGTGTTCCTTCCTGGTACTTTTAAATGGATTGTAAGGCATATTGATCTACCATTTTTGATGGCTCATCAAGATTATTTCAAGCGGAGTGCATACTTTGGTCAAACCTTTGTTTACATTGATAGTTCAAGGTGCTATATATCATCTCATCGGTGATCTGTAAGAATATAAAGACTTTCCTTTATAGCACCTTTTCAACCTCTTTCTCCCATATTATAAAAGAAAGCAGAAACTCTATTGATGAAAAAGACAAAAACACTCTGCTTGAAGCTTTCAGTCCCTTGCTGCCAATCTGGCCAGAGAAGTGACAGATACAGAGTACCAATAGTCTCATCACTCTGCTACGACTGTAAGAACTCCTCCCCAGAAGTACATAAGTTTTTCCCCTGAGTCCCTGTCCCCAGTTCATATATCCAACCAAGTCCCCAGGAGGGGCGTGCTCCTTTTAGCTTCCACGTTGTCCTTATGTTAATTGCGGTAAAATATCCTATTGCTTCTTTTGTTGAGCCTGCAATGCCACCGTATCTAAAACAGAAGATGCCCGTAAATTACCTAGTAGTAGGCCTTAGACTTCTTCAGTAACCAGGCAGCAATGCTTAGACCTGGCCACCTTGCCAACATCTAGGGGGGGATGGGGGGGTGGGGTGGGGAGAAAAAAAGAAAAAAAAAAAATCAAACCCAACTGCTCTAAGCTATGGCACATCCACTGAGGGAGTCTCAAAGACTCACACAGAATTGGCCAAGTAACCCAAAAAGATAAATAAAATTCCTGTAAGGGATACATCCACGTTTTAGGAACAAATTTTCTTTTTGGAACCACTTCAATACCTTCCAAAAATAGACATGTACCCTCATCAAGGAGCAGAGCTTCTTAACCAGCAATATTACAGCGTAAGTCCTAACTGCCATGAGTAGCAACATATTTCAAGGAAAATCTTAAGAGTGAAAAAGATGCAAAAAGAACAGGGGTCCTAACTGTTTATCCTGAACTTCTACTTGCTCCCATGAAAATAGTTCCTTTAGTTTTCTGCATCCCCATTTGATCGTCATTCAAAAGACAAGAGCTGACTGGGGGTGCAGCTTTGAGACAAGTGTAAGAAAGCATGTCTACATTTGGCTGTTCATGCTGGAACTTCAGAATAACAAGCTGTTTTATTTAGCTTGTTAGTCATCCGATTTTCATATAAAGGTCATTTTCACATAAAGTTAGCTCACAATGGGTGTTTCTCATCCAGTCTGTAACATTTCTCAAAATATTTTAATTCCTATAATTTATCCAGGACTGAATAGTCACAATTTGCACAGGCCTTCCAAACAAGTAGTTCTTAACCTGCTGTTCGAAACACTCACAATACTATGAGAACAAGAGCATCCAAACCAGCAAGACCAATCTACTCTGACATTAAAGAAAGCTACATGCTTGTATACATTCACTGTTATTAAGGTTGGCTCAAATATTTGATACAGATGTAATATATTCTTGTATTTTGTAGATGCAGAAAAAGGGTCTGTAAATAAAGTACTGCAGAAAAAAATTACATTATCAGAGATAACATGAGAGAAAGTTATAGTATCATATTGTTATCTATATCACAATTATCAGGAAACAACTGTTAGCTGGTTTGTATTTTCTTCAGTCAAATTTTCAGCACTACCTACGGGACCAGAACTGGAAAAATGCTGGGTAGCCTCTGCTACCTTGACAGCAATGAATAAAAACTGGCTTTTTGGGGTTTCTATTTTTAAAAGCATTCCAGGTCTCAGTTTGTTTTTATAATGCCCCTTCTTCCATGCCATATGTATGCCTCATAGCATGTAGACCACCGGGGAAAAACAAACAAAAAAAATCACAAACCAAAAAACAAGTGCTAAACCAGATCCGAGTAAAGAACATTTAGGTATGCAGAGACAGGACTGACTTTAATAGGCTTGCTTATAATTTCTATTTCCCTACAGTAAAAATGCTTTTAGAGCTGTGTTCATCTTTCAGCTGTACAGTGTTCATGCTTACAATATATAAATATATGCACAAAGTGAATTGCAGTTTATCTAAAAGTTACAAGTTTCTCTACATTCTGACAGGCTGCCAACACATTTCTTGTTCATGTGATGCTAAAGAAGTGCAAGTAAGATAAAGCTGTATTACAGAAGTACTGTTCCCTCAAATACTCTCAGAACTGAGATTATCATATTTTCACTTGCAATAAATTACAACTTTTATAAAAAGCATTAACTACTTACCCTGTATAAAATTCTTTTCAGTAGTAGAAATAGAGCAGATACTCACTCTGCATCTTGAGAGAAGGATTTTGCAATTCTGTCATTTAGGATTACTAAAGGTACCAACAGAACCTGTCTTTTAAGGACTAAATCCCTACACTTACTCGGGTAGAGGGGGAAAGTTTCAAGGTTACTGGTGATCTATTTCTACAATTCTAAGTTTTACCAGTTCTGTGGAATTCTGTTCCTTCACACCACTTTAATAGTAAGAGGATATTAGTTGCCAGTTTCCTGGTATGTAGTATTCAGTGTGTTCCACAGCATGCCAGGTTTCTGAAACAGTACATCCCAAAAAGCACAAAAAATATTCATACCCACATATATGTAAATATGTAGATTATAAATTAAGTACATGTAAATTTTTTTCCTTAAGGGCACTCACTAGGACTTCAGTGACTACCCATGCAAGGCAGAAAAAAAAAAAAAAACAGTATCTTTGAGTTCTTTTATCATTCTGAACACTGCTGAGTAAGTTTGCCTTAATCGTGTGAAGGCATCTTCAAACTCTTCAACTCTTTGGACCCCACACTCCACAGCCTCATATTTTGGTAACTAAGCGTCTGATGCCTTTTAAAGGTGCTTCATATCCTGACACCGTGACAGGCTTAGATTTTCATCCCAGTTATTTACCCTTATCTTTTAAGAACCAAGGTCACAACATCTGTTAAATAGCAATTGTTTGTTATCTTTTAGTGCTAGAATAACTCATTCTGGCAATAATCCACATGCATATTTACAGGTTAACATTCTTTCCTAAAACAAAGGTTTTGAGAATGGCCAGAGTCACATCTGTAAAATCAGAAGCGCTAACAGAGTAATTCAGGTTAGAAGAAACCTTAGGAGGTCTCTAGGCCTCTGGCCAGGATCAGCTATGACATCAGATTAGGTTGCTCAGTGCTTCATCCAGCTGTACCTTTAACACCTCCAAAGATGCACAACCTTTCCAGGCAGCCTGTTCCACTGCATGGTTGTTCTCACAGTGAAAGGCTTTTTGGTTGCTGTTTTGTTGTTTTTTTTTAAAATCTGCCTTTTTTTTTTTTGTATCTACCTCTTATTACAAGTTATGCCCCTTGTGTCTCATCTTCCCACCACTGTGATGAGCCTGGCCCTGATGTTCCTGATGACCTCCTTGTAGGTATGAAGGGGCTGCTGTTAGGTCCACCTAAGGCTTCTTCAGGCTGAAGCAACCCAGCTTCCCCAGCCTCCCCTCAGGGCCTGTGCTCCAGCCTTCCGACCACCCTGGCAATCCCTCCATTGGGCTTGCTTCCAGTTTATGTTTTTCCTGGATCAGGGACCCAAAACCAGACATAGTAGCCTAGATACAGCTAAGAAGTACTGAGCAGAGACGAATAATCACTTCCCTATAAATACTGGCTGTGCTCCTATTAAATACAGCTCAGGATAGTATTGGCTGCCTTCATTGCCAATGCACATTACTAAATCCCTTTTCAACAGTGCCAAAAGAAATATTGACCTTTTTTTCCAACAGGCTAAAGATTCCCTCACAGCTTCTTCACTCCAGACAAATGAGATTAAGAATAAGTCTTCTTCCTACTCAATCCATTCTCTCCAAAATGAGCCTGTTTCAGTATTTCAGATCTGGACAGAAAAGTCTGCTAACCTGAACTGATACTTAAGCTCTGAATCAGCTGCGTTTGAATAAAGGCAAAGAAGGTGCTCTATCACCACATATTTTGTAACATTCCAAAGAGATGTTGGGCTTACGTCCTTTCTTCCATTCATTAAGAATAACTATCACAAACACTCTGCAAAGAGTGGAAGTCATTGTACTTATCAGGCAAAATAACTCCAAAAGAGTGCCAAAAGCAACCTCTGGATCATCAGGCTTTTATGCAGCTTGCTGTCCGAGCGTCTCAGGCTTCTCACTGCTAATTGCTTTCATTCTGCTACAGCTTTATAGACACAGCTGAAGAACCACTATTCAAAGCAGGTTTCTTCTCAAAGACAGCAAGGTTTAAACATTTGTTAAGAGCCTAGCAGTACATCTGATGCCCCACATCCTTTCTAGCTCGCAAAAGAGTTGCGAATTATTGGCTGTGGGGTGGGGCAGCAGAGAAAGCAGGAATGTTATAAACTGTTTTGTGAAATCCTCCACCTAGTTACCGAGGGCAAAGGTTGCACTTCATAATGGAAAGTCAGACCCAGAGATTAGTCACCACTTTCAGTGCAGGGTGGTGAGGAATCACAGTGACTAATGTGTGCTTTAGCTACAGCTTATCAGACATCAGGCAGCTAGAAGAGGAAGTCACATACTTAGAGTAAATTTATCAGTGATACACTCTAAAAATATTTGGGTAATTATTAAGAGGATAATCATGAAATCGTTTAGGTTAGAAGGGACCTTAGAGATCACCTAGTTCCAACCCCCCTACCATGGGCAAGGACACCTCCTACTAGACCAGATTGCTCAAAGCCCCATCCAACCTGGCCTTGAACACTTCCAGGGATGGGGCCTCCACAACTTCCCTGGGCAACCTGTTCCAGTGCCTCACTACCCTCACAGTAAAGAATTCTTCCTGAGACCTAATCTAATGCCTATCATTTTTCCCCTGTGCTACTCCCAAAAAGCAGCAGCGTCTACTCTGAAATAAGAGGTCAGATTTATCAGAACATTCTTGAACATTTCCTGTAGCAGTAAGAACCCTCCTCCTAAAAGTTCAAGGTGAGAGGACAATAATTGCTTAACTCTGCAGAGCATTTTACAACATTAGCTGGTATTAAGTAAGGAACACATGCACAAGTTGTACAACCCAGACAAAAGCTATTTTAGCACTGAAGTATACACAGAGGTTCATAACTTATATTTAACAGAAGTCTAATATTTAACAGAAGTCTAATACAGACATTAGTCCTTGCAAGGCATATGACATTAAGAGAAAACCATTAACTGTAATCCTCATCTAGTGATAGCAGAAAGACCACATGAATATTTAGGGCATATTTAAAAGTGATTAGTATCATACTATAATCTAGTTTCACATATCCCTCAGTTTGATTGGCACATTACAAATTATGGATCTCTACATAGAAGCAACACTTGCTGTGTTCAGAGGCTCAAGCAACAAAAACATCCCTCTTCATAAACACTAATATCTGTTCTCCCTCCCCTCCCCAATCTTAGGGTATCCTGTGTATGTAACCTGATCAATGATTTACCCTCTGTGCCAACACTAAAAGTCTAGCACATTACACACTGTCAAACAAATCAGGAGTCACTGAATACCTTCTCCCCTCTCCCCCCTAAACACTCCTAGATAGTTTTCAGCTTGCTCAACTCTGACGTAGCTGCCTGGAAGGCTTCATGAGTATTAGTTAAGAGGCATGACACAGATACAACACATCCTCTATCATTGACGGTAAACACACAGATTGGCTGAAACTGATCATGAAACATGATCTGCTCTACTATTTTGGTCTTCCGCTCTACCTTCTTGCCCCAACTACCAGTTCCTAAACTCATCTACCACCAAGTAGCAACAGCATAAGGCTCTCACACAACAACCAACACCCCCAGTAAAATAGAGATGGGAATACTCAGTTCTCTTTTTGAAGCTGTTCACAGGCTGAGACACCCAAATCTATGTTCAGCTCACACTGAACATTTGTTTACCTCTCACATTTTTTTGTCCAGCTTTTCATGCCACACTTTCAGAAGTAAAACTGGGTAAGTTTAATTCTAACTCCAAGAAGTTAAGACTACCAAGCAATTTTAGTGACTACCATGATCAACCCACACAGATGTTTATGTAGGGGATTAGAACAACAGCACAGAATCCTTTCATAATATATTATTTCAGCTTCCAGTTTGTGATAACCAAAATCAAGTTTCCTACATGTAGAGCAGCCTTGAGAAGGAGTTGGGGGTGTTGGTTGATGAAAAGCTCAACATGAGCCAGCAATATGCGCTCGCAACCCAGAAAGCCAACTACGTCCTGGCCTGCATCAAAAGAAGCGTGGTCAGCAGGTCGAGGGAGGTGACTGCCCCTCTACTTCACTCTCATGAGACCCCACCTGGAGTACTGTAGCCAGCTCTGGAGTCCCCAACATAAGAAGGGCATGGACCTGTTGAAGAGGGTCCAGAGGACGGCCACAAAGATGATCAGAGGGATAGAGCACTTCTCTCCTATGAAGACAGGCTGAAAGAGTTGGGATTGTTCAGTCTGGAGAAGAGAAGGTTCCGGGGAAACCTTATTGCAGCCTTCCAGTACTTAAAGGGGGCCTACAGGAAAGATGGAGAGGGACTTTCTATCAGACTCTTTATCAGGGAGCATAGCGATAGGACAAGGGGTAATGGTTTTAAACTGAAAGGGGGCAGATTTAGACTAGATATAGGAAGATATTCTTTACAATGAGGGTGGTGAGGCACGGGAACAGGTGGCCCAGGGAAGCTGTGGAGGCCCCATCCCTGGAAGTGTTCAAGCCCAGGTTGGATGGGGCTTTGAGCAATCTGGTCTAGTAGGAGGTGTCCTTGTCCACAGCTGGCGGGTTGGAACTAGGTGATCTTTAAGGTCCTTTCCAACCCAAACCATTCTATGATTCTGTGTAACTGGGTTTTTCACTGAAATCCTATTCATCAAGTTTAAGTACTACACAGTTAAAACTGTTAAAAGAGTCATCACGTCCTAAGCTTCCAATGAAGTCCCATGGACTTCCTTAAACTTGTTCAAGTGTTCCATTAGCTCAAGATATTCTATTAATAGAAGAAAATACTTTCCACATTATGCTGACAAGGAAAAACATTTCCTTTTTATATTATTTAGTCAGGGAAGAAGATACTGTCTAGCTCTAAATACTAAACACTTAAGTTCTATGCACTTCAACACTTCCTTCTTCATTTTTGTTTCTACTACAGATGGACAAACAGAACACACATTTCCTTAGAATTCACTCTTCTGCCTGGCACGCTATGTCCCCACAACAGTGGGTATCATTGTTAAATAAAGTTTCAAGAAGATGGTAACAGTGGAACAGCAGTAGAAAATAATTACTAATATCACCCAAATTCTTTCTGTAATACCGTTCACAGATGTTTTGCTATCTCCATTTCAGCCTCACCCTACAGGTCACAAGAAGAGTCCAAGAATATTATTAATGTGTTTTTACTGCCTCTCAGAGCTAGTATTTACCTCAATACCTAAGTAAACATCTCCAAAACAATTCAAACCTCTCTTCGTTATTCCCTGCTAAACTGCAGCCTTTGGCAAGAAATATTTTCTATCCTTTAGCATTTAACAACCCTGCATTGAACATCACCACAGTAACAAAATTTTTTTATGCCAAGCCTCTCATGACACGCAGCATAGAGGCTTTTACCATTCACCACAATCCTTTCATTTATTTTCCTTCCCCTTCTCACCTAACAGTCAGAAGTTTATTGCTTTTTAAAAGCTTTTAAAAAGGATTTAAAGAACTAGTCAGAAGGGATTTAAAGAACCAAGTTAGTGATGCTCATCCCAAATTCCTATTTACTAAAATGGCAAGATTAAAACTATTCCTGCAAGAAAATAGCCAAGTACCATCTTCAGCACTGCTCCTAGAAAAGTCATCATTAGATTCCTTGTATAGAATTACAGAATAGCTTGGGTTGGAAGGGACCTTTAAAGGTCATCTAGTCCAACCCCCCTACATCTAAAACTAGATCAGGTTGCTCAGAGCCCCATTCAACCTGACTTTGCATGTTTCCAGGGATGGGGCATCTACCACCTCTCTGGGCAACTTGTTCCAATGTTTCATCACCCTCATCGTAAAACCGTTTTTCCTTGTATCTAGTTGAAATCTTCCCTCTTTTAGTTTAAAGCCATTACCCTTTGTCCTATCACTACAGGCCCTACTAAAAAGTTTGTCCCTGTCTTTCCTGTAAGCCCCCCTTTAAGTACTGAAAGGCAGCAACAGAGTCTCCCCAGAGCCTTCTCCAGACTGAAGAACCCAACTCTCTCAGCCTGTCCTCACAGAAGAGGTGTCTCATCCCTCGGATCATTCGTGTGGCCTTCCTCTGGACCTGCTCCAACAGGTCCATGTCTTTCCTGTGCTGAGGGCTCCAGAGCTAGACACAGTACACCAGGTGGGGTCTCACCAGAGCAGAGTAGTGGGGAAGAATCAGCTCCCCCAACCTGTTGCCCATGCTTCTTTTGATGCAACCCAGGATGCAGTTGGCTTTCTGGGCTGCAAGCACACATTGCCAGCTTACATCCAACTTTTCATCTACCAGTACCCCCAAGTCCTTCTCAGCAGGGCTGCTCTCAATCCCTTCGACCCCCAGCCTGTATTGGTACCAGGGGTTGCCCCGACCCAGGTGCAGGACCCTGCACTTGGCCTTGTTGAACCTCATGAGATCCATTTCTCAAGCCTGTCCCTCTGGATGGCAATCTGTCCCTTGGGCACACCAGCCGCACTGTTCAGCTTGGTGTCACCTGCAAACTTGCTGAGGGTGCACTGTCTATGTCATTGATGAAGATATTAAACAGTACTGGTCCCCTGAGGGACACTACTTGTCACCAATCGCCACCTGGACATTGGACAAGTGCTTTGTAACATCTACATCTTTTCCATGCACGCACAGCATAACTAAAGAGGTACAAATGAAATTAATAATCGAATCACTGACCTTATCCTACCAATTGACAAAATCTGGTGCTAAAGTACCGAGGTTACTCTGAATCTACATAGAATGCTTTTATAATACACTGTTCCACATACCTCAGGTAGCAACCTTCACTCTGTAAGTTACCTGTTATGTCCAAGGGAAGCTTCTAGTCATCATTGAACCTGTTATCTTTGGAAGTATAGCAAAGTAAATGATCACTCAAACTAATCAAGCATGAATGTGAGGTGGAAATACAAGCTGGCCAATCAAACTGTCCACTAAATTCCATTTGTATCAGTTGCACAGTGTGCTACAGCTGCATATTGTTTATTTTCCATTTCTTTGTTTAAGACTTGAACAGTAACACTACTATCACTTTGAGTCAAGATACTATTTCCACAGTTCCACACAAGCTGGAACACAAGTCCAGTTCTGACATTTGTCTTAATGTCCATGAGAAATTTAGGGGGAAGAAGGGACAAAGGACAGGACAACACAGAAAAGATGCTTCAGAAAGGACATTTGGAAAAAGTTATTTCCAAATATATTTCATAGTTCTTGGTCACATTTCCATGCGAGGTCCTAGAGCTCTAAAACTTCTTTTTAAATAGAAAGTATTTTAAGACATTTTTATTTGATGTCCAGCTAGACATCTATATATACACTGATTTGGGAGAGGAAAAGGGAGGACATAAGGAGGTGTCACGTAGACTAGCTTAAGTGTGGAAAGACTGTAACTACAAGATGAGAAACAGATTCTATAAGCTGTTCCCCCAAAACACACTGCAGCAGCCAGAACTGCAGCTGACAAAACTGTTTAAGAGAATAGTCACTCATGTCTAGACTCACCAAGACCAGTGACACTTTGGATGTGTGCTAAGTAACCATGGTGTACAGTAAATAAGTGGTGAATCAACTAATTCCACATGCTCAGTTACAGAAGTCTATGGAAAGAACTAAGTGTTCAACTGGAAATAGCGTAAGCAGTTTAAAAAGAACACAGAACTCAGCAAAATTAGGGCACAATAAAAACAATTATTCTGGTCTACCAACTGGTGTCTTCTCACAAAGAAGGACATTTGATTACATATTGCTACTATTGCTGTGCTCCTGCATGAATCTTCCTCAAAAATACCAATTATGCCAAAAGAGATTTGCATCTATCAGCAAGGACAGTTCGGGTACTGGCTTTAGAAGTAGTCTGCTAACTTTAGGGAAAATTAACATAGTCTGAGAGAATTACTGTCTAGAGCAGAACTTGAAAACTAGATGCTACAGTGGCTTGGATTTAAAGGGCTTTCATCAACGTAGCACTACAGCAATCCAGGTTGCTTGTTAAGGTACCTACCTAGCTAAACACAGGCAAGCATAAGGGCTTGCAGAATCTAGCCTCTGTTAAAAATCAGCTGTTCCGGGAACCGCTGCTGCATGGCCATTTTGCAGCAAGAGCCATTGCACATGCCTCTGCTATAAACTACTCTCCTCAGGGAGAGTATCATCTTGCCAGGAGTAGGGCAGTGCATCCAGCTATCAGTGGCGCCAACACTACCCTAAGAACTCTCATCTATTACAGAGAAACAGCAAAGGGCTCGAAGAGAAGTCTCATAGGGACTTAATCTAGAAGGTCAACCATGCCAATTTCACTTGATAGCCACTACTTTAAGAATTCAGTAACTTCGCAATTTCATAGCTGCGTAACTGAAGCACAGAAGATAACACTTTACCTCACAACATGACAAGGACAGTATTAAACATGTGAATACCACATCTTGCATGACACATTGTATGATAAGAAACACCCCCACGGTAGCAATTACAGGAGTACAGAGGAGAGAGACAAAAGCCCTCTCGACTAACGCAGACCAATTAGGAAGAAAACAAAAGACCCACATATATTAGGTGAGTCGTACTAAGATGTTAATAACAGCTGGGGCAGCCCAAGAAGATGGCCTGGAACATTCTACACTAATCCCAGCTCATGCAAACTTTTAAAACTGCTGTATCAAGACAACACACAAAGATGGAACTGGTTCAGGACTTGCCATACAAGCTGCCACCCAAAAGGGTATCTTTTGTTTAGCTGTAAGCAGAAGTCAAGCTGGGATACTAGCAAGTTCCACCCCACTCCCCTCAGTGCAGCAGTAATTATAGTTAGTTCATGCAAACAGTCTAGGCCATACAATTTTAACTCGTATTACAGGTCAATATTAATTTTATTTAGCTGCATGAAGTACAGTTATCTCTTGTATTTCCATATAAACAAAGATAGTAGATCACAAGTTACCCATGTGTTTTTGTTTTAAAAAAAAAACAACAAAGAAACAGAAGGAATTTATCTAAAGTCCCAGAGCCAATATACACCAGACCCACCCGCCCGCACCAGCACCTGAG
>VYXH01002530.1:28531-53344 GCA_013397275.1 Burhinus bistriatus | reverse complement strand
CTCTGTTCCTCTCAGAAGGGCATTGCCTACAACGATTNCACCTGTTCCCTCATTTGCCTGGTCCTCCAGTTCCAGAGCCCCATATCTGTTACATAGGGGCAACTGGGAAGGTGAGGGAGGCCGGGAGGGGACTCGCCTGCCTCCCCCAGCAGGGACCTGTTTCCAGTCCCCCCCGTCTCTTAGTTCCCCTCCTCCTGCCTGGTGGCAAGAGGGGAGGGGATCCTTTACTTCTTGTGGGTCCTCTGTCTGCTGCCTTGGCCTCAACGTGTGGCTCCACCAATCTATCTCCCTCTCACGCTCTCTGATACTCCTGAGCCTGTCCGCTTCCTCTCTCAGCTCTGCTACCGGGCTAAGTAGGTCATTCACCTGGTCACACCGCACACAGGTGGTGTCTCTGCTGTCCTCCAGTGCGAGTGACAGGTAAGATCATTGTAAGAGGGAGAAGAAAACAAAACAGGAGCTGGCTCAGAGAGAGATTCAGCAAAAACCAGCAAGCTGCCAAATGATCATTTTAGTGCTGCAGTAGTTTGCCTCTGCAAAATTTCAAGGACGCCCATCAGAAAAGTTTGCTGAGAAAAAATCCTTTTAAAAAAGTGCATTCTGTGGTGGCAGTTTCAGTTAGGAAGAGCTGTGTTTGGAGACAATGCAGTATTTTTTTAATAGGAGGAAAAATGGAGATTTTATAATAAACAATTCCTGTATTTAGTCTGCTACTATTACATCATGTTTTATAAAGCTCTTCCATTTAGGATTATCTCATACTAGTATATGCCTAGTAGCTCTATAGGAGCCTGAGATGACATTTACTGTGTATTCACCGTATGTTTGTATCAGTTCTCTCTTCCCTCGAGGAGATGTAGACAACAGTGAGTGGCTTTACAATAGGAAAGCTGTTGTGCTTTCTCATTGTAATGACAACAGAGGAAAAACAATCAAGAAGGATTAAAAAGAGCACCTTTTTTGTTTAAAGGATAGTGAATACATTCCCCTTTATCTGTGGTAACAGGCATTGCTTAGAGAGGTTTCGAGGTTGAATGGTTTGTTTTCAAAGGATGTGAATACAACTAAGTAGTAAGCAAGTGTTCCCTGAAAACTTTGAGCCCACAGGGTCTGTATTATTGCTGTTTTGCCCTATAATACCTCCCCTTTTCCCACGATTGATTGACTGTTATGTTCCTATTTACCAACACCCCCTCAAAGCCAGAAGTCATCTGACCAAACATATATTTGTGGCAGAACCATTTTATTTCAAAGAATTTGTACCCAGTGTCACAATTCGGCCCCAGCTGACTTGTGCTTTAGCTGAGGCAAGGGCTTTTCTCAAAACACCAAGTCTTGAAATGAACTTGGCTTTCCTCAGTCCAGCTCTTTTCAGGTATTTGTTCTGATGCTGTCACCTCTGCATTAGTCAGTGAATGCTGAGATAGAGCAAAACAAATGTTGTGCTTTACTGTGGCAACTTTATATATAAATAACTCACAACTGGAGAGGTCGTTACCTGACATTATACATTCAGTTTTATGGTAAGTATATGCTCTTGGACCCCTTTCCACAGCAGTGCTGATGGGAAAGAGTAGAAGGACGGTGTTATTTTGTTTTGTTTTTCCTGTAGGTATGGAATTTACACTATAGGACCGGGTAGTTTTTCAGATACCAAGACTACACGTTCTTGGTTTTGATTGTGTTTGTGGGAAGGGAATTGCAGATTCTGAGGCCAAGGACTAGAAAAGATTTGGTTTGTGTTGCAAGAGTGCAGTCTTTGCTATTGACCTTGGTGCAATGTCCATGTTGGCAAACTGAGAGAATATGAAACCCCTGTTCTCTTAAATAAGGTACTGCATTGGGTTAGCTCTGCTTAGTACTATTGGATGAAAACTCATGATCAATTATCTTGTAAACCCATTATTGCAAAGTACAGGCATTGGCTTGCTACTGATAAACTGGTTAATCATAGATGAGCAAGAGTCTGGGTAAGTCAGTTTCCAGAGGATACTGCCATCCTATTTTATACAGCTATGGACTTCTCCTGATGCTGGGGAAGGACCAAAGACTCCTTGCAGAGCACCAAGAGCTGCTTTATCTATAAGTTCTGGGACTTTTGCTGTTCAGACCATGTCTGTGCCCCATCACAGTACACTCATTTTTCTCTATCATAAGGCTTGTTTTTGTGTGGGCGGCTACTTTGACATGCAGTAACTGTGTCCATTCTGCTGTTTTACCGGTCAGCATAACCAATCTTCTCCTTATACCTAATTCTGACTTTCAGGGCTCAGGGGCTGCTGCTGAAATATCCTTTCATAATCTTTGATATCCTCTTATTACATCCCACTGTACTAACAGTATAGCTTGGGGTTTTTGCATACTGAGCTCACTGAGATACCAAAAGCAGAGAATATGGGGTACCATGTGGCAGTGACAGCAGTAGTGGCTGCAGATAGCTTTTGACTCTGTATCAGGCCACGTACAGAGACAGATGGCTAGTTGTTCAGGCAATACCCAGTCTTCTCAAGAGAAAAAGATGGTCATCATGATTCCTGTTGTGTACCATAGTTTGGGAACCTTTCACATAGCCGCAAGCACAAAGAGCTCATCACAGATCCTAGAGACTTGGATTGGCAGTGGCTGGAATTTGCAAAAGGGGTATTACAATTTGCCTTCAAAAGTCTTTGCTCAGTAAGTCAGTGATAACGGTCTATTACATTTGACAGAACTTTTCCTTGCTGCCACAATACTGTGTTATTGAAAATATCCCAGAACAGCTGTATTTTATATCTTTCCACCCCACTTCTCAGATCCAGTTTGGTATAGGTATGGACTGCTAGTTCATTAGCATTATTGCCAGATCTGTGCAGACCCAGAGTAATAAGTGATGAGGGTGTAAAACAAAGCAGTCAGGCAAATTTCAAATTCTGGTTTGGGGGAGTAAAAAACGTGAAGCATGTGTTTTTTTCCTTCCTCTATTACAGTATTTTTATTTTATATAAACTTTAATTACTCCCTTTGCTTTTTTTCCACGTGAAGTTCAATAATGTAGTAGAGATGAGTACCATGCCCAATATGTCACACTGAAAGGGACGGGGTTATTAGCAAAATAAATAAACGAAAGTTTCTGGTCATTGGAACAGCTGCTATTATAATCAGACTGAAAACTCTGAAGTAACATATTTCTAAATAATTGAAAACCATCTTGAAGTGCTCAAAAATCTCCTGTGCCTGAGATGAATTTCTTTGTACTTGACGGAAGATTAAATCGAGTTGGACAGTGCTTGTGTCTTTTTTCTTTTGCTTGCTTTAAGAGTAAACTTTAATCTGATTTATCCAAACCATTTATAGTTTGCTCAGGAGTGTGCTTGGCTGACCCTTGGCAGTCCCTCGTTTTGAAGCAGTGCTTATTAAATCAAGTGTGTTTCTATTAGAATCAGAATATTTAGACAAACCGGCCCTTGTCATTAATATTCCTGTTCATATAGAGCCTACTTATTAATTTTGATCGAATGAGTAAATGTTCATTTTTAAAAATTACTATCATTAGTCTTTTTCTGTATTCTTCTCCTGGTATGGGTCTAGTGAGGAGAGAAAGGGCATTATTTCAAGAAAATGTTTTTGTAGATACAGAGAAAATTGTGCAGTGTTACAGTTTTTCACCTGACCTATTGGAAATGAGAGACATTATAGAATCATAGAATCATAGAATAGTTTGTGTTGTAGGGGACCTTTAAAGGTCATCTAGTACAACTGCCCTGCAATGAGCATGGCTGTCTTCAACTAGAGCAGGCTGATCAGAACCGCATCCAACCTGATCTTGAATGTTTCCAGGAATGGGGCATCTACCACCTCTCTGGGCAACCTCTTCCAGTGTTTCACCACCCTCAGCATAAAAAATTTCTTCCTTATATGTACTCTGAATCTACCTTCTTTTAGTTTAAAACCATTACCCCTTGTCCTGTCACAACAGGCCCTGCTAAGAAGTTTGTTACCGTTATTCCTGTAGGGACTGCAACCTCTTCCAGTGTTTCACCACCCTCAGCATAAAAAATTTCTTCCTTATATGTACTCTGAATCTACCTTCTTTTAGTTTAAAACCATTACCCCTTGTCCTGTCACAACAGGCCCTGCTAAGAAGTTTGTTACCGTTATTCCTGTAGGGACTCTTGAAGTATTGAAAGGCCACAATAAGGTCTCCCTGGAGCCTTTTCTTCTCTGGGCTGAATAACCCCAACTCTCTCAGCCTATGTTCATAGGGGAGATGTCCTATCCCTCTGATCATCTTCATGGCCCTCCTCTGGACCCACTCCAACATGTCTGTGTCTTTCCTGTACTGAGGGCTCCAGAGCTGGACACAGTACTCCAGGTAGGGTCTCATGAGAGCAGAGTAGAGGGGGAGAATCACCTCTGTCGACCTGCTGGCCACACTTCTTTTGATGCAGCCCAGGATGTGGCTGGCTTTCTGGGCTGCAAGCACACGTTTTTGGCTCATGTCCAGCTTTTCATCCACCAGTACCCCCAAATCCTTCTTGGCAGGACTGCTCTCAAGCCCTTCATCCCTCAGCCTGTATTGATACCAGGGGTTGCCCTGACCCAGGTGCAGGGCCCTGCACTTGGCCTTGTTGAACCTCTTGAAATTCACACAGGCTCACTTCTCGACCTTGTCCAGGTCCCTCTGGATAGCATCCTGTCCCTCAGGCATGTCAACCGCACCACTCTGCTTGGTGTCGTCTGCAAACTTGCTAAGGGTGCACTTGATCCGACTGTCTATGTCACTGATGAAGATATTAAACAGTACTGGTCCTGATGTACTTTAGACCACTGTGGACCCCTGAGGGACACCACTTGTCACCGATCTCCATCTGGACATTGAACTGTATACCACTACCCTCTGGATGTGACCATCCAACCAATTCCTCATCCACCAGTCTACCCATCAAATCCATCTCTCTCCAATTTAGAGAGAAGGATATTGTGGGGGACCATGTCAAAGGCCTTACAGAAGTCCACATAGATGACATCTATAGCTCTTCCCTTGTCCACTGATGTAGTCACTCCATCATAGAAGGCCACTAGGTTGGTCAGGCAGGACTTGCCCTTGGTCAAGCCATGCTGGCTGTCTCAAGTCACCTCCTGGTCCTCCATATTGCCTCAACACAGCTTCTAGGAGGATCTGTTTCATGATCTTCCCAGGCACAGAGGTGAGGCTGACAGGTCAGTAGTTCTCAAGGTCCTCCCTTCTACCCTTTTGAAAAATGGGTGCACTGTTTCCCTTTTCCCACTTGTTGGGGACTTCACCTGACTGATGTGACTTTTCAAATGTCACGGACAGTGGCTTGGCAACTGCATCAGCCAATTCCCTCAGGACTCTGGGATGCGTCTCATCAGGTCCCATAGACTGCTGTACGTTCAGGTTCCTCAGGTGGTCACAAACCTCATCTTCTCTTACAGTGGGACAGACTTTGTTCCCCCAGTTCCTGCCTTGCGGTCCATCCACTTGAGACGTGTGGGGAGAGATGTTGCCAGTGAAGACTGAGGCAAAAGAGTTGTTGAGTACCTCAGCATTCTCCTCATCTGTTGTTACCAATCTGCCAGTCTTGTTCATCAGACAGGAATACATTTTCTTTGACCTTCCTTTTCTGACTGACATACCTGTAGAAGCCCTTCTTATTATTCTTTGTGTCCTGTGCCAAGTTCAGCTCCAGCTGTGCCTTGGCCTTCCTGACCCCACCCCTACACAACCGGGCAGTGTCCCTCTACTGTTCCGAGGATACCTGTCCCTGCTTCCACTGTGTGTGCATTTCCTTCTTGCTCTTTAATTTGACCAGCAGGTCTTGACTCATCCATGCTGGTCTCTTAGCTTCCTTTCCTGATTTCTTACACCTGGGGATCGAGAGCTCTTGTGCTTTATTGAAGGCATCCCTAAAGATCTGCCAGCTCTGTTCTACTCCCTTCTCCCTGAGGGCAGTTTCCCAGGGGTCCTATTGACTAACTTCTTGAACAGCTGGAAGTTTGCTTTCCTCAAATTTAGGGTCCTAGCTTTACTTTTCACCTGCCCCATATCCCTCAGGACTGTGAACTCCACCAGTGCATGATCACTGCAGCCCAGGCTGCCTCCAATCTTGACATCACTGATTAGCTCACTTGCGTTGGTGAACAACAAGTCCAGTATCACATCCTCTCTGGTAGGGCTGTCTGTTATCTGGCTTAAGGAGTTATCCTCAGTGGACTCCAGGACTCTCCTGGACTGCCTGCAGCTCGCCGTGCTACTTCTCCAGCAGATGTTGGGGTGGCTGAAGTCCCCCAGCAGGACGAGAGCCTGCAAGTGTGATACCTCCTGTAGCTGGAGTAAGAAAGCTTCATCAGTAGGCTCCCCTTGATCAGGCAGCCTGTAGTAGACACCAGCCACCAGGTTCCCTTTGTTGCCTTTGTCCGCAGTTCTTAGCCATAAGCTTTCAACCTACGCATGGCTATTCTTCAGAAACAGCTCTTCACACTATCTGTTTCTTGATGTAGAGGGCAATGGCCCTGCCCTCCCTCCTTGCCTGTCCCTTCTGTAGCCATAGCCTTCACCTGTAGCTATCAGTAGCCACGCTCCAGTCATGGGATTCATCCCAGCAAGTTTCAGTAATGGCAACTAGGTTGTAGCTTTCTAGCAGCACAGTGGCTTCTTACTCCTCCTGTTTGTTGCCCATGTTGTGTGCATTGGTGTAGAGGCACTTCAGCTGATCTGTCTGCCATGTCACCTTCTTAGAGGAACACTCCTTAATTCCTTTGAGGTGTTTCAGTGGTGCATCCCTCTTGGCTCCTAACACCTCAGGAGTCCTTAGCTCGTCTCCCTAAGACTTCAGGTGTGCTCCAGTGTAGCCAGCACATCTCAGAGCAACAGGCTGAGGCCCCCGCTAGTACCCTGTCCCTCTAACCTTGGCCTGTTGTTCCATGGCTTGTCACAGGCAAGCCTGATATTGTCCCTCTCCCCTCTCAAGTCTAGTTTAAAGCTCTGTCAATAAGCCCTGCTAGCTTGTGAGTCAAGACACTCTTCCCCCTTTCAGAAAGGTGAACTGTTGTGTTAATAACATGAATAACATTTAATGTTGCAAGCAGCAGCATATGCTCTTATTGCAGCACGCAGGCAAACATTTGCATGCACGAGTACTGTTTTTGACAAGGAATTACCTAGAAAGCCCAAGGTTGTAGGTTTACTGGGACACATGGTTGATGAGGACTGCATGAATATTTAAAATTACTTATATGGAATCCTTTACAAGCTTTACTGAATCTGCAGATGGGGAGAAAAGCAGGTTTGGATTGTATATGCTAACCTACTCAGTATTACATACCTGTCTACCACTGAGAAAATAGCAGATTTTCTCACCTGGTCAGGCAATAGTGTTTCCTGGTATCACTGAGCCTAGCACTGTGTTTGACAGTCGTTTTCCTCCCCTGGCAATTCAGAATTAAGATACTGCTGTGATTTAAGCATTCTCACCTGTTTCTCTAAACATTTCTGTTCAGATCCTTGTCCCTCCTCAAGTGCTTTCTTGCATCAAAGGTGCCATGTAGCTTGCAAAACCAATCACATTGCGCCATCATTTTCACAGAAGACAAGGCTTCTCAGGTTTTTTTATTGCCCCATGTAAGGCTTCTTGCATGCTGAGACACACAACAAAGGCAATTTACTCCTCTCCTCCTTGGCCTCATGAGAAGAGGAAGGTTTCAGTGTGAGGTTGCATTTTGAGTCCCATGAGGTTGTGCCTGGCTGCTGGCTGCGACTGTCATGTTCTGTGTGGTGGCCTCCATATGCTGGACATAGCTAGTCAGCAGAGCCTGTCAGCAGCCCTGGTGCAGGATATCTGGTAGTAGGGCACAGCACTGGGCTGTTATTTTCTAGGCACCAGATAATGGAGCCACAGAAAATGTGAGACTTTCCAAGCCTGGAAGAAACATGTTCATCCCAAATAGGCCCACAGTACAGCTAGGGGGGCTCAAAAGTGCAGTCTGTCATCGCTTTGGTCTTTTAGTACTGTGGCTCCAATTTCCTTGTTTCCATACATGTTCTGCAGATCTTAGTTATAAGTTTCCATGTTGGTTGCCAGCAGCACTATCTATTACCACCGTAAATTGCAGTGCTGTTAAACCAGTGGAGAAGGGTCATGGTGATGAGGCCAAGCAGCGCTCGTGGGGAATAAAGTTCTCATAGGCTATACCAAATTATTAAAAATGAAAGCATCAGATGACAACATATTCAGATCTCACGGGTCATGTTTATTTGGATTTTCACTGTAAAAAAAGACCCTTGAATCCCGTCTGCTGCACAGCAGACTTTTGACAGTTGTTTAAAAGAAGCAGTCAAGACTTTCCATTAATTTCCTGAGATAACAACCTGGTGATCATGCTTCGTGACAGGCTGTGGGTTTGACCTATGCAGCCTCAACTATTTTGCTCATGTTCCTGTAAATGGGATGGTTGAGTCTGGGAAACCCTTCAGGCACGGGAGGGAAATCACACCTTCCCTGGACACCAGCTGAGAAGGAGCAAGGAAAGGGATTTTCAGAGACCTTGAGTATGGGAGGCGGGAGAGTCAGTGCATGGAGCTGAGAGCAGCTGCTCAGGAGACAGAGAAAACTTCTTAAGGACCATGTTCCTTAGGGACTTCTTAAGAAAGTGGGCACAGTTTGCTGCAGAAAGTGACTGATGGCAGGAATAAAGCTTGGGGGCAAGGACCTGCTTGCAAGGAGACCATGGGTGAAGGGACTATTGGTTATAACTGATTTTCATTTTTCTTCTCTCTGCTATAGTCTTTTGTTTGTTTGGTTGGTTTTTTTAATGAAAATGTTAACTATTCTATTTTATACTTTAGTAAAGCCTGGCTATTTTAGTTTAAAAGCCCTTTGGTCTTTTTTGCTTAACTGTCTATAAAGAAAAGGCTTTGGATCTTTTCACACCTTCAATATAAGTTAATCCTTATCTCCATCCCTGCCTTATGCCACATGGAAGCACTGAAGGGCAAGGTTGAAAGGGATAAAGGTCCTTAGGCTGCAAAAAGTGAAACAGCATTGACTTTATGCTTAGTAGTTCCCCTGAGCATGTGGACTACAACTCAAAACTCAAAAATCAGCAAAGCTATTATGAGTGTGCCAGGTTAAGGATCACGCAGATCCTGTGAAGACAGAGAAATTCAAAATATCGTTCAGTGTTCAAGGACCAGTTAAGCCCCAGCAGCCCTGTCCTACTGGAAGTGTGCCTTACAGGAGTGCTACCTGCTGGGCAGGGTGCTCTGATTTAAATGCCGTCCCATTTGCTTCATGGCAACTCAACACCCTACACAAAGCACCAGGTACGCACAAGATTGCATATGGATGTATATATAACTGCAAATACATCACATGTTAAATCCATTCAATGAGTTTCTGGCGTTTGTTTGGAAATGTTAAGAGTTTAACAAAAGGCAAGATCAGTATTACCAAAGCGTTGCATTTTCCTTTTCTGTTATCCTTGTCACCTTAAAAAGCTGCAGGCCCCTAGTTTCTGTGTTCTGTTAGATCTTAGAAGGGTGTAAATGTTTGCAAGAGAACCCTAGAGACAGGGCAAAGCACTAAGGTTGTAAAGTTGTGCTGTTTTAATTTGAGGAGGCAGAAAGCCAAGTTAGATTGACAATTTATGTACCAACAAAGTAATAAACTAAATGCAGATTCTGTGTCCAAGCCTCTTCTGCTTTCAGTTCCCAATGGGACACTGTTCCAGTGCCCTTGTTCCATTTGACTTTCTTGCAGAGGAATTGGAGTGTATCCAACTTTTTAAATTACCTCAGCTTTAATTTATTCTGCTTTTCATGTTCATAGCACCGTATATCTAATGGTTCCCAAATATTTTCCTTAGTCTCTGAGGCTATAATTTACCTGCCCAATGTCTCAAAGGCAGATACCACTTACTTTAAAAGTTACATGTAATTTTAATATCCATATGTTTATATAATATATGAAGTTTGTGGGGTGAGTGATGAAGGGGGATGCTTTATGTTTTGTGAACATTTCCAGTCATTTAACAGACAAATAAATTTCAGTTTTACAGAGGCATCTTAGCAGAAACCTGCACAGGTCCAGTGTATTTAATGTTACTTACACTTGGCAAGAAAATGAACAAGCTATTCTCCCTTAGGACTTAGTAGCAACCTCACAGAACTAGGCATGATCCAGCTAAATGTATTCCTTTCCCATGACAGGGTTTTTTAAAGAAGAACACTGTGACTGGGGGATATGGGAAAAAGGCATGTGAATTAAGAAGCACTGAATTTTATATGTCAGGATTTAGAAACAGAGAGCTTAATTCCAGTTTCCACTGAGGTACCTCTATGTAAACCTGGAAATGCAAAGGGAAATCAGTGAAACAAAGCTGTAGCACATGTTAAGGCCCCTTTTCAGAACAGGTTAAATTTAGATAAAACTCGGGTCCAAAGCCTTGTTGCCCATGTGATTGCAGGGCTGTTAAGAATGGGAGCTATATATGTTGGTGGAGGAGAATTATGGTGAGAATTAAGTTCTGAAGACTGGCCACATAAGGGCACAGAATGGCTCAGGAAAGCAAATCTGAGCAAGATGTCCCATGATTGCATCGCAGCTGGTGAAAGTGAGCTCCAGTCCAAAGTGAGCACTGATTCCAGAGCCCTGCAGACACTCACCCGCTGACTGCCACATCGCCTCTCATGACTCCCCGTGGCTGGCCAGGGCAGAGCATAGATGTTGATTTCCTCCTGCATCTAAGCCTGCTGTGATCTCTGTGCGCCCTGTCTGCTCTCTTGGCATTACAGAAGTCAGACATGGTGGAAGAGGAGATTAGCCAATTCACCGCAAAGCAAGTTAATACATCTTCTGTCACACATCTACTAGTTTCAAATGTATAATCTCCTTTTATTTTCACCTGTGCATATATGCTCAGACAGAGCCAGATGCTCACGTGGTTCATGTTGGTGTAACTTTCTTAAAGCCTTGTGGAGGCAAAAAGAAATACAGAGATCTGGAACCTTATCTGACCTTATAAATTCTGATTTGAATAGAGAAGCAATGCGTGTAACTTACATACATTAGCAACAGAAACATAACCCCTCCTTAGAATCAGACGAGTATCTCTGTTTCAGTCTATGTCCAAAGCAGCTGGTCAGGCTTGTGAAACAGGTAACTTTTCTTACTATCCAAAATTAAATTTTTTTAGTGGAAAGAGGGGACACAAAGACACTGCCCGCATCATGCTTGCACAGCCCGATAAGTCATCCTAAAGAATTTGAAATGTCTTGTGTCTTTCTAACAAGCTGTTTGTTCCTTTTTCTTGTTTCTTTTTCCTCCATAGGTGATGAAATAGATTGGCTCCAGCTCTCCCCTCCTGGCATGCCATATGTGCTGCATGATACCCTTCTTTGCTAGATCATTGCAGCCTTTGGGGAGGTGGGAATTTATTCCTGGAATCACTCCAGTGTCCAGATCACTTTCATTGTCTTTATTAGTACGGACTGCAGCCCATCATCATTGACGAGAGCAGTTGGTAGCGAGCATATGAGATAATTGCCTAAAATGAACTCTACCTCCATTCGGCATAAAATCACTCAGTGGCATTGCAGCTTTCTTATTCCAGCTTAAGTCACCTTCCTCTCTCTAGGCAGTAGCTGGTTCTTACATATGTTATGGGAATCATATGTTTATCCGAGACCCAGTCCCAGGCTTAGACAGTCTGCCTGTAAAGCAATATATGTTCTCTCCTGCAGACCTTTCTAGGTGGCATCCCCATCCTTCAGGTGCATGGTTGCTGGCAGCAAAAGAAATTAGCTTTTCTGCATGCTCACTAACTGAGCAAAGCTCTGTGGGTCCAAAGGGTCGAACTCTTCCTATCTGCTCGTTCCCAAGCCTGGAACAGCTCTGTGCAGTAGGGCCAGCGTCTCCAATATTGCCGCACCTCATGCAAGGGTATATGACTTTCTTGTCACTGCAAAACAGTGTGCTGCACTATTTCATGTGGGCTTTAGGTTGGTGATAGGTCATGACTGTGTAAGTACGGTCTTAGTCTCTGAAGGTTCCCCTTCCTATATTTGTATTAAGATGAACCAAATCCCAGTGTTGTTTTCTCTGCTGGTCTTATTGAGCGGGCAACATAGTGCATCATAAATGGTTAAGGATGGGCCTTGCTACCTCCCCCAGCTGGAACCAGTTAGCTGATGAGAACTAGGGGCTGCAAGCTACCAAGGAGGAGGTGAATGCCAGGAGAAAGCTGGAGGTACAGGTTTTGGAGCTACAGAGTGAGAGGAACTGTGCAAGGAAAAATTTAAGAAGGGGAGGAGTGGCTATAAAACCACTTAGGAAGATTCATGAGGGATGGTAGCAGTATTGGTACTTAATGCATGTTGCTGGGCTGGCGGCTAGAGGAGAGGCTGGGTTTCTCATTCCCTGCAGAAGGGGAAGAAGCAGCCCTGGAGGCAAATAAGCAGCAGAAAAGGGAAGAGTGCTGGTTTATATGGTATGGGATTTTGTTGTTTGGAAAAGGAAGAGACCCTGCTGTAGCCAGGCAGAAAGGTCATATCGGCCTAGTATAATGCTCCAAGACTGAGGCACAGGGAGTAGTAAAGTTGTGGGAGTAAAATACTTCCTCTGGGTAACTTTGCTTTCTTAAAAATCTGGCTATGTTAGCCTGGTAGAAATGCTGTAGCAGTGTGTAGCAGGCTTCCTATACTTGTATTGTCTTACTGAAAGTTAGCTTTGCTGAATTGTGCCGTGTAACTGTGTACAGGGTGTTAAGGGCAATATATTGTATTAGTGGGCACTTTGTATCATCTGTCTTGTGACAACTTGCACCACATCAGTGGTTTTGAAATCTCCTGTCAAGTGGAGTTTTCACTTGAGATTCCTTCTTGGTACCAGTATGGTTTGAGCAAAGATGAGAATCAAAAACTCTCCTCTTGGAAGTAGCACAACCCCTCAGCTCTTCTCTGCCTTGGGGCAGCTGTGTCCCATCACAGCTTGTTGCAGCAGCTGGAGGTCCTCAACCCTCTAAGGGAAAGAGACCTTGGCTCTTTGTTAAGCTCCTGTCTGCCCTCTCCCACTTGAATTTGTTGGGTTGGTGTGGAGGGGAGAAGGCATTAAGCTTTTGCACTCAATCCACTTCTGGACATAAAACTAAACTGTAACCATGGCCTGAATTTGAAGTCTCAGGACAAGAGCAAAACCTCACAAACTGGTGAACTGCTGCTGTGAGCATTTTTTTACCCTTCTAAAGGGAAATAGCCACATGTCTCTTTGCCACTTCAGTGAGCAGGAAGCTTTATTAGAAAATGTTTCCTTGTGTTTGTGTCCTACTGGTTTTGTTTGGTTCATATTAGTTAGTAATTGTTTCATTACTGTAGAAAGAGATGTGATGTTACTTTTTCGCGTTGGTTTTTTTCCACCCTGTTGTTGTGTGAACATTTCTTACAGTTATTTGCTGCAGGGAAAATGTGAAAAGGACTCTGTAACAGTAGACAGAAACTGAGAAATTGCCTTAGCTTTGGAAGAGCCTTGCTTCTTGCCCTCATCTGGCATCGACAAAACCATCAATATTAAACTCAGGTGTGAGCCAAAATGGCCCAGCTTTACAATTACAAAGGAAGGGGTAGGGGGAGGTTGAACCAGGGCAGATTAAGAGACTAGAGAAGAGTAGTTTGGAGGTTTGTGCAGCTGAAAGTGCACCATTTTCTAGTCATTACTGGTTGAATCTGGAAGGAATGGAAGCCTTGATGTGTTTTATGGTTCTTTACTCCATTTACACCTTTACTCTCTCAGTTGCTAGTGGTTTCTGGTCCATGGATCTCCAGCAGCAGTCATCTTTGACTCTTGGCCCTGCATCTGGAACAGGGTGACATGAGAAGGCAGCGTCAATGACTGTGTGTGAGTCTAATGTTGTTTACAGAGTGACGTCTGTGCTATTAGAATTTAGCGGCTGAAAGAGACTGGTATTAGCAGCTAGTCTGTCCAACTGTGTACCAGAGGCCATAGATCCCAGCCAGGATGGCTTTCTGCCAGCAGCCCCAACTGCAGTGCTGGTACAGCACATGTGGTATTATTTATGGTGAATAATAGAATACAAAATAGTTTAATATATTAGGTGCTGATCCTAGATAGAGTGATGGAAACTTAAAGGTGTGGGGTGGAGGTTAGCGAGAACTTAGCAAAGCTGTCCCTTCCTCATCATCCCACAACCTCAAATTTTCTGCAGCAAATGGGAGGAGAGAGACAGAATATCTAGGGCTTTTAGAGGAAACGTATTTGAAGGAGAGATCTAGAAGAGGTGTTGGATGAAGAACGAGAGGAAGCTCCAGGCTTTCTCAGTTGAAGGGAGTGGGAAGACTGTGTGTATGTGAGGGTGGACATGAAGATTGTGTGCTGTTTGGCTGGGATGGAACAGGTGAGTAGAAGGAAGCGGTTAGAAATTGTGAGTTGGCTGCATAGGTGGTTAGCAAGTGCCCAAAAGCAATCTGATACTCTAATATAGGCTAAAAATAATTAAAAGTTTGTGGGGGTCTTTATGTGTGTAGTACTGTTATGAAGTAACTCTGCATGGCAATGTTGTTCCACTGGAACCTTTGGAAAAACACAGAGCATGCTGCTGGGAGTGCATTGCTCTGTCCTTTGCCCTGTGTATCTTGACAGCAAAGGGTTTCAGGCTTAGGGCTTTTATGAAGGATTGTTTTTTTTAACATAATTAAGTGCCAGACAGTACAGCCACAGCTGTATTTCCTATGGCAGAGCTTGGTCTTATATCCCTGTGACCTTCTGTGACTCTTTCCCATCCTGGACCTTGCAGTCATGGGGACACTGCTAATGATTTTGTTTTTATGGCAAATTAAAGAAGCCAACAGACACTTTAAAATTCAGGTGTCCTCTTAATATTTCAAGCAGGGGCTGGGTGGACACTTTTTTCCCCCAGATAACTTTAATGCAGAGAACAGAGCTGCAGAGGAGAGCTGTGCACATTAAGGAACCTGATGAATTATGCATGAAGCACAGCAGTCTGGTATCGGCAGTGCCTGCTTTATGAGACGAAGGTAGTGATAGTCACAATTTACGCCACACACTAGCTATAGTTTTTCATACTGAAGCAGTAACGCGGGCTGCTTGGCTGAGAATGAACAACGAGCCTCCTCCTTTGAGCCCCTGGGGGCTGAGAAAGGTTATTTGGCAGCAGGGAGCAGAGGACCTGTTTTGAGCAAAGTGCGGAAAAAGGGAAGAGAAGGCGGGGAGGACATATCAGCTCTGCAAGCTGCTTGGCAGATATATGCTGAAGAGCAGTGGAGTTGCTGCCAGGTTGACAGATCCAGTGTGTGCACGTTAAACTCTGCCATGTAATGGGACAGTAAGACTGACACTGAAAGCATTGTATCAGGCAATCTGTGCAGCCTGAGCTCACTGTCCTGTGAAGCAAAGGTGGAAAGAGAAAGAGGAAGCAGTGGTTAAAAAAATAATCTTGTTAAGGGTAAAGGTTCACTACAGAAAAATAAAGCACTCTGCAGTGCTTTAATGTGAGGTCTGTTGTGCATGACAGCAAACCTGCAGAGTTACTGCATGAGAAGCTGTGGAGGTAATGCTGCATAGGTAACTCGTTCAAGTGATCTGCCAGGAAATGAAGTGGCCTAGAAGTTCTCCAGGTCTTTGTGATTCAATGGCAAAAGAAATTTCTGCACTTGCTGCAAGTTGCCACCGCGTATTTATCAGGCAGCTTCTTCTTTGGTAGTAGTAGGAACTTGGGTTTCCTTGTAACTGTGGTTCTCTCTCAACCAGATCTGTGTCTTCCGTTGCTCTCTTTCGATTTCTTTTTTGGCCATACATGATTTTGAACCCTTTATTAGGAAGAGGCAGTTCCTAGAGGTGGTGAAAGCAGGCTGTATTGCTATGAAGCATCTGGATGGCAATAATGGTAATTTTTCTTTTTTATAGTGTTGGTTATTCTCCCCTTTCAAAAGAGCTTTTCAAACAGTAAGGAAGATATATGCTGATCCTTCATGGTGGGAGAATATATTCATGCTTAGTTTGCAGATGGAGAGATTGACATGCAGAAGTACAGTCCAGCATTTTCAAAAATGTCTTGTATTAGGCGGCAGATATTTCCCAAGATTTTCAGAGATGCTGATCATGTGTAACCTCTCTGGACATCAACTAAAGTGCTTGGCATTTACGAAACTGGAAAGAATTTGATACTGGTCAAAATCCGAGACTACTCTGACAAACATTGGCCTGAGAGACTTCCTTGGGCCAAAGGGCTCAATAGGAATCCTGGACATTGCTGCAATTCCTGCTTCTCTGCTCTGCTGCTCTACCATAAATTGTTCTTTATGTGTGTTATTCTTTAGATGGTGACTGTGTTGGTGACTGTGTTTGCCTTGGCCTCTTCTTCCCAGTCTTTCTCAGAATCCTTATGTGATGAAGTTTTGTATTGGAGTCTCACATTTTGTAGTTGTTGTTCTGACTAATCTCAACCATGAGCAGCACAAAGAAATTTTGTTTTACTTCTGCCCCTCATAGGAGACTCAGATGCAGAAGACAGGAAGAACCTTTGCACTCTCAGAGAGAGTTCTTTGCCCTTGTCTGGGTTCCTGCAAAATTTCAATTCACAGCTATCCTCAATGTGAAAAATGTTGATTTAACTGTTTAACAGAATGGTTAAAGGACACTGATCAAATTAGAACTCTCTTGCCAATGAATTGGCAAAGCCTTCATTTTGACTATATAATGTCTCTGGTACACATGTGACATTGTATTATCTCATTACTGTATTTCCAAGCCTCGTTCATTGAATTGTTCTATTTTGTGTTTACTGGTGTGGGTGCGCACGAAAAATGAAACCACCCTTCTTAACTATAAGCAGTAAAATATGTATTGTGCTTTAATTGTTTTCATTTTTTGGTGGAGCTACTTTATAATACATCTGGGGAAAATGTGAATCACCTACTCTGGCCAAGCATGAAAAAAGGAACAGGAAAAAAATAAGTCTTTTGGGGAAAATAAGTCTATTAGCTGAAGTGCAAGTTCTGGTAATCCTTAATCAGACAAAGCTTTTGTTAATATTCCACAAATAATCTTATTTGCCTATGCTTTTTTGTGTTTTCTTTTAATTTTGTCAACACTTTCCAGAAGATGGAGGTGTGTGACACTTTTGCAAAGATGCCTAGGCAGGAGTTACTCGCTGCAACTTGTGTCAGTTTGGTTAAACTTTTTTTTTTTCAAGTATTCATAATTAAGCAGAAGCAAATTTTGCACAGCCATTCTTATCCTGGCTTGTCCCAATTTCTCAGATGATCTAAAGTGCTATAAACTGTTTAAATTGAAGTAAGTGCGTGCACAAAGGTGTTTACAATGACTTTGAGCCAGCTTTATTATGGATTTACTCTGTATAAATTCACAGTAGTAACTTGTAAATGGGGGCAATACAAAAAGGTTTCAGGAAAGTTCTGGTGTCTCTGTAACCTCAGATAAGTTGATTGATGCAGATGTTTTACCATGCAAAGACTTGTTTTGAAATCTGTTCCAAAACTGTGGTTGTATGTTCCACCCCCTTTACTGTTGTAAATGGTTGCAGAATGTGCAAGAGAACAGTGAACGCATACCCAGATTTCTACAAGGGACATATATATATATATATATATATCTCCATATATATCTGTGTCTATAGAAATCCCTTCTGTAACTGGATAGAGTCATGGACGCTGCTTCAGACCTGGACCTTCAGATTCATTATGTGTGACTGTAGGGCAGGTTACTTCATTGTTTCTTATCAGCTTTCAAAGATCTTAGTTCCTCTGTTTTAAATGTAAAACACCCTTACTCTGTGAATGTTTAGAGCGTGCTCCTGGTTACTAAAAAGTATCTGTTTCTTCATAAGCCATGCTGATGGTTCAGTCTCAAGATTTGTTCGTGTCATGGGCAGAATTTTTCCCTTCTGGTGCTGGTCCAAGCTGAGTTTCTATGGCTGAATCTTTGCTTATACACAGAGGTGTGCTTGTCATTGCTGAAATTACACGTGGGTATTTACCTAAGGGTAATAATACACACTGTTTCTAACCTCTTTTCCTGGCTTTTATTTGAATACTAAGAGGAAAGAAATGATCTGCCTAAATAGGTTTCCTTTGTGGTCCCCCTCTCACCCACCTCTCTCTTTCAGAGGCGGAAAAAAACCCAAACCAACTGCCACGTTCTCTAGCTAAAACCCATTCAAACAAAAGAAGTCCTAAATCCATATTAATCACTGCCACCTTTAATTTTTCAATCACTGCTTGATTAAATTGCTGCCTAGATTCGTCCTTTCAGTGATAGGGCCTGGTGAGCGCTCTGCAGTGAACTCAGGGAAGTAATAAAGTGCTTTCTGTCATAGGTACTCCCCAAAGCGCCAGACACAACACAAGTTATTAAAAAAAAAAAAAAAATCAAAGTGAGCTGCTGTAAACTGCGTGGAGAGGAAAAAAATGATTGTCCAGGGAAGGGGAAGAAGATTTTAATTTTGCAGCTGCAATTACAAAGGCAAATACATCTGTGTAGAGGGTATTTCAAAGTCAAAAAGCATGAACAAACTCGAATAGTTGGGCCTGTGTCATGAGCTAGGTTTGTAATGGTTTTACCACTGTCAAAAGGCAAGTGCACTTTTTCTTTTCTTTCAATATAATTGTCAGCATAGAGCATGTGTATCAGTTTATAAACTCGCATTGATCCACAACCACCTGCCTTTAAATCTTCCCAACAGGAATGCAGATGTTCCAGCTCCAGACATGTCCTGATTTTCAGTGAAGGTGGGGTTCTGCTTAAGCCAGCTTATATTGATGCATAACCTTCTTCTGATGCTCCACAACCATTATGAAAATGGTTTATGTTGCTGTAGGACTCAACGGTAGACCTGTGGCTCTTGAGTCACCTTCTACTAGTGAGCAGTCAAGATGCGGTTCCCATGCTGGGCTGTTGTTCGGAGTCTAGTGTTGGCACCGAGGTTGCTGTGTAGCCTGATGTGAGCCAACAGGTCTTTCCTGGTCACTGTCCTTACTCTGCAAGTGAGTTGTAAATTTGACTTTGGTGTGATGTTATAGTACACCTGGAATTCAGGAGAGCAAGCTTTGATCTCTTCAGGGATCTACTTGGTAGAATACCATGGGATAAAGCCCTGGAGGGAAGAGGGGCCCCAGAAAGCTGGTTAATACTCGGGGATCACCTCCTCCAAGCTCAGGAGTGATGCATCCCAACTAAGAGGAAGTCAGGCAAAAATGTCAGGAGACCTGCATGGATGAACAAGGAGCTCTTGGACAATCTCAAACACAAAAAGGAATCCTACAGAGGGTGGAAGCAAGGACAGGTAGCCTGGGAGGAATACAGAGAAATTGTCCAAGCAGTCAGGGATCAGAGACCATCTAAGGAACCTGAGACTATCTAAGGAACCTGAAGGTGCGCAAGTCCATGGGACCTGATGAGATTCATCCGTGGATCCCGAGGGAACTGTCAGATTAAGTTGCCAAGACATCATCCATCATATTTGAGAAGTTGTGGCAGTCTGGTGAAGTTCCCACTGACTGGAAAAGGGGAAACATTACCCCCATATTTAAAAAGGGGAAAAAAGGAAGACCTGGGGAACGACATGCCAATCAGTCTCACCTCTGTGCCCAGCAAGATCATGGAGCAGATCCTCCTGGAAACTCTGCTAAGGCACATGGAAAATAAGGAGGTGATTGGTGGCAGACAGCATGGCTTCACTAAGAGCAAATTGTGCCTGACAAATTTCGTGGCCTTGTATGATGGCATTAACAGCATTGGTGGATAAGGGGAGAACACCTGACATCATCTACCTGGACTTATGCAAGGCATTTGACACTGTCCTGCACAACATTCTTGTCTCTAAATTGGAGAGACATGGATTTGACAGAGGGACCACTTGGTGGATAAGGAACTGGCTGGATGGTTGTGGTCAATGGCTCAATGTCTGAGTGGCATTCCTCAGGAGTCGGTATTGGGACTGGCGCTATTTAACATCTTTGTCAGTGACATGGACAGTGGGACTGAGTGCACCCTCAGCAAGTTTGCTGACAACACTAAGCTGCGTGGAGCCGTTAACGTGCTGGAGGGAAGGGATGCCATCCAGAGGGACCTGGACAGGCTTGAGAGGTGGGCCTGTGTGAACCTAATGAAGTTCAACAAGGCCAAGTGCAAGGTCCTTGCACATGGGTCAGGGCAATCCCAAGCACAAATACAGGCTGGGTGGAGAATGGCTTGAGAGCAGCCCTGAGGAGAAGGACTTGGAGGTGTTGGCTGATGAGAAGCTCAACATGAACTGGCAATGCGCACTTACAGCCCAGAAAGCCGACTGTATCCTGGGCTGCATCGAAAGAAGCATGGGCAGCAAGATAAGGGAGGTGATTCTGCCCCTCTACTCCACTCTGGTGAGACTCCATCTGGAGTACTGTGTCCAGCTCTGGGGCCCCCAACATAAGATGAACATGGACCTGTTGGAGGGCCACAAAGATGCTCAGAGGGCTAGAGCACCTCTCCTATGAGGACAGGCTGAGAGAGTTGGGGTTGTTCAGCCTCGAGAAGAGAAGGCTCTGGGAGGCCTTATAGCAGCCTTCCAGTACTTAAAGGGGACCTACAGGAAAGATGGGAAGGGACTCTTTATCAGGGACTGTAGTGATAGGACGAGGGGTAACGGTTTTAAACTGAAAGAGGGTAGATTTAGATTAGATATTAGGAAGAAATTTTTTTACTGTGAGGGTGGTGAGACACTGGAGCAGGTTGCCCAGAGAAGTTGTGGAGGCCCCATCCCTGGAGGTGTTCAAGGCCATGTTGGGTGGGTCTTTGAGCAACCTCATCTAGTGGAAGATGTCCTTGCCTATGGCAGGGGGGTTGGAACCAGATGATCTTTAAGGTCCCTTCCAACTCTAACCATTCTATGATTCCATGACTTCCATGTGTTACAGGATGACTGTCATTCAAAGCAGCATAAACATCTCCTGGTGGCTTAGCAGTTTAGGATATGCCCAAACACTTGGAAACAGTCAGAGTACCATATTTTAAGAGGCACCTGTCCTTCTGAGTATGAGAGCTGCCAGCACAAACACTGATTATCTAGTAAATATGGAATAAAATGGACAAACCAAAGCAAACAGCTGGAGCTGAGAGCGCACACATTTGGCTTCCCTGCCTCAGCTGAGGAGAATTAACTTCCAGATGAAATGCTTTATTTTCTCTAAAATACAGTCTATGAATCTTGCAATTACATGAGCATCCCCTTGGCTTTACATCTTCTTTGACAAATTTGTAAACCTTGATGTTGATAAGAGCATATATTGGACAACCCTGTTGATCTTGCTAAGATGTTTCACAGGACATGTTGCTGAGTTCTGGCACAAAGAAGACTTTTTTTTTTTTTCTTTTTTTTTTTTCCCTGCTGTGGCCACAACCTGAGTCAATAAAGAGTCAACATAAGCTAAATCATTATAAGTCAATTTTAAACCAATTCAGGAATGTCCACAGTGGGGATTGTGTGGACAACAATTTAGTGGAATCAATTGAAAAATCAATGTTAGGCATCATCTCTGTCAGTTTAACTAGCTTCATTCCCATTCAGCTCCCAGCCAGCTAATAGCTGGCAAAAAACTGCAACATAATGTTTTCTTAGGCTTACACAATCTTCATTGGCAAAAGGATTTTAGAGGTTNTTTGCGAATTGCTGTCAAAAAGAACACTTTTTTTTTTTTCTTTTTTTTTTTTCCCTGCTGTGGCCACAACCTGAGTCAATAAAGAGTCAACATAAGCTAAATCATTATAAGTCAATTTTAAACCAATTCAGGAATGTCCACAGTGGGGATTGTGTGGACAACAATTTAGTGGAATCAATTGAAAAATCAATGTTAGGCATCATCTCTGTCAGTTTAACTAGCTTCATTCCCATTCAGCTCCCAGCCAGCTAATAGCTGGCAAAAAACTGCAACATAATGTTTTCTTAGGCTTACACAATCTTCATTGGCAAAAGGATTTTAGAGGTTGAACTTACTCCCTTAAATGTGTATTGTGCAGATCTTTACCCAGCTAAGGGAGTGATGGAGACAGCCTGTTTCATGCTGAACAAGCCTGTAGCTACAGCTTTTTGAGAGTAGAAGAGCCTTGTAGGTGCGATACCAGAGTATGAATCAAGAGAGCTGAGTGCTCCTCTCTACCACTTCCACTTTATCATTCTATCTTTTCCCTCCCGCAAGCAGCTGCAATAATACAAATATTGCATGTTGTCTATGGGGCTTATTTTCATTCATTTGTTCTTGGGAATTTTTTAAAGAGTCAGTGATTACAAAGGTAATAAAAAAACACTGATGATTGTAATCACTGGACGTTCGGAGAAGTCCTGGCACATCAGGAATATTCTGCTCTCGTGCCTTGCTTGTATCGGCATGATCCAATGAAAACCTGGGGCTGCTGTTGTGGTGATGAGGCAGCTTTCCTGAAGAAATCTGTTATCACAGAAAGCTTCATCTAATTATTTAGCAAGTACCCTGGAAACTTCAGAGCTAAGCATGGATTCCTTCTGGTTAATAAGGATGTGATTTCTGTGGAAGATACATTTCTTTTCTTACTTTTCTTGTACTGTTAAAGGTGTCCTGCTATTGCAGTGGTTTCGGTGCAGTGCTGACCATGATTGCAGAAGCAGCATTGCCTCCATGAGAGCTGCAAACTTGAAATAGGGTCACAATAGTAAAATTCCTGCTTTCTGCTGCTTACGTGTTGAAAGATTCAGGAGTGAGGTGTATTTCTGTACTGTGGTACCCTTACACATTCATTAGTTGCCCTACATCAGGCTTTGTGGCCCTCAGCTAAAGTTACTGCCAGTGTCTGTAGTGTAGACAGGGTGCTAGGGTGGGTAATTGCTGTTATATCTTACTGTATAGCAATGTATGTAGCCTGTGCCTCTCCTGAATAAACACTTCTCATACTGCTCTGCAGGAAAATGCAATCATTCCACAATGAGCAATAGCAATTCAAAAACATTTCATAAACATTCTTTTTCTTTAAAAAACTAAACCCACAAGACAACAGTGGTATTTCATTTTTACAAAACGACTTGGACAGTTCTTTGTGGACTGTAGTAGAAATATTATTGGAGCAGTGGGTCTGAGACTTTCCTTCCCTGCTATAGTTCCATTTAGCGTCAAAATACATTTGGGCTTCCTTCTCTGCTATAATACTATTGTTCGCAAATCTGTGTTTCTTGTTTACGCTCTGAAACCCTTCCTGACACAGCTTGTGCTGTTAGCTGCTTGCTTGAGGAAAGGGTCCAGGGTTGAACCCTTCCAAAAGACAATAGGTCAGATGTTGAAAACATCAGCCAGGATGTCTGTATGCTTACCTCTGTTTTTCAGAAAGCACAATCACAATTTTTAATTTCTGCAAATCCCTGAGGGAATCCTACTAGAAAAAGCTGATAAGGGAAATTGCTTCTAATTCTGCAGCATTCTCTATCCTTTTTACTTGTCTAGTTATTATTGTATTGTGCCAGCAGTCTTGATGACACATGTTCATTGCTCCTTTATCCCATCATGTGCAGCAATTACTTTAGACATTTCACTAGAATAACACAACCACAATTGTAATTTCCTGGAGATGTAACATCTTGGGATGCTGAGGTCTTTAGGCAGGCATAGGGTTAACCTTTGCATCCACTGTGGAAATTTTTACAAGACCTGAGACGGGAGCTTCAGAACAGACAAGCACCTATTGCCAGCATTTTTGAACCTCTTGGGCTTAACCCAAGTAATCAAGTAGCTTATAGCCAAATGGCAGATGTCCACTTTGTCAGTGAGTCACTAGTTTAGCAGGGAGACAGTTTTATAACACGTATGATTTCTTTACTGTATGAGCAGTGTAACTTCTAATTTAGACAGGTGAATGATTAATAGAAAAGAAGTTTTAATAGAAGTAAGGTCGTTTGTTTTCAATTATAAAAGCTGGAGTTATAGCACGGGTCAAGAAGGGCGCAGCACGCAGAAAGGTGTGGATGTGTTGATCCTTCAGGCTTAGGTTGATTTACCTTTTTGCTCTCCTGACCTTCCTGTTGAACAGTTTTCTTCCAGATAAATTCAGGCAGATGAAACTGTTATAAGTAAAGAAACTTGCAGAGCAAGAAAGAGGGATCTAAGCATTTTCATCATGGGCACACTCACCCATCAAATGCCAAAATAGCACGACCAGACTGTTGGTAGAACATCTCTGCTGTGATCTCTTGAGTTATGTGGCTATCTGCAAATGGCCTTTTGGGCAGAGCAAGGAGGTCTATACAGAAGCGCTTTATCACAATATAGCATTGGTCAGCTACAGCAGGCTGATTGCTCTGAATTCCCAGAAATTGCTGTTTAGGGATAGCATTTCTTTACATCATACGTGATGACTATGAAGAGCAGGAGTTTCACCTTTTGCATTTGCTTGATAACCTTTCAGCTTTCCAACTTAGTTGATAACAAAGGCTAAAGTTCTTTGGGAGAACATACAGTTCAATTGGTTTCCTTTGTAATTTTGGCAGACAGCGTTTCCTAACTGTATGACACAGAGGATTACTTGGTGAAGACTGTCATGTACCAGGACAAAGGGATTTTAAGAAGAATAACAACAAGTAAACATCCATCTTTGGTGGACTGTTGTTAAAAGCCTTTGAGAAGACAATTCACAGGAAGGGTGTAATCAGAGTTTTAAGAACTGCTGATATCCAGAATGAGGGAGACTGAATATGATTTTAAGTGAGTAAGGCAATTAAATGTGATGCAAGGGTTAGAATTTTTTTGGCGCCGCCCCCCCACCCGCC
>VYXH01002530.1:0-28522 GCA_013397275.1 Burhinus bistriatus | reverse complement strand
TTTTCCCTCTTTTCCTAACAGAGGAGGAGGAGTTGAGCAGTGCTGTAAGGAAGGTGCAGGTAGAATGAAAGAATCGGACAGGATGCAGAACAGCCAAGAGGTGACAGCTGTATTTGCAGAGGGTAGGGAAACAGCCAAGGAGATGACAGGGAAAGCTCATTTGTACAGCTAGGAACTGCTCACTCAGATGGTCAAGGGAAAAAGTAGGGGCCTGGAATAGAAACCTTTAGTGAAGGGGAGCTGATAAACAACAGTGCCAGACCTAAATTTGATGAAGTTCATGGAGCTGTGTGATTTATACCTGTGGAAGATTTTGCCTGTTTGCACACATAGAAAGTTCAGGTTTGTGTTTTTGATGTCATACAGGTTTTCTCTTAATTGTCACCCCCCTTCAGTTGGATTTTTTTTTTTCCTATATTTGTATGTTTTTAAGTGTTGAAGGATATCACAGTTATTTCTGGCTTGCTGTTTTCCATAATATACTATCAGAGGGTTTTTTGGTAGCGTGGCATTTACTGAATGGCAGAGAGCTTTTCCAAGGCTGTGAAAGGACCTTTGACTCACTCAGCTGTTACCTTTCTTCATGTAAAGCCGCATACTTTGCAGTTCACAGCTCAGTGACGCTGATGTATGTCTTTAGGTTGCAAAACTTGGGTGTGCAGACAAAAGCTGCACCTCGGCTCTAATTCTGGTGAATTCTGTTGCTGTTTTATTTTCACGTAATATTCTGTGAACTGTCAGTTTTGTCAGGGATTTTTTTTATTTTTTTTAAAAGCCATTGTTGTGGCAACAAAATGAAGAGCCCTTCTGCCCTTCTGTACTGAATTGTACTTTTTCCAGAAGGGAAATAAAATAAGTATTAGCAGCAGAAGGAACAAAAGCAAAAACACAAGATAGGAATAAAACCACTTCCTTCTCTCTCCCTCAACAAAAAGGAAGATGAACCAAGGGTGAACAGACTCTGCCCTGCTGTGGTGAGGCATGGCAGACTCCTGGGCCTATCCACTTTTATAGTGACCAGTAAATAGTCATAAAGCACTTAAACACGGCGTATTTATGTGCAAGTAGGTTCTGTATTCAAAATGACAAGAATTTGTATGGCGGTAAGAGTACTTATTGTAAAAAAATTTAAGAGGAGCCTGATTGTTCAGTTATCTGGAGACATTTCTGTATCTGAAAAACAGCCCTACCAGCTGAAAATGCTTGCAATGGCAGGGGGAAGAAAGAAAGGCCTTCAGGCAGTTTGCTTCAGAATGGTTAAGGAATTTGTCTTCAGTGTCACCCTTTTATTTTTAAAAAGGTTGCTTTGAAAATACTACATAGTTGTATTAGGCCCAGAAAACATTGCTAAGGTTAAATGACCGGGAACCTGAACCAGAACTCTTTGAAATCAGAGGAAGGCTGGGAATGGCTCGTGGCCATGAAGAGGCCAGGGAGTATGGCATTGGCTGTGAAGGATGCACACGTGCACAGAAAGTATGCTCTTAGCATCCCTCTTTAAAAAACCATGTCTTTAATTCCAGTAGTAAAATTTTACAATTGGAATTTCTGTAAGTGTGTCACTATTGCCATGCCAGTCAAAACTAAGGCCTCTGTGACAAGGTTTTGCAGCATGATGCAAAAGAGACCTGAAAGCGGCAATGTTGCCTTTTCCTCACTTCCTCTCTTTGTAATTCAGTAATTCAGTTAGAGGCACAATTGGTGAAAAGCACCGAAAAGGTTTGTTTGTGCTTGTTCTCCCTGGCCTGCTCAGATATGCTATTTGTATGTGTGTCAGTTTTTCACACCTGCTTTGAAACAGCAAGGGAGGATAATGTGAGAAAAGAGAGCGAGTTGCCTTATTGTTTCCTTTTATACATATGCTCAAGCTAATACAAGCAGGAGTCTTTCAAAAGGCAAAACTTTATCAAGAGCCAGCCTCACTGTCGCTTTTACACTCGACATTATAAATTAGGCCTTTTGGATTGATATTCTTCATGAACAAACTCGGAAAGTAGAATTTAAAAACAAAAAAAGGGATTCAATTATTTTAGCTTCATTACACTTCATGCTGCTGCTGCTTCTCCCCCTGGAGAGCACTGGAGAGACTCTCTTGCCGTTTCAGGCTCTTCGCATTTACAGAGTGTGATAGTATGAGTTGAGCAAATTTTCTGAACCACTGATCTTGCCGCAATGCTCTGCTGTCTCGTTTCTGGCTTATGTGCAGAAAGGTAGCGAGTTGTATGGAATTACCAATACTTCTTTTAATTGAAGACAGTTAAGGGGTCTGTATTTTGCTCTTCTACATTACTTGCTGCTATGTTCCCTACACATCGGATGGAAAGGGGGAGATACACCATATGGGAAAAGGTTCTGCATGTTTGCATAGCTTCTTACAAGTCTTCGTGTCTGTGCTGTTTTGTAGGAGCTGGATTTGGCTGTGTCATGTGACTCATGCTTTTAGGCAACTGAAACACTTTGAATTACATCAGAGATTTGGCCGGTGAATACCCAATTAGGAGCGTGCTTTGTGTATCGTGTGCATGTGAATAAGCACGTATGAGGGCACGGAGCTCTTTTTTTTTTTTTTGGTAACAATTCTTTTTCCTTTTCCTTAATTTATGTTGTATCACATGGCTTTATCTGATGTGTTCTGCAGTGCAGACAGACTTAAACTAGTTTATTTCTTTCACTCTCATCTGCTCTGCCCGGCTGCAGGTTTACCCCATTGTAACATGGACAGCAGAGACCATCGGTAGACGATTAGGATGGGATAAACTTTCCTGGGCACGTTCAAATTCTATCACATAACCATTATAAAGCATCTGCAGACGCAGGGAAGAGGCATTTCACTGATCAGTCTGCTTAGCAAGCTCAAAACCTTGTGGTCTGTATATATGTTAATGCCACCACATTGGCAACTTTTCACTAAATCTAAGCAGAGAACACAGAGTGTGTGGATGCCAAAAGTTTTTGACAAACTCCTCATCTGCAGTCAGTCCAGAGAAGAGACCATGGGGCGGAAGGCATGAGCAACACTTGTGTGGAATTTAGCTGTGAATATTATGCTTGTAAAATAAGCTCTGACTTCAGAAAGGTAGATGGCATGTCTTGGTGTAGAGCATTATGTGTAAGTGGTTCTTCCCTCTCGCTGTGCTCATCCAGCATCACATAGAAATCACCTCCTCAGAGCTGAACCTGTTGAGTATGTCAAATGGGCCACATGAGGCTGGAATTGCTGAAGACTCCCTCTATCTGCTGCTTGGCTGATATTTTCCTCCCAGCCTATGCCAGAAAGACTTTGGCTGCCCTTGCATCAATCTGTTTGCTGTGGGACAGGTGGTGGTAAGCCATTCTGGCCCCCCAAGCGTAAGCTTTGCTATAGCCAGTGCCATCAGGAACAGACTGTAGCAAGCATTTGTGGAGGTACAATTCCGTGGTTGGGGCTGGATATCGCACAGGATGCAGTGGAACAGTCTTGTAATGTCCCCAGAGCATCTCAGGGATAATAACCTTAAGGCCTGGGGACAGGCAACAAGCAGTCTTCTGTTGACACTCCAGCTGCAGACCTGGGGCAGCCTCCCACTTCCCTGTGGCCATCGCTTCACGAAACGTGATGCCTGGGGTTTGCAAAAGGGTTTGACACCTGTTTAACCCCACATCCAAATGCTTCTGCCTTAGAAGAGGAGCTGTTGCCTATGTGGATACTTTGAGAGGCACCTGGAGAAATGTTTGGCTCTCTTTTCCTGCTAGAGCCTTGGAGGGCCCATTTTACAAAGGAGAGCAATAGGGGGGTGATGTAAAAAGAGAAGAACCATTTCTCATTGGCAATGCTGAGCATTTCTCCTTTTCATACAAATATTGCAAATAATTCTGCAGTTTGAGTTGGCAACAGCAATGAAGTCAGCAAGCAGATGCTTTGCAGAGATAAATTATTTCACTGCTGTTGGTTTTCTTGCCCTATAGCAAAGTTTTATTGTGAGTCAGTTGTGTCTGTAATAAGCCTGGCTTTCTGAGAGCTGCTTTTGGGTAGGAGATAGGAGAGTTTCACTATGAGCCTCTTGTCCCCTTTGTCAGAGTTAATTTCCCATTTCTAGCTGGCTTTAAGGTAATGGTGTGCTTGTTTTGTCAATTTAATAGTGAGGGAGGCTGAAAGTTTTACTTGTTGAAAGCCCTTTTAGGGGAAAGCCCCAAACTGTGTTCAGTATGCTAAGTGCCAAGTGCTGTTGTGCCACCGGCATCATTGGCGTCTGGGGATGTTCTAGCTACTTGTACCCATTGCAGGCTCACTGTGTGCTTTGAGCATGCTGGATTGTATTTTTTTAAAGAGAAAGGACCTGACTTTGAATGTATTTAGAGTAAAACAAAGCAGCAGGATTCCTGCCTTGAGTCAGGGGTTTTCCACTTCAGTCTGAAAAATGTTATATGGCCTGGAAGCCTCTGCTGGAATTCCTACTGAGCGAAAGCAAGTGTGGCAGAACCAGTCCTCTACCAAACGAGAACTTCTTTCAACGGGAGCAATGGCTGGGGAAGTCACTTCTGAAGCAGAGGGTCTCAGTGAAGGACAAGCTGTTTCCACTCTCTCTCTAAAATCTCTTCTACCCTGCCTCTTCTAACATGTGAGTTTGTGTAAGTGTGTTGAACGTGCATAATTGTACTTACAAAGCTGTCAGGGCGAGCTTGACGGTGCTTTCATTGGACTTGGAAGAGCAGAATGATATTTTACACAGGAAGCCTGAAGAGAGCTGATGTTGATGCAGCATTGAGCTCACTGAAAACAGTGTCATACTTTGATCACAGCTCCTTGGAGGTCCTGAGAGGAGTATTTATTTAAGTATTTCAGAAACTAGCTCTAGCTGCTTGCACCAGCCATACCTATTAAAGATTACAACTGAAGATAATTATTCTTTGTGAGAACTATTTTTAACCAGAGAGGATAAATGCACAGCTCTGGTAGCATGTCTTGGTGGTGCTTTAGCACTTCCTCATAATCGTTCATACTAATGCTGCCCAACTGAGCAAATCCCATGGCCATTTCATCCAGATAAAATGGAGAAGATAGATGAGCTTTTCACGGGCCCTGGAAGGCTGACAACAAATCTCAGATTCATCAGACCAAGGAGGAAGCAATTACGCAGACAGCAGCTTGCCAATAGCAACTTTCTCCCTTAAAATAAAGGGGCATGATGACATATTTTCATCAGCTCTCCCTGTGCTGCTGCAGTGAAGGGATGGCAGAGTCCTGGTCTGAGAAAGCTGCCTCTTCCTCCAGAGCTTTTCTCTGACTTTTCTCCTCCTAAACCTCTGTTTTCTTTGTTACTGCATGTCCTTCTGCATTGAATGCACTTTATTCCCTGCCACCTTGTACCAGAACAACAGAAAGACAGACATTCTCTTAAATTGCACACATTTGGGCAAATTCATTTGTATTGGCACTTACACTTTGTTTCCTGCTCCATCATAGGCTGAAATCCAGCATGGAACAGCTCAACCACAGGATATAGATGATGCAGGTGGCATCTGAGGGAAGTGTTTTGGGATGGGAAGAGAGGTACTTGGTGAAAAATGAGACTGTGCATCCCACATATGGTCAACGTACCTGAACCCAAAGAGAGAGCAGCAGCATGTCAGCAGCTGTGTAGAGAGTATATTTCCCCCAACAGTTGTGATGTGGATGAGACAGATAAGACTGTTAGCAGGTCTGTTTGTCTTGGGGGATGTGTGAGTAAAGTGGAAGGATGAATTCCAGATTATAGCGTGGTTTTGGATGTGTAGTATCCAATCATTTGGATGGCAAAAGCCCACAGAGTGTAAGTGGGAAATGCCTTCTAGTCTCATGTTCCTTTAAAGAGTCTGGAAGTTTTCTGGTTGGAGGGTGATACCTTTCTGCTGGTTTTCTCTACTAAGTGCGTAAAAATGGTTTCTGTGAGTTTTATTCCCCTTCCGTAAGCAAATTGGTGACCACAATCATGGAGCAGAAAGGAGTTTTGGTTCAGTGAACAAAGAAAACCTTCAAATTAGGGATGAATGCAGAGCTCCTGTAGAAGAGCGAAAATTGCTGAGATAGCATATCTCAGGGGGAAGGTGAAGGATGGAGGGGGAACATTTATCCAGATCACTGAGTCTGAAAGGAGCTAGTTAAGGAGGCTACTAGTAAGGCTATTTACTCAAAAGGATTTCCCTGCATGTTTCTCTGCTTTATCTTTCCACTGTCATTTGAGGACACTCATTCATCCTGCTATGCTTTCCTCCCTTGCAGTATTTCAGCTGTGTACTTTTGGTAGCTGTCTTTCTCTCTTGTGAGAGAGCATCTTCTTAATGGCAAGTCACACTCTTACAGAGCTGTGGGAAAGAGAAGAGGTGGACTGAAAATTGGATGCCTTTTTTTGTTGTTTTTGTCCTGGTAAAAGCCCATTGCATTAGAATAGTTCTCAAGATGTGCCACATGCCAGGTAGAATCTCATCATTCTAGACTAACCACAAAGCATTGCTGTTACTTGATAGGCCAAGCTCACTCACCCTTGGGAGAGCAAGAGACCATGCTGGAACTGAAATGCCAGAAAAAATACTGAAGTGAATGCGTCTTGGCGATTCACTTCGTCGTCTGAACGTAAGCTGTTCTTCGTCGTCTGAACGTAAGCTGTTAAAGACAGGCTCCAATGACGAGAGCTTTCTGTCCCTCTGATTGTGCTTGGCTGTTAATGGGAATGGAGACTGCTGAAATCATCTTGAGACTTCTCTTGTTACTGAGATACTTGTTTACAATTTGAAATCAGTCATTTAGCTTTAAGTGGCTATGGGTCATTAATTATGAGCAGGTTCTCTACAGTACAGCTGCACACTGTAAGTGGCCTCATGATGAGTTATTAAAGAAGACTTTTCTCTTGATTCAGAAATATGATTTTTAGCCTGAACTTAACTGAGAAATTTCATATTGAGAGTCCCATTGCCGCCTTCCACCCTCCTATCCAGAGAAGCTAATTTTGTAGTTAACCCAAGAATATGGTTCGCTATCCAAAATAGACTCTTGTTCTTGTTTGGATAAAGTGATGCTTCTAAATGTTTGACTTCCTTTTCTCTCCCACTCCTATGTCATTCTCTCATTTTATTCTCTAGTCAGACGTGTCCCACCCAGCACAGACACATTGCAACAGTCTCTGCCCTAAAGCTCATTTATTCTCTTGCCTATTGAATTTGCATTAAATTCCACTGTTTTGTTTTGGGGGACATCCTAGAATTAGTACGCAGCCTGGTGTCACGAGGACATTCTCTATGTTTCCTCTCTTTTCTGAAGGCTGTAACATTTATATTTGAAAGCTTTTTATTTTTCCACCTATGGCATTTGAATTGCAATACACCCTGCGGACATTTCAGCTTTGTCAGCTTGACTGTTATTAAGCTGTAATCATTTATCATCATTGGCAATGATTTTATGTCTATTTTTTTTAGCAGGTATTGCAGAACACTTATTGGTAAACCACTGTGAGCATGCAAAGACTTAAGATATATAATTTATAAAGCCATATTTATGTAGCAGTGCTTTATGATGGAAGGATGTGCTAAGAAAGCATTTGAGATGATGGTTTATTTTTAGATGAGCCAGAAGTCTTTGTTTCCATCTCATTTCAGGCCCCAGCAAAGAATGATTGAGGATCTCCAGAAACCCAAAAGCTTTCTCCCCTCTAATGGCATAAGAGAGTATGTAAATAAAATTGACAAACATAAAAATGCAATAAACTACAACTATTTCATGAATTTATAACGTGAGGAGGAAAAGTAATAGAAAAGCTATAAATTTGTGTCAGTCATGCTCCTTTGTTAAGAGCTACTAAGCAATACACGTAATGGGCAGTGCGAGAATGTAAGTGTAGTTGAATGCTTTCCGTGAGCATTCACTGAGACTTGCTAAACTGAGATAATTTGATTCCTCATGCTCTGTCTGTGTATTTACACCACATAGGGTTTTAATATCTATGCAATATCATGTTTTTATCATAACAAAGAAAAGAAGCAATATGTAATCTTAATTTATAAGGGTAGGTGACTTAATTTGCAAATTACCTCAGGGAGGATTGTGAAGGATTCATGACCTGACATTTGGAGAGAGAATCATCTTTTCTGTCTTTCAGGTAGCAGGGCGAGGGAGGGATTTTATGTTTAAGTCTATGCTGTTTGCTCTGGCTACCCTACAATCACTGCATAGAGTAGGTTTCCCAAAGGGTGATTTGTCTTGAATGCATATTCTAGGATAGGCTGGAGTGGCCTTTGGAGATGCCTGTTTCTTTTCCTATGACAAAGGAAGGAGAGTCGGGGCAGGGGGATTTGAGCTGGGATCTGGGTTGCCCTAACTCTAGATGTCTGGGCTACTGTTGTGGTCAGGGAAATTCTGGTCAACACCATTAATGGTGTCTAGGGAGCTATTCAGCCAACCAAAGGCAGACTTAGACTATGATGAGCTAAACTGATTTCTAGACACCACTGAGAGCACTGACATCTGAAGTTAGGTGACCTGAATCCCACCCTAGAAGTCTAAAAGCTACTCATACAGACCTGAAGTTAGCAGAAATATTTGCAATCTTTCTGTGTTGTATCCTGGAGCATTTGACCAAAGAAGATGGAGTTTAGTCCAGAAATCTTCTGCAGTGCAGAAATTTCAACGGTACTTATATAACTAGAGGTATAACTTGTAGGTAGCCCTTACTGTAAGCTCATTGTTTGAACAGTCCCGTGGGAATGTTTATACTCATCTTTACTTCATAGTCTTTACGCGCGTTTCTGCAGATCCCTCAAACAGAAAAGGCAAAATAAAATGTGAAAGCAAGGGATTCTGTGGCCTCTCCTATCTGTATGTTGTAATGAAGCTGCTGATCACAGAACTGTTTAACTAAATGTGTTTATTCCAAAGCATCTGAAATGCTTCCATAGCAGATATTTGGTTGGTGATAAGAAAGGACTGTAACGTTTCCTTTAGGGATAACTAGCACAGAAAAAAGATTATTTGAGGTGTCATTCATTACTGATGGCATGCTGCCCATGCTTGGAAGTGGCTTGGGATACAGGCAATTGTATATAAATAGAACTAGTACAAGTGCAGAAAAGCCTCAGATGTGCTATTGTATAACAAAACCTAATATAAATAATCATTAAAAATTGCTAACATAAAACCAGGGAATAATCTTTGTTTTCTCTTGTACTCCCACCCAATTAGAATAGTTTTGACAAGGCATTTGAACTACTGAAGTGAGAGATGCTATTCCAGTCATAATGCTGGTTTTGTTATAAGGGATTGCTTACATGGTATTGTTAGGCAATTGCAATTGCAGTTAATACTTTGTTTGCCTGTACAAATATTATTAACAAACCACTAAAAAGAATCCATAAAAGATTCAGAACACTTTTTGCTCAGCTTTCTGATTGTGTTCAGTGAAAGAAGATGAGCTTTGTGATGTGAGGCTGCTTGTTATTAGGATGTGATTATTGCTCACAAGTCTGTTATTGATCAGGGGATCGATACTGAATGTGGTAGAAACCCTTCCTAGGACCATGTGAGCTACTTATTGATGGGATTGTTAAAAAAAGACTTCTCATTAAAAGCCAGTTGTGGTGTATAAGTTTGGTCATTCTCCCCATCTCCATGGAAAGCTAAACCTCAGAAAAGGAAGGTCCCACTACGTCTTAATGAAGGGAGTGCTGTATTGCTGGTGTTCCCACTGACACTCACCTCCAGCCCTCTGCTGTCAGCTGGTGGGTTTAAAAGCAGTATTTGACGGTGACACTGTTACTGGCTGCTACGTGAACTTCAGAACGCTGAATGGGAGGGGAGAACGTGGCATAGCTGCATTGCTACTGAAGGAATTGGAGAAGACCTGTTCTATCATGTAGACTGTATGTTTGCAAAGAAAACCAGTTTCTCTTTGAAAAGTTCTCCATCAGGAAAATTAACCATAATCACAGTGTAATACATCAGCACAATTTGGGACCTGGGCGGGAAGGATGGTCTTAAAATCAGCCTTGAGATGTGAAGAGCCCAACACATTAGTAAAAGCCACCTGCCCCCTATTCCAGGACTGAAACCAGAGACTATTTGTGATCTGACTCAACTTCCAGAACTAAGCTCAATTTCTGCCAGAGTGCATTGTGGGAGATTCTTTGTTTACACTATTTAATCAAATATTGTTTTATATAGTCAAGACTCGTATTTTTTGAAAGCTTTTGTGAGGGAGGATATCAGCTTTAGCTGTCGTCATTTTTTTTCACAGTATCAGCAATTTTCATTTTTAGATACACAACTAATTTTCTGTTTCAACTATAGTATCTATATTCACTATGGATGTTTCTATAGCAACCAGCCTTGTGCTATCTACATACCTCTATGAATAGATTAAATATGCAACATAAAAATGTTTTTCATTTTATTTTTCTGCAGACTGTGCGCATGTTTTAAAAAATTTTTAAGTAATGTGGAATAGAAAGACCATCATCTTTGTACTCCTTAAGAAACATCCTTATCTTTGTATTTTATATGACCCCTATCATCCTATTATTTCACTGCCTCTTACTCTAATCCTATCCAATGCCTCTAAGGGAGAGAAAAGCACTAAAGACACCAAATAATCTGGATTTTATCCAATGCAAGAAATCTGTGGTAGACCAGGGAACTGAGCTGTGGCCTCTGGAGTTATTTGATGCTAATTATCCTCAGTTTCTCTCAGCGTTTCACCAAATGGTGTAGGTAAAATTCTCTGTCAACAATCTCCTTTACAGAAATCACAGGTTTTGTGTTGTGTAAAAGAGCAAACTTCACCATTTTATTTTTTTCTATTGTTTTCAGTGTTTAGTGCTATGTATGTGACAACAGGTGACCATCTGTCTTTTGCCAGTTTATGTTACAAAGTCATTTTAAAAGCTGTGTATTATTTTACAGATGGTACAGAACAGGAACTCCAGAGAACACCCAGTTTTCTTGCATTTCTGCTGCTTTTTTAAAAGATTTAACTTGATTTGATGGATTCTGATTCCAGACCTCATGCATGTATTCCTTTTTACAACTGTATCTATTTCATTGCAGTCATCCCAGGTAGATTTAAAAATTACATTTGAGGAGCAGATGAAAAAGCTTTAACACTTCCAATATGGCAGCAGTTAAAACTAGAACCTGAAAAGATACATATTCTTTTTGGTTTTGTGTATTCATCCCTTTCCCTCTTCTAACTCATGCGTTTGCTCTGTTTCAGTGAGTTGTCATTAACTCGGTATTTTATTTGTAGTCCTTAATTTGAATTAAAGTTTAGGCAAATTTCCGAATTAGGTGCTTGTGACAGTGGTAATCACCATTTTTTAATATTCTGTGATCATGTTTAATCTTTTATCAGCAAAGCTACCTTAATAGGTCATCCTCACTTGTTCTGTTTCTGCAAGTTTTTGCATCCTCAGTAATATGACTTTGCAGTATGGGGCAATTAAGAGCACTACAGAAGTAACTAATTAAAGTCAGTGGCAGTTAAGCACGTTTTAAATGCTTTGCTGAATAAGGATGCGATTGAGCACACATTTATGTGTTTCAATGAATTTTGAGCCTGTGAAGGGAAAACATCGCTTTTAGATTGGGTGTATGAACTCATAAATGTTGTAGTTCTGTTCTTTTGTAACTGTAGTTGATAGATAACTATGATTTAGAGGAGCAAGTGCATAGGATAAAACAGCAGGGATTAACTGAATGACTTTTTATTTACTTTTCCATTAGCAGGGTGTCAGCACGATGTTCTGTCCTTTGACATCTTCAGTTGTCCCCAAATTTGCTTTAGTTGTATGGGACTACAATTTAGTGGTGGAACTCAGTTGGGGAAGAATAATAAATGTCTTAAGGCTCTTAAGCCCTTGAGGCTCAATCCTCAGCAGAGTAACTGAAAAAGCAACATTTTATATGCTTCCATTATTGACACTGTGAAAATGAATGCCCTTCTTGGGATGTTTCTTTGCCCACATACAGCTCCAAAGTCCCGTTTGTACACTTTATAAAAACACTCTTGGTATTTGTCAGGCTCACGCACTGGGTGGAATATCCTAAACCAAAGACTGTTTATAGGAGAGAAGTGTCTAAAAGGAAGGAAAGCAACAACATGAGCAACAAGTGTTTCTTCGAACCTGTGACAAGACTACAGTGCAGTAGAGGGCAGTGAGGGCATGAATCCCAGGGTGTCATGCTGGCAGGCAGGACATGGGTTAGGGTTGGGGTTGTAGTCCTCAGCTACCTGTGTGTTTGTTGCTTGCCTGTCATGCAGGATATCAAGTCCAGGCCCATGGAAGATGATGCGTCACATGTACTTTGAAATCATGCTGAGTGAGCACTGTACACTGCCTTGCACCACTGACAAGACAGTGACTTGTAAAGGAGAGGCAGGCAAGCATGTTAATCAGTTCAGAAGAAAAAAATCTAGTATGACGTTCTGGCCGGATCCTTGGCTGTTGTTGATCAGGGTAGTGACTGGTCAGTTATGCTAGTTGACACCAGTGGGGATTGTAGGCCTGCAACTCTTAGAGGAGTTTGGCTGCTGCTCATGTACATAGCAGCCCATATTGCAAGATGAGATTTTTGTATTTGAAACTCACTTTTAAGCAAAATGAAAATAATATGGGACGGCAAGACCCAACAACTGGTTTCACAGAGCTTTTAATTTTTAACTGCTTATCTGCAGAGCTGAAGAGATTGGCATTTGAAATGCTTTGTGCTTTATTCCATTGTACTCTCTTAAAGCATCTTCCTGTAAGTCATAGAGGTATTAGTGAGAGAGTTCAAAAGTGGAATTAAATGACAGCAGAGCAAAGTAAAATTTTGGCTTGAGAGAATATATCGCAGTGACTAGATGTTGTTCTAAAAGAAAGTGTTGAGTCTGGGAATAGACCAGCATCTGTTTGTGATGTGTAATTTATGTGTGATAATGTCTATCTACGGGGTGGAGCTGGTGCTCTTTAGGAGTTGAAACCAGATGCGTCTGTCTGAGAAGCAGCTGAGAGCCCATCTGAATTAGATGAGGAAAGGACTTCCTGAGTTGTTCCCTTTTACAGAGGGGCTTTGCAAACTGCAGGCTTGGGGTTTGTTTTTTTTCTTTTTTTTTTTTTTTTCCTTCCATACAAACCTCATGACGTGCCCTACTATTGAAATCCCAAGTCTCGACAGACTTTTGAGGTCTATCCCAAGACTCAATAAACTGGAGACTTTTCTCCCCTTATGCTTCTCTGAAAAGACTTCTTCAGGGGACTGTGCTGACTCAGCCAGCCTGACAGTCAAGGTGCTAAAGATGTGTGGGTGGAGTATGAGGTGGGAGGGACATGGTTGCATTCAGCCAAGCTTTAAAAGGCTGCTTAGTCCCTATAGTGGGAAATCAGGGAGACTTTTTACAATAGAATCATAGAATTGTTTAGGTTGGAAAAGACCTTTAAGATCATTGAGTCCAACCATTAACAGCACTGCCAAGTCCACCACTAAACCATTTCCCTAAGCACCACATCTTCATAGCTTTTAAATACCTCCAGGGATGGTGACTCAACCCCTTCCCTGGGAAGCCTGTTCCAGTGCTTGACAACCCTTTTGGTGAAGGCTGTTTCCTCTTGTTCCATTGCTTGTTACTTGGGAGAAGAGACTGACACCCACCTCACTACAACCTCCTTTCAGGTAGTTGTAGAGAGTGATAAGGTCTTCCCTGAGCCTCCTTTGATCTAGAGGATACTAAGGCCAGTTCTCATTGATTTTTTGATGCAAATTATGTGACAGCTCAAGTGCTCTGGAGTGATGACAGCTGAGAATTTGCTGGTAGCTGCCCAAATTCCATAAGCAGTACTGAAGCCTTGGGCCATTGCTGCAAGAGCAGAAGGCAGCACTACAGAGGAGAAGCAAGTGCACGTGTGCAAAGAGCTGAAGTAGAGATATCTTTACTCTGCTTCAGAAATGCAGCTAAATAATTTCATATTTATTTTTTTTTTTAATGTACCACAGCATAAGCACTATGTTGTTTCTGCACAAGAGTCTGTTACATGTAGGCATAAGTTCTAGGATTTCCCTGCAACTGTTTTATATCAAACCACAAAAAATCTAGTGGACTGGGTGTGTAGAGGTTAGCAGGTCTTACTCCAGATTTGCTAAGTTTTAGAGAGAGGAGTCTGGGTATGATCCCTATGCGTGCTGGAAAAGAAATACAGCTTTTTTAGGCCCAATGGATCCGAGGGGGGAGAAAGAGATTTTTGAATTAGTTGCTAATTAGATGACAGACTTCTAAATTTTGGTTTGAAATAATATGTATTTTCATTGATACAAAAACAAGAGCATGACATGTATGTAAGGAGAAACAGGGACTTAACTTTCTGGTTGTTGTCTGTATCTATAACCCTGTCTCTGAAAATAGACTGATGCCAAGCAAAGCAAGCAAGAAACAAAAATGAAGCCAAACTGTAAGTGAACATTAAAACTAGGGAGGGGAAGAGGGTGAAGTAAGTAACATACATGAAGTAAAACATACAAATGCCCATAATGTTGAGAAAGTTTCATCTAGCTGAGTACCCTATTTTTGGTCACGGTTGCTCAGGGATGCTTAGAGAGAATATAAGAAAAAAGAAGATAACAAAGGACATTTTAAACAGCTGCTCCAATTAATGGTTTAAAGTCTTTCCCTGCAAGGGCTGCATGCAAAATATCATTTTTAATAAATGCTAGGATACCTTGCCCTCCTTTCATTTGTGTAATCCCTTTTTGAACCTGCTTATATTTTGACATCCACAAAACTCTGTGGCAATGAATTCCAGAATTTAATTAAACATTTTGTGAAAAAGTACTTGCTTTTATTGGTTTTCCACCTGCAGACCAAATAACCTCTAGCTTTTTTTATCTCAAGAAGAATGAATAATGATTCTCTATTCACTTTTCCCATCCCACGTTGGTATTAATGGACTGCTACTGTTCCAGTCTCTTCACTCCCAGGAGTGTGGTCCCTACTAACTGCTCTTTTTTCAGATATTTTTTCCTAGTTCATTTGAAATTGTTGCTAAAAGGACACAGCTCAGATCACAGCCATTTTAGGTGAGGTTTCCACATATCCTTCAGTTCTGCGCTGCAGAGCTCTAGAGCCTCAATACGCTAAGGGTAGAAATGTGCTTCAGTTCCCCATTTACAATTCCACTTAACTTTCTGAAATCAGAGGTACAAAGGGATTAAATTTTATACCATCTTTTATTTCTTAAATTTCCATACACCATCCCATATTTGTTAAATTTCAGACCTCTGACTAGCAAAAGAAATGCAGCTTGAGCTCCAAGGAAGTGATACTACTAGTGTACATCACATGAGCTCCGCTAAAGTGTCCATCCATGTGGTGGGACACCATCTACAAATTCAGTCATCCTGTGTACTGGCAGTCGGTAGTGGTAGTGTGGTGCAGATGGATGTCTACGAGGTCTTGAATAGCCTAATGGCTGTGGACTGCCGGCTTGAAAGTGTTTTCCAGAGGTGACTGGCAGGATGGCTTCCACTCCTTCCTCCAAGATAGGCAGCAACTACACTGACAGGTTGTTTGCATATGCTTGTATAGAAAGCTGTGGTCTCTGCATTAGCACACACGCTTCTGCTGCTTCTATATAAGAATCTTGATTCATTTGATTCTGTCGATGTATATATGTATTCCATTTCCACCTCCTCTATGTGTCTAGCTGAAAGGAACAGTAATTTAAGTATGCCTTACATTACAAGAACGTTTGCTGGCATAATGTTCACATCACTACTATTAATACTTTGATGTTGATTTTTCCGTTACACGCTCTTACTCCATAATTAGAAGGGGAAACATATTCACACAGGAGGAACTGGATAGCACATGGGATTGAGAAAGCCCTTCTAGCTTAAATATCTGGAGACTGGGGGAGGAAACACCCTCCACGTGGGTTAGTTTAACTACAGAACAAGTGGTCATACCTTCCGCTTGCATTCTGTTATCTGTATTTTTTAATACACGAGGAATTTATTTTTTATTATCTAAAAGAGGAAGTATGATGGGTAGATCCTACTCAGATACAATATGAGAAGCCTCAATTAGATGTGTTTTCTATGTAATAAAACCAATAAAAAACCCACTTAAAGACACCAACACTGTTATAATGAACAATGAGGCAATTACTACTGCAGTATTTTAACTGCGTAGCTGTAACTTCAGAATTATTTTCTCCAACAACATGCATATATCTGGGCCTGTTTGGGATTATATTGTTTACCATACTGTAAGATAAATTCTAAATGTATGCACTGAAGTCTGAATAATTTGTTTTCTAGCCCATTAGAACAATTTGGAGGATCTAATTCTGTAGGCAGCTTTTCTGCCAAGAGAGCAAATGCACACGTGTCTGTGTATCTCTTGGGAAAGAAAAGACAGACTGAATCCATGCTTTTAGAGTAAGCCACCCACTTTACTGCTTCACTCAGCTGTATAAATGTCTATGAGTAATTTGCCTTGAGCAGAATAAACCGTTCCTTCCACAGCCAATTGCAAACTCCAGGGCTTGCAAAGAACCCATACTTGTGTCTTTATATTCATGATTTTGCAACTGAGGCACAGACATACTGAACAGCCTGTTCCAGATTTAAACTGAGGTCTGTCCTGGAATAAACATTTAACTCGGAGCTCCCTAAGTCTTAGGGCTATGGCAGTATCCCTTCTGGTGTCCCACTGTTTTGGCCTTAGAATAAAAGATTTTACAAAAAAATGCAACATTTATTGGAAAAAAAAAATGTTAGAGGAAGCTGCATTTTCTTTGGGATTTTGCCATGAGCTGCCATGCTTGCAAGAGAGTGGATTATCATGAACAATTCGGACAATAATGTGTTAAATATTTCACAAGCGAATTAAAAAATGCTGCTGTTGTCCCAAAGTGGGGTCATTTGCCCTGTGTGCAAGATGCCAATGTGTACACACAGAGCAGAGGTATTTATTTAAATCATTTCTGCTCAGAGATGGATGCTAGGTGGTAATCCACAAAGCTATCACACACCGGCCTACAAACTCTTTGGAATATTTATATGGTTCAAAACACAGACATACACACCCTTAATTAAAATTATTGGTTAGTACCTTCTCTTAAAAATTTCTATTGGTTAGTACAGTCTCTTGCTTTCATTTAAAGCTACAATGTCCTTTAATTGATCTGCGCGTGCTCCAGTAAGGGGGGGGTAGTTCTTTTCAGTCTCTAATGGAGTTGGTGGTCACGATCTCACACTGCCACCTTTACCTTTCCCCCAGTTGCTGGAAATCTTTGTTGACTTTGGGCCTCTTCCAGCAGCTGTCCAGTTTTCAGCTGGTTTCAGCGCCCTCCGTGCTGGGATGTTCCCTTGCTATCAATCTTCTGTTCAAGGGCACTTTCATTAGCCAGACATTTATTGTTTATACAAAGTGTCCTGTTTCACAAGGCCTTGCAACTTTTGTACAGCTTTTTGCTTCTGCTTAATGAGAAATTATACCTTCTAACATACATTCTACCTTTTAAAAGTAAATTTTACCTTTTTAAAGTACGTCATTGTCAGTAGCCTGACATCTTTGAGGGGATTTGTGTTTTCTTTTTTAAAAAAGTCAACCCTGCACTCACCACATGGAGTCAATACAGACTCATATTCGGCTGCCAATAGATCAGGTTCAAGCTATAGACTTCTAGCTAATCTTTTTGGTTTAATATTTTCTCTTTTAACCATGACAGCTTCACTGTTTGCTTGGAAGCCCCAAATTGTCAAGAGTAGCCCTGTTAATGCTTTTGGTTTTGTTTAATTTCACATCTCGGCAAGCCCTGAAAGCTGTCAAGAATTATTATCTTATCACTCTTCTGACTGTTTGGCACAAACAGGGGGAGTGGTGGTTGGGTATGGGGTAGGGAGGGAAAAAGTGGAGGAAAGGGAACATCATAAATAACTAAGTAAAATTATCCATTACTTAACAGCTCCTTAGATACCAAGATGAAGAAATCAAAACAGACAGGCAGCATAGAACCAAGTCCAACAGTTTGTCTTTGCTCTGATCCAGAATAAGTAACTGTGGTCCCTCTGATCTTAGACTGGGAATTACGCTGCTGTTCAGTTCAGAATGAGGGTGGGGGGTGGGTGGGAAGCGAGCTTTTTGAATGTTTGGGAACAGAAAATATTCTACTATCATTGTAAAGGCTCCTGTGGCTGTCTTGGTGGGTCTTGGTTCCCTTAAGCATTTCCTTAACCAGGTGCTTGAGTGTTATTATGCTCACTGGATGGAGACTTACAGGTGTGCTTCACTCGTTGGTGGAAAGGGTGCTTTAAAGAGCAGTTTAGACTAGAATTAAGGGCAGCCTCTGTTTCCCAGGGTCTGGTATGACAGCTTAGTGACTTTATCCACAGACCATGATAGGATGTTCTGGTATGGGAAAAGGAATAGGGCTGAACTAAGGTGGAGCAGCCCTCAGTAGTGTGTGCTGACGTTTCCTAAGCAGCACTTCATAAAATCCAGTTTGAGCCAGATGATTTAATGCTCAAAGGATCCCTTTGTGCATTTCAGGGTTTGGTTAATGAACCTAAGGAAGAGCTGTGCATTATCTCTTCAAAAATAGGAAGATAATGAGCTGCTAGAGAGCCTGATCTGTGTTAGAATATTTCTGAATCAAGGGCAATGTTGTGAGATACTCCTGCTGACCAGCTCACCTGAAATATGCAGCCTTGATCTAAATGGGTACAGCCACAGTCGCAGCATTTTGCACAAGCCATCTCTTGATTTTGTGCCACTGGTGAACTCTCAGTTTCTGCAGACAAGAATGACTTTGGAGGGAGAAGACGCTGGAATCAAATATCCGAAGGGCAGTGATGTCTCAAGCATTATGCATTGTCCATCGTACAGAACTTAACGGGCGATGGAGAAGCAGGCAAGCAGGTCTTGCCTTTACTGAACAGCGTCCTCGGCAAGACCCACCTCCCATAATACAAATGATAGTTGTAGGTGTCAGTATCACTCAAAGCAGTGTAGCAACACCGAGAGCATGAAAGGTGATGAAATAAGCTGCCTCTTCTTGGTGCTGCTGAATTGCTTCAGAACAAAGAACTGAAGATAATAGCTCAACGTATTGTAAGGTGATGCCTCTGCTGCTGCTGGGCATCTGCCCTCGTTAGGCTTAATGGGGCCATTTGTGTGGCCTCCCTGTGCCTGGGGCTCGGAGGCTGATTGCAGAATGCCCACCAGGCTGCAGAGGTAGAAGCCTGGCTATGCTTTCCATCCTGTTCCTCGACCTATTTGTGCTATTCCTGACTGTATTTCCTTTCCTTCCTAATAGTGCTATTCCTGACTGTATTTCAGCACTCTGACCAGTTCAGTTTTAACTTGAGTGTCTGCCACCTCTCCTTTGATGCTATTCTGTAGTCCAGTAGACCTTCAGAGTTTTATTCCCATTTTAGGGAATTTAATCTTAATTTTTTTTTTCCATTTTTTTTCTTGGGCCATGTTGATAGCTTTTGTTTATATCCCCTCAGTTACCCTACATGATTTTCCATGGGTTACCTTCTGTAAGTATTCTTTCCCCCGGTTATTCTTCAGTCGTCTTAGACCATGTTAAATATCATGGTCCATAAGTGGGCACAGAGGGGCAGTAATTCCAGTGTATATGATCAGGGCATGGACTGTCCCTCTGTGGTGCTTGTAGAGGCTATTTTGTGAAAGGGTGATGGGATGCCGGTATACGAAAAGGCTGCTGAATGAAATTATTTGAGTCCCTGTGTCCTGAAGTCTGCCTTCTCTCGGTGGAGACACACAGGTTGATGCAGCTGAGGTATGTTACAATGAGGTATAGTTCGACTCCTTGGTTCTGTACAAAACATACTGGTTTGCAACTGGGGTGAGGCGTCCTGCCTTGAGACGCAGCTGCCTTTATTGTCCCTTATTGAGGAGGAATTCAGTGGCATGCAGAGGGAACTTTAGCAATTGTACTAAGAAATTGCTTTGGCTTTTGTGTTTCACTCCTGCGTTTCATTTCTGAGGCTTAGCTCTGCCCTAGGATTAGGTCTGTCTTATTCCTTCCCTGGTTCATGAGCTGCCTTATGTTCATCCACTTTATGCAGACATTTAATTGATATGCTCCTATGTCTGGCTTACTACTTTATGAACACAATTTCTCTCCTAGTCTTTAATTGATGTGGATAATAATGTACAATTATAAAACTCCATAAAAATTATAAAACTCAGTAAAAAAGGAGAGCAGGAAAGAAAGAAAGAAACCCAAGTGATACTCTGCTGTGTGACTTTGTAATAATACAAAATCCGCTTTGGTTTAATTCTATTTAATAGCTCAGCTTTACTCAGATTGTTACAATTCTGCAGGCTTTCTCACAGTTACAAGCAGCACGCTTATAAACGTTTGCATTTTTTAAAAGTTCCTTGTATATATAATAATTGTAAATTTTATGGTTTTGTGGTGGCTGCTACCTGCACTGACATCTTCCCTTTTCCTTGCTCACATGCCTGGGGAGCCTGTACTAGTGCTTCCCTCTCAAACTTTTCCTAAGCCAGACAAGTCCTCTTCTTAGGGTTGAATTACCAAATCAGTGGCCACATTAGGAGTAAACATCTGTTTGATTTTTTTTAATGTTATGGGAGGATTCTCCCTCCTTCTCTGGCCCTTTTACATGCTAAATGCTCTCTTGATTCCAAGGGAGGCTAGACCTTGGACAGGAACTAAATAAGAAGAGGTGTGAGGTGTCCTACCAGGAGATGCTCTGGCAAGATTTGTTGATCACATTTGCCAGGGATGGGAGACGATGTATTGGGATGGGAAGAACAGGGGATCAAAAGTGCTTCAGCCATTCTGGGCAGCTCTCTGAGGTACCTAAATAGGATATGGATTTTTTCAATCCCTTTGAGATCTGAATCTTTGGGAATTTCTCTTTTACTCAGTGTCTGCTTTTTCACTAGAGAGGATGAGACCTGTTGTTTGAAGTTGTGTCTTGGATTTAGGAAATCTGGGTCTTTTTTTGAGTGTTACATCTTACTGATGAATTCCCCTTCTATAATTTTTTTTCTTTCTCCTTTATCTGTTTTCCCTACTTAAAGAGCCATAGGGAGAGATCATTTCTTATTAGGTGTGACTGCTGGGTTTACCACAGCAGAGCCATTCCACTGCTGACATATTGATACGGATTAATATCTGGGGTTGCTTGGCCATGATAACTGAGTTCCTTTGTTTCTCTTTATTTTCCCAGTTGGGAGGCTGTGGAATCCTTGGAGTAGGCATCTGGCTGGCTGTTACCCAAGGGAACTTTGCCACCCTTTCCTCTTCTTTCCCGTCCTTGTCAGCTGCCAACCTACTGATCGTCACAGGAACATTTGTCATGATCATTGGCTTCGTGGGCTGCATAGGCGCCATCAAAGAAAACAAGTGCCTCCTGCTGAGTGTGAGTATTAAGCCGCTATGGCATTGCAGTGTTTGCTGTCTTAAGGTGCTGGTGCTATTCCAATGCATGTTACAGTGTCCTGTATTTCACCATAAGTTTCCCACTTGACATGTGTGAGACGTGAGTCATGTTTGAGTCAGTCTTTGATAGCTCTAAGGAGCTGCTGTATCATTCCTGACCATGCTTTTAACCTGTCCTTGGAGGATGAGATCTGCAAGAAGGGAAAGGTTAGTGGTGGTGTGGATTTCCTTGAACTATTCAGAGAAGAGGGAGAGGTTTGTGAAGACATCTTTTGCAGTGTACCCTTGAATTATTTTTTACCCGGCTTTGGTAGCTATCTACTCCAAATGTCTACCCTGGTGGGACTGATGATCTGAAGCTCTAGGCAGAAAGATCAATGTTGGCAGGAAACATTGTAAAGAGGTTGATTTTGTTTTAAATTGGAAATGAAGTCCTTCAGATTTGGCAATGCTGGTTTTGCCAATCAACTCTCAAAAGGCTGAGATGTCAGGAAGCAAAGGCGGCAGCACAAGGAGACTGCTGTGAAATCAAAGATCAATAAGGTGCCAGCTGTCCATGATTTAACATAGGCCTGAGCCACATCCCTAACGCATTTTATCAAAACGTAATTTGATGCCACTCAAAGCTGGACTTTACAGGTAGTGAGTGCCTGCTGTAGTTGGTGTTAGTGTATATTTTGGGTCCCATTCAGCTGAAGATCAGGAAGTGAGGTGATCTTGCTGCTCAAGTCCAGGACTTCACCGTGAGGTTTAGCAAACCTCAGACTGAAGTGAAGCTGGGGTTTAGTTTGGTGGGCTGGTGATTCCTTTGTAAAAGGCTGTTCCTCACTGGGCTTCACATGTTCATTTTCCTCCCCTGGAAACTACAGAAAGAGTTGAGGCACACAACCCCCAAGAAAAATTCATCCTGTAAAAATTTTTAAGTGACTGTGAGATTCCAAGCCTCGATAGAGGACTCTTTCTAGACCCCTGCCTTAATCAGTTGTTTTTGCTGATTTTTTAACCAGTAAAAGTCAGGACTAGTCAGTCTAGGCTACTAAGGACTATTTACGTGGCAGGTAGATAGTTTGAAACTAAAGTGAACAACATAAATTGAAATTAAGGCAATTTTGTGAGTGGAAATTTACATTGGGAAGGCTGAAGTCAGAATCTGAGGCTGAAAGTCTTCAACAATTTTAACAGTCTTATAAATACCTGCTTTGTGGAGGAAGTGTCTGGCCAGTCAGATGTAATTACTGGATTACAGCTTCAGTGCCAATGCAGCAGGAGTCCACAGGGTGCTGATTCTAATGGTATAGCTTATATGTGCAAAATTAATCACCTATCTTGTGCTCTTTTGGTTACAGTTTAGGTCAGGTGTCTTCCTATGCATCAGGATCTAGCAGTCAGTCCTCAGCACTAGAAAAGTTTCAGCCTGTTACCTTGTATGGTTTGTTGGCCCTCATCACTCCTTTTGGCAAGAGCAACATCTGTCTTGATCAGCCGCCATTGCTGCAGCTAGGGTGAATGTACTCAGCCAAGTCTAGATGGACGTCCTTTCAGGGAGATGCAACTATTTATGGGTACTGGTCCTCCTAACACATACTGCACAACTGTCAGAATCTAATGCCCTTCAATGCATGATGTAAGGACTGTACTTGATGGATCAAGTTAAGTAATGCAAAGGAATCCAAATTCATTTAGGAACTCTTTGCATGGGAGAACTGGGAAGCTTGATCTGATTTGGTACCAGCATTTCTGTCTGCCTGTCCTTTCCTTTGTGTACTGTAGCTATTCAGCATGGCCTCTATTTTACTCAATTTTCTTCAAAAATTAGTTATGTTAGAGCTGATTACAGCTACTTTAATTCTGAATAAGCCCAAGTATAGAGGGCTGAAATACAGTTTCATTGGTTTATGTTGAATTCACTTTTTGTTTAGTCTGAGTAACTTTCGCAATGTACATGGGCACTTACTTACTCTCATTAAATATCAGTGAGATTTTTGAGCTTTTGCGAGTTCTTCTGTTGACCCTGTCTGGAAGGGAAATGGATGGTGGTAGGATCTTCTGTTTCTGGGAGCCAAGCCTTATCATGTAGATTTGTTTCTAGTCTTCCTTTTCTCAAATTGCTGGTTGTATTTGACTGGTGTTTGAAATAGTACATTTAAATTCAGGGCCGGGGCATTTAGTTTTTCACCAGCTCCCTTCTTTCTAGGTAACGTAGGTAACAAAATAAATGCTTGAATGAAAGAACTTGCTGAATATCAAACCAAGGTTGTTCGTGGGGTGTGTAGTTGCCACATCTCTTCATCCTTTTCTTATTTCACATGTGTTCCCAACACTGTGGTCTGCCAAAATGAAAAGAATCTCTTCCCAAAATATCTCTGTTTTTTGTTAAAAATCCCTGAGAATGCCCCTTCTCTACTGCTTTTTAAGAGGCCTGTTTTGTTGCAGCTGGGATGTGATAGGATTTACCATCACACACTGTGTTTAACAGTCACTGAAGGATCAAGTCGTTACACTCCTTTCTGTATCTCCCAGGCCACCACTTAACATCTAGCTTCGTTCCTGGTAGCACCTAAGATTGTTTTTTTGAACTGAATTCCTGTAAATTATGACTCCAGAAGATATTACCACAAATGTGACAGCAACTCATGGAATAAGTTGTCTTGCTCATGTGTGATGTCACTAACATATCTTCTTTTGCAGTGTTTGGTTTAGCTAACTTTTCCTAACTTTTTCTTCTGTTTGGAAATAGGAGCTTTCATAGTACATAGGCAGATAAACAGAAGTCTGGCCATGCAGGTGTTTAAGATGGACTGATGGAGACTATTTGATTGTACAGGTAGTGTATTCTGTTGCAGTATTCACTGGATAATGTATTTCATTCTCGTAATTTGCCCTTACCTCCTGATATTTGGCCAGCCACAGCACTAGACCAATAAAGAGGCAAGTGCTAAACAAGCTTAGGGAACTGGGATGGACAGGAGTTAGACAAGGTCTGCAGTCAGTTGAAACAAGTTTGTGGTGGGCTTAAAGCCAATTAAAAGCTATTAATGGAGTACTAAAATGAAAGCAAGAAGTAAAAGCTAGGATGTTGTGTACCTTGCATGTTTCAGTAGTCTATGTGCAACAGTCTGATTAAGTGAGGCTTGGAATGGACAAAAAGAAAAGGAAGTGGACTAAACCAAGCTGGAGGAGCACCTAGGGATGCTATCGTGGTGGGATGGCAGATACTCAAGTTATAACCTATGAGATCAAACATTGCTCCACTGAGCAGAACATCATTGTGTACCTGTGAGTGAGTAGTAGGTTTCACTGACCTCCCCCTTTCCTCTGCTCAATACAGTGTGAGAGAAAGTCTGGGATGTTAAGTATGACCATAGACAGTAATAAAGATGATGTGAATGTCATCTGGGTCTCCAGATGCTCTGCCCGTACTGTATTCCTGTCACCTCCTACTCTGAAATCACGCCCTTGATATCTCCTTGAAGACACAGCATTATAAGCATACAGACCACATGGACATGCCTGGTTTAACCAAGAACAATTTGGACCTCCACTTGCTGTTATCTCCTGTAGTGCACCCCATCCTAATGATAGGTTGGTGGTAGTCTTTAGACCTGCAAGGACTGGAAAGACAAATTTCCCATGCAACAGGAACGCTTCTTGTTCTGCTTCCTAAAAGCAGAAGAAAGAGGAAAGGATGTGGCAGTTAGAAGTTGGGGAAGGATGTAGTTGGGAGGATGTGCTGCTTTTATTAGGATGGGTGATTTGGAGGAAGACACTGGAAATATTACAGGAGGAATGGAGCACCACTGGGATCCTAAAATGGACTGGGAGTGAGCAGGGCAGGAAGAACTACTAGCTCAAACCACCTGCATTTGAGGAGCAGAATTTTATGTGGTGTTAGATGTTTGTGTATGGTCTTGCCTTATGAATAGTGCTACTGTTCGATGATGTGATAAAGGATGACATTTCCTAAGGAGTCTGCTTGAGTGAATGAGAAATGAGTGGTATCAAAGCGACATTTCGATATATTTATATTTCATACACTAGGTTGCACAGCAGATGATACTCTGATCCTGTATCTTTGTGTTCTCCACATATGACGTTTGTATTGGGTTGTCAGAGCAAACCTGTAAGCTCTTTGGTATTAGGCTGCTGTGATGTTAGGTGTAAATTATAATAATGGCTTACCTCTGGCATTTGCCAATGACTTTTGAAGGAAAAGAAGACAAACAGAGTGTTTTAAGTGGCAGAGGACAGATGGAGAAAGGAGGTCAAAAGCAGAAGTGAAGTTTAATTTGTAAATGAGATTTTTGCATAGCTGCGTGCAACAGTCAGGAATGATCCATGTTAACTTTCTGAATAGAGTGTTTAGATAGCCTAAAGCTTCACAGTTTTACTGACTTGAAAGGACTTACCTGGTGTCCACCAACTACAGAGCTGGCAGATACTTACTCAGTGGCAATGTATAGCCAGGCCAATGCCTCGTTAATCTCTTCAGAAACAGGCCCATTCCTATTTCTCTACATTCAGAGGATGAGAACAATATGAAAATCCAAAATGGAGCATGAAAAAAAAAATTAAAAGGAAACATCAACCATCCTGTGCATTCTGCAAAAATACGCAGATGGGGTGAGTTGTGCAGCTGTCATTCTAAGATCTCAGTAAACGAAGAATGGATATTTACAATGATTCTTATTTGCTCCAGCTACAACATGAAAGAAGATAAAGTTTCCATCATCCGATTTCCCTAGGGAAATCAGAGCAACTAGCATTTCTTGAAATAAGTATACAACCTTGTATATATAATCTTTCATCTGAATGTAGATACAAATTGATGAGTGAAGCAGGCAAACAATGCTTTCTTGCTTCAGTAAGATTCCTTTGATATTTCTGCTATTCTTGTTGCTCAAGATTGTATAACAGAGGTCCCTCTGTTACAAGCTCAGCTCTAATTAGAAAATGGCAGCGTTGTTCTGATGGGTTGGGTCACTGTCCTGAACAGGTAATAAGCTAAGAGTCTGACTTGAGAAAGTTAGTTTATGGACTTCCCTTGGGTTTTTTATACGTATCTAATCCTGTGCTGCAGGATCATCTAGCTGTGCTGCAAATTTCTAAGGTAATAAGCTAAGAGTCTGACTTGAGAAAGTTAGTTTATGGACTTCCCTTGGGTTTTTTATACGTATCTAATCCTGTGCTGCAGGATCATCTAGCTGTGCTGCAAATTTCTATAAGCTATCTTGAAACAAAAGCATGAAACTGTTTTTGCTCCTTTCTAATTTGCAAATGTATTATAGTTCTATTGTCCATCAGAGCTTTTAGCCATATGCATCATCTTTGTGAATTTTAGCAAAATGTTTAGCTTGAATGCTCTTAACCCCGTTGCAATGCTTTTCAGCTGAGGGCAGGTCCTTGCAGAAGATGAGGCACCAGCTTGCTGTATCACTCTAGCACCATCAGCTGAGATAACCTGATCATAGTACTGACTTAGGCAGGTGCTGTATGTACATGTGCACATGCCATTGCTCTATGCTAAAGAAATTTATTCCTGATTAAGTACTTTTTTCTCTTTCATGCTGAAATGTTGACTTAGCTGATCCTTAAGTGTCTGTGTAAACATTGTCTTTTAAGTTCATTGCTTACGATCTATGTTTGAGGAGCTAAATTGCGTGAATTCTCTGCCTTTCATACGTGTTTAGCAGAGATCTATGTTTCAGAGATTCATAGAATACCAGGTTGGAAGGGACCTCAGGCATCATCTGGTGCAACCTTTCATGGCAAAAGCACGGTTTGGACAAAATGGCCCAGCACACTGTCCAGCTGAATCTTAAAATTGTCCAGTGTTGGGGAATCCACCACTTCCCTGGGGAGATTATTCTAATGGGTGATTCTTCTCATTGTGAAAAATTTTCCTCCTGTGTCCAATTGGAATATCCCCTGGAGTAACTTGTACCCATTACCCCTCGTCTTTTCCGTGTGACTCCTTGTAAAAAGGGAGTCTCCATCTTCTTTGTAGCCACCCTTTAGATACTGGAACATGGTGATAAGATCTCTCCCCCCAAGCCGCCTTTTCTCAAGGCTGAACAAACCCAGTTTGTGAGTGGGATAATTATTTCTTTATCGCTGCTGTTGATGCCCTTGTTGATGCAACCCAGCATCCTGTTGGCTTTCTTTGCCACAGCAGCACACTATTCACTTATATTGAGCTTGTTGTCCACCAGGACCCCCAGGTCCTTTTCCAGAGACCTTTTCCGCAGCTGGGTAGACCCCAGCCTGAGCTGCACTCCTGGATTATGTTTTCCCGGGTGCAAGACCTTACACTTGTCCTTGTTGGACTTCATAAGGTTCTTGTTAGTCCACTTTTCCTGCCTATCCAGTGCTTCCTGCAGGGTGGCTCTCCCTTCCGAAGTGTCCACTTCCCCACTCAGTTTGGTGTCATCAGCAAAATTCGTCAGGGTACACTTGATCCCATCATCCAGATCCCTTATGAAGATATTAAACAGCATAGGGCCCAGTATCGATCCCTGGAGGACCCCACTTGTCACAGGTTGCCAGTTTGAAAAGGAGCTATTTACCACGACCCTCTGGGTGCAGCCTGTCAACCAGTTCCCCACCCACCAGACAGACCACTTGTTTAGACCGTAAGGCATCAGTTTCTGTAGGAGGAGGCTATGGGGAACCGTGTCAAAAGTTCATCACAGATAGACAATATCCAACACTTGCCCCACATCAACCAATCAGGTTAGTTTGTGATAGAAAGTGATCAGGTTTGTCAAGCACTATTTGTTCTTGGTGAATCCGTGCTGGCTTTTCCCAATCACATGCTTGACTTGACTTGTAACAGCCCCCAGTAGGATTCGTTCCATAACTTTCCCAGGGACTGAACTAAGACTGACGCGCCTATAATTTCTTGGATCCTCCTTTAAGCNCCTATAATTTCTTGGATCCTCCTTTAAGCCCTTCTTGTAGATGGGGGTGACATTAGCCTTCTTCCAGTTTTCTGGGACATCCCCCAATCTCCACAACTTCTCAAAGATTATGGAGAGCAGCCTCACAATGATGTCAGCCAGCTGTTTTAATACCCTCAGGCGGGTAGCATCAGGGCCCATCA
>VYXH01002526.1:228436-250216 GCA_013397275.1 Burhinus bistriatus | reverse complement strand
TGATTCTATGATTTACATTAATAATTTAAGTAGCATAGTTTTTATAAATCGCTATGTTTAGGAGATTTTAGCAGATTTCATCTTTTGCTTATAATCCTTCTCATTTAATGTCCAGAAATATAAGATTTTTACCAGTTACAAGTAAGTACAATAAGTAGACACTGAAAAAATCAAATTCCCATGAAAAATAAGGAGGCCTTAAATTTTAGTTTCATGTTGAATTGGAATGAAAGCCCAATTTAGGATTTTTCATGTTACACAAAGTATTTTGAACATATTCCTTTTCAACCTAATGGAAGTATTTTACTTTTTACTTTTTACCCTTATAATTCTGTTATTGAACAGATGGTATTCCAGTAGGTTTACAGATGCATTTAGATGAAACTGGTTCTTGCAAAATTTTTAGTCAAACTGGCAATTGCCAAGGGACTTTTTTAAAACACTGTCCTGATTTATAGTAAAACAGGACCCATTTTCTGTTCAGTAATTTTACTTTTTAGCTAGGCCTCTTCTAACTGCTGAAATTAACAGCATGTTGTGCAGAAAACTGTTGACTCTCAGAGCAATAAGACCAATCTTTACAGCTGATGCCAAGGAATGGTATGCAGAAAGGCTCTTGCTTATACTTACTGCTATAACACCCAAGGCCAGTTAACTTTGTTATTTGCCCCGTTGGAGGGTCGGAAGCGGAAAAGCGTAGAGGGGTCACACCTGTCAGGAGGAGCAGACAGGACAGGTGACCCAAAACTGACCAACAGGGTATTCCATCCCATCTGCCTCATGCTCATTATAAAAGCTGAGGGATCAAAGTGTCAGCCCTCTTTCTTCAGTGGCCGGCATCTGAGGAGGACTCTGCCTGTTCATCTGCCTTTGATCCCGATCCATGCATTCTTGAATCCAGATCCAGAATCCAGTTCCTGTCTGTCGCTGAGTTCAGCCTGAGACTTCCCCAGTGCCTGCTGGTGACATGATCGTCATCCTGTGAGCTTGATATGGTTTTGTATATATTTCATTATTTTTCTTTTTATTATTTTGTTATTAATATTTCATTAAAGTAGTTTAGTTCCTTCTAAACTCATAGGTTTCTTTCTCTCTCTCCGGCCTCTCCTTGGAGAGAGAGGTGGGGGAGAGCATCTGTCATTCGCCTCAGTGGCCAGTCTGTCCCAAACCATGACAAATACATGTTTCAACATCACTAGTTCTATATAAACAACTTCAAAAACTCTTTCTGTACTCTGTTTTCCATACAGTAAGACCATTAAAATATATATGATATACAGCTATATTTACTTCTCATATACGTAGTATCAAATGGTCTGTTACATTAAGTAGACTCACAGATTTCTATACAGCTGCATCACTCTTCAGCAGGCAGCTCCTTCCTCCACAGCCACTGCGAACATATGCACACACATCCCTGCAGGTACAAGTCTGCTTCATAGGAGGTATATTTCTAATCCATAGATTCTGATGGAGGTGGCACATATACAACATCAATTTGATCTTAAGTTTTAGTTTAAGGGATTTTAAGTCCTGCATCTTACATTAAAACTGGCAGAAAGGTGCTTCTTCTGGAGTAATGGGCCCACATGTGAGCTAGCAGGTATAGATAAGCAAACAGCAATGAGACATTAGTTCTGAGCCTTTCTGTTCCTCGTATGGCCCCAGATTATTCACTCTGATCACTGCTTTTTTGTATGATGCAGTTTCCTGCAGGAATTCTGAGATGCAGGTCAAAGTGAGAAAAATCTTTGAAGTGTTCAATTTATATGGATGAACCTTAGCCAACCAAAATGATCCTTTGACAAGTTGTGTGTAGAATTCATCCTGAAGTGCCAACAAATCATTCCAGAGGGGAAAGATGGATAAACTATTCAGTTCCTCTCTTGATAAAATAATGCAGGGGAAAGGGAGAGAAATCACGTTTTAATATAACATACTATATCCATATTCTCTATACAAACAGTGTATCAACAACAAAACCCTGTAATGGATCTCATAGAATCTACCTGTCTATGAAAACAATAATTCTCTTTTATGATAAAACTGCCTGAGATCAGCATGGAAGTGCAAGCAAATAACTCAAGGTATAAAGGTAAATATAAAATGCATCCTTAAGATTTTTCACCTTCAGCATGATTTTTACCTTAATGTAAGTAAAAACACCTAGAAACTGACTCATGGTGATCAGACACATACCAAGAATATCCTTGTTTGGGTTTTTTTCCTTCTCAAAGTTTTTTTCTGTCTTAATGCCACAGTAGCACCTGGTCATTTACCTTATGAGCATTCCTGAGCAGCACTGAGAACTACAGAACACTGAGGAACTGAAAACACAGATTGGCCAGGAGTGGTGAGATGATTTATAACACATTTTTAAACTACTATTACCAGTAATCCAGATTCATGAAAGAAAAAAAGTATAGATACGCAATCAGGATGATAAGTGCTCCTGCTTCTTGTGTGGAATTGGAAACCAGAGAAGTGCTTGAACCAATATGTTTTATTAATTTAATCATGAAAGTATGAGGAAATAGTATATTTTAATTTCTATATTAAAAATTGTTTCTATATTTGCATTTTTTCAAATCAAGAAATGAGTTAAAAGGGAACAGTGGTTGATAGGAGATGGAGAAATGAGAGTTCAAAGACCAACAATGGACTGTAGAGATCGTCATTCAGTGACGTCGTTCAGACCAGATATTTTTAGATTCACTGCTTCCATATACTTGGTGACATCCAGTGACTCATTGACACTAGGTGGTGACTGATTATGATGAGATGCCATTCTTGCAAGAATCACCTTTAGAAACTGTTATTTTGCAGACTGATTCTAATGTGTCAGCGAATTGCTGTCTCCCAGAGCTGTATCTTATAAACAAGAGACACTGCTCTCTGGAGATGGAAATGATTATGTGAAGCTCAAGTTGTTGCAGGGAGGGGGAAGAATCCCTCTCTAGTGGAACAGGGAAATAATCTTTCTTTTTTTTTGCAGTTAACCAAGCTTTTGCTGAATACACGTAGAATATTGAGTTCTGGATGTTGGGTTTTTTTTCTTTCTTCATTTTAATTAAGACTTTCGGACTGATGATGAAGTGCTTCTAATTTCTGCTGTTCCATTCGAATGGAATTCACTGAGTAATATCAGTTTTTTTCTGAGCTCAGACAGTGGGCAGCTCTGCCTGTAATCTCTGAGGTATATTTCAGAGTTCCTTGTCATCAGCTATGCAAGGAATGAGAAATGTACAATGTGATTTAGACATCAGAACCTGACTATCAATTAAATTTACCTTTGAAAATAGAGTTCATTAATGCATATTCATGTATTTAGATTTTAGACTTTTAAAATGACTGGATGGAATACAGATTATTCATAAGATACAATTTTCATGTGGTGTTAGTTTCCAAAATCCAATTTCTATTTGACAGTTGGTTAGTTTTTATATTCAATAAATTGATCTTACCTTTGCACTAAAAACATAGCTATAAAAATATCAAAGTCATCACGAACATTGGTATTGATCAATTGCCACTGCTAGCAATCAACAGTGAGAATCTCGGGCTAAGTAAGTCACCATCCCCTTAGAAATCAGTGAGAAAGAGTGAGCGGGCAAGGGAGAGTGGAACAGTCTGCTGAGGTGTTAATGATACTATTTGAATTGTCCTTGTTGAGATAAACCTTGATTTCATCCTTTGACTTCTATGAAAAAAAAATATGGATGTATTGGAAAATGGAATAAAAAATGTCGGGGAATCTGGACTTGGGTAAAAGTCTGACGCCCCTGGAGTCAATAGCACCTATTTCATTTCAAGTACTGGCAATAATTTTAAATTATGTAAATATTCTTAACTACCTACAGCAAAAGGATGTCCATGATAGCAGTCAAAGATGGACAGCAGTCAAATACAGTTCCTCAATGCGTTCAGGTTCTCAGAACTATTATTCTTTTCAATAAAAAAGGATGGTTCTGGTAATTCCCTATTTTATGAATTCAGCTGTATTCTTGAAGGCAACATTTGTTGTGTTTGATGGTCATGGCCTAAATCTACAGTAATAATCCACTGAATTAGTGATCCAGAACTCATATTCTATGCTATTTTGTTAATATGAACAATGAAGACTATTATCAACAATCTTAAGAAGAACAGACTCCGTTTGGTTTTCTTTCAAATAAACCAAGGACATTTGCTAACACTGTAAAGCCTGAATGGAGACTGGGGCTTTTATGTTTTTCTGAAATAATGTCTTCTGTCAGAAAACATTAATCCACTAAACCATTGAAATAAGAAGTCAATTTATTCCTCTGTCTAAACTATTTTTTTAAAGCCTAAATAGCTCAATAAAGTAAAAAAGTAGTGGTTTGACTTCTCTATATTAAAAATATTTTAAATTTTAAGTTATTTGTGTTTTGAAGTATAAACTAGTAATTTAAATAAAATCTTTAAAAATATATTTTAATGAAATTTCTTTTTTCTTAACTTATATTTCAGATAAAATCATAATGAAGTTCAATATTTTTATTTATATGCCCATTAAGATTAGGGTATTTGAAATTTCAGAAAAATAAGTTCACAGGATGGATGAACTTTTTTTAACCTACTTCTATGTGTAAATTCACAATTCTGATGCATTCAGTTTTCAACGTTCAAATTCTGAATACTTTTGGTTATCATTGGTCAGATTGTTAGCATCCATTAAGATTCGCCAATACAAGTCATACCCAAGCTGTGTTTCACAATCCCATACTCACTTTAAAATTTTGCTTCTCACATGTATGCGCACTTCTGAACACAACACAAAAGCTGAAAGAAAGCACTTACTTGCCCTAGAATTCAAATTTAGTTCCATGGAAAACACACCTGATGAAACAGAGCTAGCTCCATTACTCCATTTCTTTTCCACTCCATTATGCAATGCTAGCAAATGAGAGGAGTGAAAGCAGCAATGTGGAGAAAAGTATGAACTATAAAGTATCCCACTCCCCCTTTTTAAAAACAGGTAAGCAGCTCCCATAAAAACTGAGACAGTGGAAGACTGAACTTCTTGTCTCCAGAGCTCTCTTGTACTCCAGGGTTTACCAGCTTGTGAGAACATTCAAATCCTGAACATTTCCTATGGTTTTTTAATTTCACAACAATAGTAAAATGTGGAGGCCTCTGTCTTTTTCTCATTTCATTGCTAACCTGATCTTCTCTAACCCATTGTCTTTCCATGTACAGATCACAGCCTATAAGGAGGTCATAAAAAGCTATTAATGAAGCACTTAAAAAGCATTAGTTGTTGAAACTTTTAGTATAATGTAAGGGGAAGAACATATCCTGCTCTCGCACCCTTTATGTGCATTTCATCTTCAAAGTCAACCTCTGCCAAGCTCTTGAACTATACAAACACATGCATGCAGGTTATATAAAGGCTTACAATTACCAGATACACATTTTTATCCCTACTTTAATTGAAAGCGCAGTAGCACTTACAAATTATTTCCAACCCAAGTTAGGGATTACCAGTTGATTACCAGAACACTAGCCTAGCCTATTTGGTTTCCTGTGGGTGCCACAAAAAAAAAGGCCCAAATAAAATATTAATTTTAAAAACTACTGCTTATGCAAATAATTAATGGTACTGGATCTTTAACTATTCAAACAAGCCTACTTACAAGCCACTTTTTGGTAGTTTATACATAAAGTAGACCATTAGCAATTACCATTAAGCAGTTACTTTCTAAAACAGGGAGAGATGTATTTTCTTGTTCAATGAATCTTACTCAGTAATCTCCTTTAAAACTAATAATGGCAATAATCTGAGGAGAAGGCGTTTCTTTTTTTTGACTGTGATCTTCTGTATTAACTATGATTTATTTGAAATGTGAAAGTCCTTGATTTTTCATTCTTCACATGGTGCTAGTTGCGCTATTTTAAAAAAATTATTTCCTTGATTGCATTATTATAAAGCAAGATTCAAAATTGCCAACAAAGTTTTTAAGTCACAACATTTTGAATACATTTGAGTTAATGCCAACAGACACGCCAACCACCCTTCACAGAGGTGACTGGAACTAAGTAATCGACTACAATATCTTGCACCCTCAGTGCTCTTTAGCCTTTACTTATCAGCCTACACTCTAAAAACCCAAAGCATACATTTTCACACCTATTGAACACCTGGTTAACTATTTTTCACTAAGCAAATGACTATTTATTAGATGAAACTTACGTTGCTGGTGCAATAAGAAAGCAAGAGACTACCATTCATTTTCACATGGCCAAAACACTTCCTTGAAGGAAAGCTCTATAAAACAGCTGTCTTAAGTATGGTGGTGTAATCTTGTTAGTTATGCATTTGTCAACATCTGAGAAAATCCCATAACAAGCAAACAAACAAAAATAATTCAACAGCAGCTAAAATTATGTTAATTACATCTACCAACAACAAGGTCACCTTCAAATCTTTCCTCACACACCAGTGAGTTTACAAATCACAGAATGGTTAAGGTTGGAAATCACCTCTGGAGACCATCTACTCTGTATATAGATATAAACTGGCTGAAAAATCAACCTCAAATGTGGGGTGTAACATGGAGAGATTAATGAATAGTTTGGAGTTGTAATTCACAACACTTTTGTAGGTAAGTCAGTCTTGGAAGATTGGTCATTTTCTGCTCTTCACCGACCTTGTTTCCGTATCTCATCAGCTATGGGGTGCTCATTCCATCCTTGCTGCTGTCACTTTTACTCCAGCAAAAACAGTTCCGAGACCAATTATGTAGTATTTGAAATAAGATTTGACTCAAAGTCATACAAAAATTATATACAGCTAAAATAAGCTATACCTGTGCATGTTTAATTCGAAATGTTGGAATTTGAAATTGCTAATTAAAGACATTAGTGAATGTCAATACAGCATTATTTTAATGACTCCAAGATAATCCCAGAGCAATCAATTTAGATCAGAATGAGTTTATTGTAAAGTGCTAAAGGTGGGGGAAAAAATGCTTCCTTAGCACTACAAAGTAATGATTTCTCAAATGAATAATGCCTGTTCAGAATTTAACTAGATAATTACTTCATTTGCATTTTGTAAGGTGATAAGAGGAATGGAAAAGACAGCTCAGTGGGAAAAGATGTAAGTGTTAAAAGGTGACATGCAAAAGACAGCGTTCCTCAAAGTTCTGGCTTACCAATGGAGTCCATTTTAAAAGGAACACATTTATTAACCTGGTGGGAAAGAGACAAAGCAGAACAAATATGTAATAGAAAAATACATTACATCACACAAATCTCTGACGTGCAGTTCAGAATGACTGGAGGCTGGAGCAACCAGATATATTTCTATTCTTGTTTGTATATAAAGAATTTGAGGAATGACTAGAAGCCAGAACACAAAACTGCTGAGATCTATTTCCATATCTGCTATTGCAGTCTTGCAGAGACAGAAATTGTGCAAGTCATGGTCACTCCTGCAGAAATAATATTAATTAGAAGCAAGAAAAATCATTTCAGCCCTTTGTAGTGACCCGGGTATGACCCTGTGTTTTATCAAAGGTGAAGAGTCCCTCTGGTTTTTCAGCTCTGGGTTATCACATTTAGTTTTTGCAAAGATGATTAAGCACCTGCCTGTCTTTAAGTGTATGACAAACAATTAGACTTTTGACGTACTTCAAATTATGTATGTGCTATGACCAGTTTCACCTTCAATGCTTTCTAGCTGATGGGGATATCCACAAGCACGTACAGTGTACTCCTGCTGGTGGTATATACTTTCGCTGGTACGTTGTGGAGCTGGGCTCAGAGCTAGCATGTGCTTCCTTAGTGTGCGAGGGACATAAGATTCAGATTTATCTGAGGATTAGAGAGTTCTGGTGAACGTGTCCCTGGTTGCGATATTTACAAACTGAGTCCCATATATGTTTAAATATGCAAACAATACAAAATGCAAGTAAGAACTTCGTAGGTTTTAGTTCATTGCCCAATTGTTATGCAGTGATCTGGCATATTTCATGTTCTAAAACTGGGTCAGATTTTTACACTTCGGGATACATATAAATATCTTAACATTGCAAACTATTTCTCCTTTGCAACTGAATTGGTTTGCCATTCATGTTGGGTTCAGCAGCTTTGGTAGTAGCTAAGGTTCTGAGTCCTTTCTCAAAAAGGGGCCAAACATATCTAAATGAAGCATCCTGGAAACTTATGAGGAACCAAAAAAAACTCTTGAGGCTCAAAGTGGACAAAGAGTTGCTCCAGAAGCACAATCTGCCTCTCCATCTCCTCCCAGCTCCAGCCTTCTCCCAATGTCCATCATTTTGATCAGTTAAGTAATACCATATTACTGAAGAGCGTTTTTTTGCTTTTATGCTTCTTCTTGTTCTTCTGTTCCCCAAACTTATACGATATTTTAGAAAAAGTGCACTATTTCTGCTGTTTACATATTGCATTTCTTTTAATCAAAGATCCCACTCCTTCGTACCCATTAGTCAAATCACAAGCATAGTTTATCATTGTCATTATCATTGTCTCAGAACAAGACCGCAGTTCTGAAATGTTAAAAATCCATTGATGGACACACTTAAGCAAAGTGTTTCTGGTTTTGGTGTTTTTTGTTTGGTTTGTTTGTTTTTTTTTTTTTTCCTTTTGAAAGGAAAGAGAATAGGATAAATGAAAGAATTATATATACAAGTAAAATATTATATTATTTCTTTGAGGAAATTTGTGAAAACAACAGTGATAGGGATATATTTCTAAATCCTTCAAAACCATGATGAAAATCTATTTTCTATCAGGTATGTCTCTCAGAAGGTACTAGAGCTTTTGAGTTTCATTGACTGTGTAAGGAATTCTGAATACTTACCTTTTATTTCCATTTTGATGCTAAAGAGATACATCGTGGAATATATTAGTTGAAGTGACATTTTTTGTCATCTGTTTTATTCCCAAGTTAAATCTGTAAGCAGGGAAAGCAAGACCATTATTCTGAACATGATGAGAAAAGATCTCTAACTGTTATCCACATGATGTGTGTCTACTAGTCTTTAATGAGACAAGATTAGAAGGCCCGAATGAATAACAACTTGGAAGGCTGGTAAGGTCATTTCTGCCTAATTTCTGAGTTGTTTTCACATTATTACAGCTGCATTCAAGCTAAACATTCTGTGTAGATAGTGAAGGAGGCACAAGAAACTTTTTTTTTTGGGGGGTGGGGGGATTAATAAGACTTAGCATTTTTCTACCAAAGTGGAAGAAAAGACTCAAGAAACTACTTTTAAAGTCAGAAAGCTTTTATTTTAAATAAAAAGAAAAAGAAAAAGAAAACTCATCTAAGACTAATTACAATCAATGACGAATTTCAAAGTCGTGAAAAAATTCAAGCAGCAAGAAATAATAATGTGAAAGATGAAAAGATGACTAGCTCAGTTGAAAGCCAGCCTGGTGGAGAGAGAGACTAATGTGACAATGTCTGCACTTAAAAAGAATATTTCACAATATTCTTTTCTGCAATACACTGTTCTGCAATAATGGTCCGAAAGTGGTGAACAGTATAATCAGATGTATAGATTCGCAACGTTTTTTAAAATGTTGCAATAACGGGATGTTATAGCATAGAGGAGGCATAGAAGCAATCTACCTGCACATCTATCCGTTTCCTCAAAAGTAATTGTCTGGTTATGATGACTTCCTTTTTTTAAAAAAAACCCAAACAACTGGATGATATATGAGATATCTGAGATATTGTGCGGATAATTGCTGTGTATAATTTGTGACCTTCTCAGGTGTTGACATGTCAACAACTGGAAAATCAAAAGCTGGATTAGTTTCTGTTTCCTAAAGCACTTTGCTGGGAGAGCACAGTGTTGATGGTTTTTGCTTCCTCAGTCTAGGTTTCGCTTGGGCTCATTTATGCAAGTTTACTAGCAAGTTGTACACCTTACTCTTTCTTCATTGTTATGTAGTTGCAGGTTAGATCCCAGTTTACTAGTGAAGGTGTGTTACATATATATTGGATACTTGGTTTTGCTCTCTTTGTTACCACCAAGGCTGTTTTTCCCAGCTCACAAGGATGCATGCTTTGATAGCCATTTATTGACCACTGGCAAGTTATTTGTAGTTTTGGGCTTTCCAGCATCATCCTGTGTCTACACTTGCAAGGTCCCTGCTGTCATCCTGTGCTTTTACTCCTTTATTCTGTGGTCATAGATAGTTCATTCTACACAAAATAGCTACTTGCTGTATATTTTTATCTATAGAAATTAGTAACACTAGCTGTTACACTATGTTACTGTTTTAGCTTTTGCTAAGCTATGTACAAAGTAGGTAATTAATAAATTGCTGGGTTTTGTTTGTTTGTTTGTTTGTTTGTTTGTTTTAAAAAAAGCCCTTCCAGGCAGGCCACAACAACTTCAGAGAAATCCTGATAGTCCTGTGTTGTTAGCTTAAGTCCCTAGCTGATCAGTTACAATGGCAACTCCGTATTTACTGGCTCAGTCTCGTATTTAAGTCCGCATTTCCCTTAAATGGGTCGTACTGACTGCTACTGAAGGCAGTTCGCTCCTCTACACAGAGCAGTGAATTATTAAGTTGAGAAAGTTGGGGGGGACACGGGGACGTAAAAGAAGAATAACAATATATTTATTTCAGGAAAAATATGGTTGCTTAGATGCCTCAGCATCTCAGAGCAAAGCTTAGAATTTTTTCACAATTACAGCATTAGTGAGTAAAGACCTACCCAGAATAACAGAAATATGCTTTCATATCAATGAACAAACTGTACTGCAAATGACAAAATATCAGATCTTGGAAATTTTAAACCTTTTCACAAGCTACCGCTCCCCATAAACAAGACATACACTCTTCCCTATTTTTTTACTCTGTCTTTTGTAGGATAACATTTAAACAGCACCCAGACACCCCTAATATGAAGTGAGACCAACATTCAAATCATGTCTGTATTTGTGTGTACATGCATGCCTCTCTGTGTGTGCATGAATGTATAAAACGAAGAAAATATATATATAGCTACCAGATGTCAAGATCAACCTTGTGACAGTGGCAGTGGCAATACTTTTTTTCAGGCTGCCATTATACAAGCGGGTGCGAGAGAAATCAGAGTACATACGTCTCTAGTTCAAGAGCAGGTACCAGCAACATTGAGAGCAGAACAGGTGAGATAAGTAAAACAACTTTTGCACTTCCAGAGCCATGCCTTTGATCAAAAGTGCTCAGCCACAAGTGACCTCTCACAAATGCTGTCTCTAGTCACATAAGCAAGTGTTATGGTTTCAGCTGGGATAGAGCTGGAAGGGGATACAGCTGGGACAGCTGACCCCAACTGACCAAAGGAATATTCCATGTTGTATGATGTCATGCTCAGTATATAAAGCCAAGGGAAGAAGAAGGAAGGGGGGATGTCTGGAGTGATGGTGTTTGTCTTCCCAAGTAACCATTACGTGTGATGGAGCCCTGCTTTCCTGGAGGCAGCTGAACACCTGCGTGCAGATGGGAGGCAGTGAATGGATTCCTTGTTTTGCTTTGCTTGCGTGCACGGCTTTTGCTTTACTTATTCAACTGTCTTTATCTCAACCCACGAGCTTTTTCTTACTTTTACTCTTCCGATTCTCTCCTCCATCCCACCGAGGGGGGGAGTGAGCAAATGGCTGCATGGTCCTAGTGGCTAGCTGGGGTTAAACCATGACAGTAAGAGAGCATCAGATCTATTAACTGCTTATCTATAGTCCCAAAACAGGATTCTACCCAAATCTTAATAATGCATTTGTTCAGTTGTAAGTTACATGCATTGTTCTGCTTTTCTAGCATGTTTTATTTAGTCCTTAATTCGAAGGGATCCAGCACTTCCCAGGAAATTTCAGAGGACTTTGCAACATGTGTGTTGTAAGCCTAATCTTGATATTTTCTCCATTATTCTCTAGTGAGGAATTACATTGGGAGAATCATAGAAAAATTGGATATATCATAGAAAAATTTAGGTTGGAAAGGACCTCTGGAGGTCACCTAGTCCAACCCCTCTGCTCGAAGTAGGCCTAAACTCAGAAGCTTAGGCCCTTGTCCAGTCAAGTTTTGAAAATCTTTGAGAATGGAGATACCAGTCTCCCAGGAAATTTGCTCTAGTGCTTAACCTCCGTCACCGTGATTTTCTTTTTTCTTATGTCCAGGCAGAATTATCCCTATTGCAACTTTGACTGACTAGTATTTGTCCTTTCATTAAGCATGTCTGAGAATAGTCAGGCCTCATTTTCTTTATATCAATGCCCTTCCCTTCAAATAGTTGAAGAAAGTCATTAATGTCCATTCTACTGTTAGCATTCTGTTCATTGATTTTAAAAACCCCACTTCCTTCAGTCTCTCCTGGTATGTCACATGCTTCAGACAGCAAACCATTTTAGTACTCATTTGCTGCACTCTTCCCAGTTTGTCAGTGTGTCTGGTGTGGGGAGGAGCATGGGGACTGAAAAGTAAGCATAGTATTACAGATGTGGCCTTACCAATGCAAAATAGAGATGAATAATCATTTCCCTTTACCTCTCAACTACACATTTACCAATGCATAGATATGCAATTGCTTTGGCCCTCCTAATTCAGTCCCTTTATGGCTGGCTGACACTGGTATATTCCTTTTCAGCAGTCTATTCCTTTTCCGACCTCCAGTTCCTTATATTTTTGTGTTTGAGCTCAGTCAGGAATTTCCTATTCAGCTACTGAGGCCCCAGGCTATGCCCGCCCATTATCTTGCACAAGGGGATGGAGAACTCCTGTGCTTTGAGGAGATTGTACTTGAAAATTGACCTGTTCCCCTGGGCTCTTCTGTCCCCAGGGCAGCCACTCAGATGATCCTGCCTATTCCTTCCCTGAACATTGTGAGGTCTTCTCCTGAAGTTCAGGATCTTTGTTCTACTACATGCAATTCTCTTTTCTTTTAAATCTTTAACTCCACTGTCTCGTGGACACTGCAGTCAAACCTGCTCTCGACTTCCACACACCCGATGCACTTCTTCCTTATTTATGACTAGCAGATCCATAAGGCACCTCCTCTATTATGCCCATGTGGCATCTGCAATGAAATACCTCCCAAAATTTCCAGACCTGCTTGAAGCTTGTAATGTCACCCTTCTAGGAAACATGGGGGGGGTGGGGTGGGGTGTGCGTGTGTTAAAGTGCTCCATCCTGTGATCATGAAGCTTCTTTCAAAGGTGTTTTTTTTGCAGAGTTACCCTCCTGTTGGATCTCTGAGAAAACCTTGTATCCTTTACAAATACAAAAGAGAGTATTTAGCAAAGTGGCTAAGCCAATGCAATTTATAATTTTTCTTCTTTAGTAATTAGGTTTAAGTAAAGTATGATATATTCATTCTGTGACCCACTAGACAGAGGAGATGGTCAACCTGTCCCACTGCTGAATTGTTTTTCAATACTCTGTCTCCTATTTGGTTGAATACTCACCTTAAAAAGTCAGTTGTACAAGAGATGGTTTCTGTTTCTTGATACGGCAATTTAAATTATAATGCAAGCATTGGATATTATAAACTGAATCTTTTGTGATCAGGTGGAGGTACAATAGGCTGTGTTAGGGCCAATGTTTGGTGTTATTATTCAGATTAAGGCTTATTTGGTATAGGCTGCTGTATTTCCTAGGTAAATTTATTCTCTGCACATAAACCAACTTCCATTAATGTGGCAGCAGATGCTGTTTCAACTGTTTGGCTAGGAGCTGGGCAGAGAGCTTCCAACAATAGACAACTTTGACCTTTCCCAACAGGTTGCATTGAGCTCTGTATCACACAATGAAGAAAAAAGAGTAGTTTGAATAAAAATACTAATAAAAAAAGCGGGGGGAAAATAGCCTGGTCTGAGACTCAGTTTGATAAAAGCTAGATTTCATTATGTTGATCATCTGTTTGATTCAGAGGACAACAAAGTCATGGTGTTGAGACACTTTACTCGTATAGTGAAAATACAACTACACAGAGGGGGACAATAGTAACTTCTTTTCTGAAAACCAGAGTGTGAACAACTGGAGAGCCAATTCTACCACCTCAGCCCTTTTCAGAATAAGTCTGAGTAAATATGATTTCAGCATGCTCTAAATGTCAGTGCAGTCTGATATCCTGGACAAACCAGAAGGTAGTTTGCAAAGTGAGAAGTTTGCAATGGACTCCTGGGGAAACCTGTTGGTAGCTTTTTTTTTCTTCTTTATCAAAAGGTAGCAGAAGAACTGTTGCATTTTGACAACGTCATCGCTGGCTCTGTGGCATCAGAGACTGCTTGTCTCAGTGTATATCATCAAGATAATTCACGTGTGTATGCATTAGAAAAAAAACTGATAGTAGTGGAAGACTGCACAGCTGTTTGTGAGGATGCCTTCGGGGATTTTTTGCCAGTGGACTGTACAAAGAATAGGTAAAAGATAAGCTGATAGAAGAGTAGTGGTCTGGACCTCATAACATTGATCATTCATTATTTTTCTCTGCAATTTTGGGCATATTATTTAATCTATACTTTACTTCAGCCTTGCAAATGCAGTATCAGAGTAAGACAGATGTGTCCTTAGCACGCACTTGTCTTTTGCACAAGTATTGTGAAGCTACAATTCTTTACTGATTGTGTGATGCTCAGATAAATATAGTGATACATTTGACAGAAAGAATAAATCCTAGTTGAACTGCCAGACCATAAAACTGAGCTTACACACTCAGCAGTTAGAAAAAGCTTAATTTTTGAGTATGGGTTTTGTTGGGTTTTTTTGATGGTGGGTTTTTTTTTTTTCTTTTTGTGTGTGAAATGGTCGACTCTGGTTCAAAATCAACAGCATCTAAATGTTGTTCACCTAAGTTTCCCTATAGGAGTTTTCCTCATAATAATTATAGGGAAGGACCTGTCTATGTCAGACCATAAAATTGGTTTGATTGGGAAGTATGTGTCATAAATGAGAGTGAAGATGATGTTGGCAAAATTTGCCACAGCTGACCGATAAATAATTACCTGAGAGAGAAAGAGGACAATATGACTGACCCTCATCATGTGTTTTAATTACGGGTTTTAATTGCCTTTTGAATCCTATAAAAATCAGTGGCCTACAACTCTTCAGCTGTTTTATTTCTTAGCTGTACAACTGTGCCAGCATTTGTCTAGTGCCTGTAAAACAGTAGAGGACACACTGACTTTTAGCAGGGGATGAAAAAACTCAGGAAGTTGTATTAGCATATCCTCTTGAATTTTGTCCTATTAAAAAACTCAGCTTGGCAACAAAGTTCCTTAGATTTATCATGTAAGAGAAAAACCAGAATGAAGATGAGCTAAAAACCAGAAAAAAATATTTTGAAATATCAAAGAGTATATAAAAATACATATGCAGCTCTCCTTCTTGCAGTATTTATTTGTCCATGATAAAAAAAAAAAAAAACCACAACCCACAAACAACAAAAAACCAACCCTTAACAGCTGTATAAGAAAAGCACTTGAAGAGAAGCTTTCTTGTTTTATAGACCATTCAGTACCACAAGTGCAATGGCCCCTAAAATTATTTCTAGTTATTTAAGAGACCTTTGATTTCTGAAAGCTCTAGGGAGTTAATTCTGTGAAGTCAAAGATACAAGTTAAACTGTGACAATTCAAAGATCCTCCAGGGTCCCACAGATTCACTATGGAACTAATTTCTTATTTGTTATGTGAATGAAATGCAGTAAGAATTTCTCATATTTCATAAAAAATGTATATGTGTGCTTATATTTGTGTTTATATAAACACATCTGTATAGCTTAGAATAACTCTTATAAAAGCTGATAGAAAATGTTTGAAGGGGTCAAGAACAATTAATTCAACAATTTAGAATTCAATTTATTAATTCTTCCATAACAAGTTCCCACTCAGAAGCTTGGTTGCTCCCCTTTTGCAGCTTGGTCTTAACACAGTTCTTCAGTTCTGACCCTCAACATTCTTTCTTTCCTCTGAAGTTACCAACTGTGCTTCTTATCTGCATGTGTCAAATATTCAGCCTGAATTACTGGAGTAGATGTTATTCATAAATAGTGTTGTAAACTGTGCTGATGAGGTGAAACTGTCTTCAAGAGGTCCTTGAAAGTGAAGGAAAGGAATACATAAAATAGCTGAAGGATGTATATGGTTCAGGTAAGCCATTTTGTCTATAATCCAAACCAGAGTCAATTATGCAAGTGGATTAAAAACTTTGTGAAAATATAAAAGATTCATCTTTGTTAAAAAAAAAAAAAAAAAGACAAAAGGTAAGATAAAAATCTCTTTTTCATGACCCATCTTTGAATTTATTTTTAAATATTGGAAGTGCATTTGAAATTCCTGTTGAAGGAGTGGAGGGAAAGAGAACTTTCTGTGCTTTCTTAGACAGTGCAAGAAAAAGATTTGCTTTCCAGAAGCTTCTTACAAGGCACTTTGGTCTCCATTCAGATCCAAGATTGAGGAAATAAAGGAAGTTATGGAATCAGGCAGAAGACCCACTGTGGTGTAAAGCTGCAGATCAGCCCAGGCTGCTCTGCGGCTAGCGGATCTTCTTTTGATGGAGATGCTCTGGTCCCATCTGCTGAGCCCAAGCTATGGATACATGATTTCAGATTTCTAGCCTTTTTATCTCTCTTTGAAGGCCTAATATTTTTACTTGTCATGTGTCCATTTAATCCTCAGGTCAGCAGTGAATATGCCAAGAAAACACCTATCAATCACTTGTCCATATCTTCAGTTTGCCAAACCCTAAAAGCATAGCCCAGTCCCCTTCCCTTCTCTTGAGGCTTGCATTCACAATGTGAAACTTCTCATAAACTGTTGCACTGAGTAATGGTATAGCTAATGTAAATTTGGATATTTTATGCATATAAGTATTTTCCCTTATGTAGCATAATTGCAAATTATTTCTCAACAGAATGACAGAAGTTCTAGTTTGGTGTGTCCTGTCCCCCCCACCCCATTACTACTACTACAAAGAAATCCCAGCCAAAATTAGTCAAATACCCACTCTATCCACAACCTAATTTCTTCGGAAGAAAAATGGATTTTTAATGGAAAGTGTTAATAGTGCTTGGTTTTTTTTGTTTTTTTTTTTTTAACTGAGTACCTTAAACTTAAAAAAAGAGAAAGAATCCAGTAATCCTTTTGGGATTATTTCTTTCATTCTTCTATGTAAACTGGTTTTTTTGTCCAACATCTATCTCCCATAGTTTATCACAACACAGAGAGAAGATATGTAAAAATTATTCTTATGGTGCAAAATGGAAAGCCCAACTGGAAACACACATAAAGGAGGAATAGAAGGGAAAAACTAAGTACCAACCCAGAATTCCTATGAAGTACAACAAAATAATTTGCCAAACAGGATTTTTTTACTTTTAGCCAAAGTGTAAGGACAGTAATTTTCAATTTTGCGACAATCATCTTTCACTTCCAAGCTTTGACTGGAAGAAAAATAGAGACGTCATTTTACTCTGAATGAAACACGAAGAGCAATTAAGGAAGGGTACAAAGTACCCACTCATACGCTACTGATTCTTGGTCTCTTGAGCCATATGCTATTACCTGAAAACCTGGCACAATAACATCAATGGTGAGATCTGCTTTTGCATAGTAGAGAACAGTGACATATAATTTTCCCTTATAATATAAGGCATGGTCCTTCATTGTTTGGCCTTTGTTTCTTTAGTTTCTGGAAAGTAAATGTGCATACTGATATCCTGTAGATATAAGTACAGATTTCTCATATGAATTATCTACATCTCATATAAGTAATATTTCTTATGACAAAAGGGTGTTCTGCTTTATGTATGCTGTAAGTCAAAACTATATCCATGGATAGATTATCAGTTGCAAAGATTTCTTACTAGGATCTACAATAGCACAAGCTGGTCCAGACAGTGAGCTGTATTTAGAACATTAATCCAGTAACAGAACGGTAAAAAGCCTTTTGTATTTTTAATAGCTTAAATTCCAGTACTTGTCTTGCAATAAGAACCCAATGCTCAACTGTTTCCTGACCTACACTGTATCAAAAGGTGAAAACAAATCTGTAACCATAGCCAAAACCCTTATGTTTATTCATAACTAAACTACTTACGGATTGCTCATTAAATGCAGCCATTACTTATTAGGTTGTGATCCCTGGCTCCTAGGTTGCAGAGTACATTTTACCTTCCACCCCCTTGTTTTAATTAATCTTAGGAAAAAGATAATCACTTTGTTTAATGTGCCTAAAGGTAAGTAACTGAGAACACTTCTGAGGCTTGTCAGCACTGAGAAACTTGCACAGTTTTGTCAACTACTGACCACCAGTATGTCACAAGAAAACCAGTTCCCCCTGTAAATCACATCCTTCTATTCCAATAGTGTCTAAGACACTCTGTAAGCAAATCAGTCTTATACTCGGTCACAGATGTATTCACACAAAGTCCTATTTGGTGTGCCCACAGAGCACACAGGAACAGCCTGAAAGACCAGCTTGTAGTTATATTTGCTGCCTGTCCATTTAATTTATATCTGCTCTACTCTTTGCGAATGCCTTTTTGTGTAATCTGCACCTCAGAGCATGTACAAGCAGATGTAAAGGGGCTCCAGTCTCTGCTGTCAGGTCTAAGCTACTCTACCTGGCCTTGCAGAGGGGCAACTAGGACAGGTCCGTATCCTTCCCACCAGGACCATGACAGATCATCTGCTAGCAGTGCAGATGGGATTTGTAGGCGGCCTGAATCAAGCTGAATCCTGGCAGCCAGCAGAGGAGACGCAGAGCCAATAGACACGCTGGATCGTGAGCACACTCCCAGGTTTGCCTTGTCAGGGAACGCAATCGTGATTAACCTCAGTGGTGTCTCACCTACAAGGAGCAAGACCACAGCTGGTAACACACAGCGTATGGAATGAATGCAGAAACAACACATCGGAGCTGTATAGCTACGAAGGTTTTCTAGTTAGGGACTTTAACACTGATTCATTTAAGGAAGAAATGTGTATGTAAGTATTGTAACCTGGCTTGACTATAGCGGGCATGAACTAATTCCCTGTACCTAAACACACAGTGGAAGAGTAGATAGAAAGTTTGAAAAATGTGGGATGAATGTAAATCAAGGCATTTTTTGACTTTCACTTCAGAGAGAAAAAGATTTTGCTGCAATAATCAAGATGATTCATTCTCTCTCTAGGCAAAAGTCTTATTCACCCCCATCCACCCCTGAAAAGGAAAAAAAAAATAAATCCAAGTGTTGAGTACATGCTAGTGTAGGACTGAATTTACCAGCTGGGACAAAACTCTTCTTCCAAGAGCACAAGTAGACAACCCTGAAGGTGAATGCTTATGGGAAATGCCATTAGTGAAAACCTGACGGTGAATGCTGATGGGAAATGCTATTAGTAAAAAAAATACTTTGTCATCTTGTAGTGTGTAAATTGATAGTGCTGGGCTTGACAGACAGCTCTGAAGTTAACTTTGTACATTACAACGCAACATGATGGTTTAAATCTTCTTCTCTATCTTATACATTAAACCAGAAGAGTATAATGGTCTTTGCAAATAAATAGAATAGTTTTTATGGAGATTAAAGCAGAATTGAAAAAGCAGTTGTCTTTACTAATGGCAAATGGGATGGTTTCCATCATCACAGGGTTTTACATGACTGAATAGACTCTAAATAAAGATGAAAGCTTGGAATACAAAGAGTAAGCAAAGTATAATTTTCCTATAAAAAATGCAATCCCCAAATTATTTTATTCTTGAGCTTTCTTATTGTGACTGCCTGTACTTAATTTTATATATACGTTAAACCCTGCACTTTTACTAATATTTTCTGATTAGCAATTATTTAAGTAGCTTCTACTGTCTAACAATTAAGGACAGTATTAGGATACTGCAGGTTGCCAAATTTAATTCCATACCTAGAGGATGTGGTAATGACATAAAGGAGAGAAAGAACATGAACATTACAACAGTAGTAACTTATGAAAGGGTGTTTTTTCTAACCAGTTTGACAGATGCCTCACAAGAGCCTTGGTGTAGCACAGTCTTCTTTTTTCATATGACAAAGAGCTCAGAGTTGTTTCTCTCACACTTCCAGCTCTGGTTTTCAGTTTGGTCTTTTTTTGAGTGTGTAGTCTACTGAAGCAAACAAAACTGAGCAGACAAGAGGGTTTTTTTGTTTGCTTGTTTGTTTTTAAAGTGATTGCCAAAATACTTAAAACAGTGTGAAAGGGTTCCCCAAATCATGCATCCACAGGATGGTTCCCACTCAAAAGCAGGTCATAGCTACTCATAAGGGTTTCTTTAGTAAAATGCTGACATGGTGAACTATCATTTCTACTATTTTCTTTATTAATTTAATATTTACAGGTTCTAAAAAATAAATTGAGCTCTACAAGGAATAAATCATAATTTGGAAGTTTTTTGTGATTTTTTTTTTTTTTTTTTTTTTTTTTTTAAGATTTGCTTATGGAATTAAGATGTGCAAAGATTTTCTTAGAGCTTACATAGGAAGTATAGGAATCCCAGTAGAAGCTAATGAGATACAACAAAATTACAACATAGCATTTAGATGGTGTTTTTCACCTTTAAAATAATTACAAGTCTTAAGTAACTAAACTGAAAAATATCCAATGATATGCCATTGTTTTTGTTTATCCCCATCATTTTTGACAACTAGGAAAATATGTAGGAAAACAACTTTTATGTAGCGTAGTGGAGTGTGTCCATGTCAGAGATAAATTTTGAAAGCTGATACTATTTTATTTATTCAAGAGCCTTGATATCATTAGAAAGACATTATCTGGTGTTAACAAATACAGTTGAAAATGTTCTAGAATAAGAAAATGTAGATCTTTTTACTCTTAGGATGCTTCATATGTCTTCTATACATGGAATATTGCACTTCTAACAGTGTATTCTCTGGTGTATTGAGTCATTTGTTATTTGCAAGTAATTTCCAATTCCTCTGTTCCAGGGAGTGGCACAGATAGACCAGATAAAAACTAAACATTTCATTTTGCTTGTTTCTCAATTTTGTCTCTGTGCTTTTTTCCCCACTGCACTTCTTGTTCAATCTTCCCACAAAAAACAAATCACACAAGATACTTTTTTTATTAGGTTACTTGTTTGTATAGTCATTATTTATTTTCGCTAAAGGTGTTCCTTCATATTTTGGACCAGCTAGAGCTGATTTGATTTTTTAATGCATATCTGTATGCTATCCTTCTGCTAGCTACTTCTTTGGCTTCATTATCTCACTGAAAGATCAAAAGCAAAATTTTATACGCAAGTAACGTGATGCAGAAACATGCTTATCACACCTCAAGATCATGTTTACCTACTGAAAGAGAAAGAGACTTCTGTATTCTGGATCCAGGTCTATTACTTTAGCCTGTTCACACACCACCTTCCAGAGAACAAAAAAGAACTGCTTTCCTTTCTTAATTCTGAAAAGTCACTTTTGTTTACCTACTGCTCATGAGCAGTGAACTGACGTTTTAGCAGAACAATCTATCATAAACCCAAAATATCAGTCTTGAGTGTTAACAGAGTGTAGAGCCCATCCAAGCATACTGAAGTTAAGATTGCATATTTCCATGTGCATGGCTTACATTTGTCCATACTAAACTTCATCTACAGTTCTGTCAACCAGACTGTGCAACTGGCCTTCACCTTTACCACCCTGTAGTACCTGTTAGTAATAACAAGCTTTGTCATTTGACTATTTCTTTGATATTGAGCAAACAGCCTCCAGGGCGTACTCCTGCAGTCTCAATTTAAAAAAAAAAAAAAAAAAAAAAAAAAAAA
>VYXH01002526.1:210071-221760 GCA_013397275.1 Burhinus bistriatus | reverse complement strand
TTTTACTTATTAACTGTCTTTATCTTAACTCATGAATTTTCTCACTTTTGCCCTTCCAATTTTCCCCCCCATCCCGCTGCAAGGGGAGTGAGCAAGCGGCTGTGTGGTGCTTAGTTCCCCACTGGGGTTAACCCACAGCAGCCCCTAATGCCATTTTGGTGTTAAATATACTGTTAATAAACCACACATACATAATTACTCTTATTGGTTAGGGAGGATTTTTACTGTTATTATTTTTAGAAATAATGGTCTATAACAGTGCAAGTACTTTCTTAAAGATCACCAAGTAAGACAGGGAGGGCATATCAAAAGGATTCTGGATTTGTAAAACCTTTTTTGTTGCTCCCTTTGTGAGGAAGGTGCATAGGCACAGGGTCTACCGCAAGATGAAGCTGATCTCGGTTGAACTTTTTGAACGCTTCTAGAATAGTGCTACCGTTATTACAAAAAAAGATGCATACCTAATTTGCTGAATTTAGATCCCACTGTCAGGAAATCATCAGACAAAGAGTCAAAACTACAGACATCAGCGCAGTTACTTTAGCTCAGTTGCAGCATGTGCAATTTAAATATGTATCTGGTAGCACTAGGAAATAGGTAGGTTTAATAATGACTTATAACAGCAGCTGTTAGAGAGACTAGGACTGGATAGAGCATTTTCCTCTGTGATCTAGCTTGTTCATAACCATTTGCTGTAATTATCTTATGGACATCCAGAAAGAAAGACCTGATATTGACTCTGAAATAATTTCAGTGAACACACACATCGCCAGCAGCTTAACCGTGTCCTGGCTAGTGACCCCCTACATGATCTAGCAGTAGAACATGTCAAATTCCTGTTGCACGTACACCTGACAGCTCTGAAAAGGAAATTTGCCAAGCATATCGGGTTAGCAAGTGATTGCTTGCAAGCAAGTGATTAAATGGCAGATTATTTTCATTTAGCAAGAGGAAGAATAATGAGTTAAAAGTGTTTCCGAGGGCTGAGAGCAGTGCAAACTGGCATATTGAGCCTGGTGGAAGATGAAGTCACAGGAGCATGATTTAAAGGCAGAATGGACTGGAATAATTACTCCCCGTTTAGAAAAAATAGCTAGCTGCTGAGGATTTGAACGAAATCTCAGCTGCTAAAGGGACAAGTATTTCTGCTATTTGTGCTAGATCTGCTTGCTTCAAAATGTATCGAGTATGCTTCTTAGTTTCAAAACATAGATATTTGCTATTCATGCTCTCAAATGCAGTCTTGGCAGTGATATATGGTAATGCCAAGTCTTGAATTGTAACTTTTTGAAAATAAGACAAAAAATTAAGTTATTACACTAAGGAAAAAGTTTTCCCTTCAGTTTTACAATGAGAGAAGGGTGGGAGAGGTTGAAGAAGTTAATCAAGGAAATATGTAGAGCTTGTCAAAAATGTTGACCAAATAAGATTATTATCTAATAGAAATTATTTTTTATTTCATCACAGCTTTTCAGTGAATATGTTCAGATAGGAATGCTTGATGAAAGAGTGAATTCTCACCTAGCATTTTTATGAAATGTCATTAAAAAAAGTCAGAAAAGAGCTAGTTAGCAAATGAATAGCAAAGGTCAGATCAGTACAAATCAATACAAATCAATCACTTGGCTTTTTAATGACAATGTCCCAGTGATGTCAGTGATGTGCATGTGAGATACTCAGAGAATGAATGTGGCATCATTTCACAGGATTTTTTCCAGCTTATTATACAAACCTCTCGGTCATAGCGGTTGCTTACTGCTTATGACCTGGATTCCTATTACACAAAGATCCGTGAGGTTGAGCATATTTTTCCCATCTCAGAGTTCTTTTTAGAAACCATCCAATGCCATGTAAATCAGCAAGTATCCTACAGTCACAAGAAAACTGCTTGTGTACATCAGCTGACTATTATTTTTAACTAACTTCCAATAAAAAAATATATTTGAAATAAAAGAAAGAGTAGGAATGACCTTTAGCTTCTAGTGCAAATTTTACAAAAGAAAACGTGAGAAAAGAAGTCCATTATTTGCAACCCTTGCCTAGGTTCCAAAGTATTAAGGAGTAGAAGAAATATTGTAATAAATCACTTGTTGTGAATTATTTATCAGTTTGTAGAAATATATCTGTACTTACTATAGACTGGAAATATTTTAGTACTCCATGTAGCATACATAGAATATATATTCACATACATACACTCTCTTCTTGTCCCAGAAAGTATTTGTCTCATCTTCCTTTATGACAATCTAAAGTACATTCAGTGAAGTTCATTGTTTTCCAATGGCAACTGTATTGAAACTATCACATGCAATTATCATCAGGAGAAATGTCCGAAGTATTTTACTCTATCTCTGTAGTCAGTAACACTATACACTGCACACAAGAAGGTACACAATGCCTTTGTGGGCATATTTGTTTCCAAATAAAGACATAATTTGTAATTCAGATAAAGGACTTAAGGGAATTTGAGTATAATCAAATATGACAGAACAAATATAAAAGCGAATATGTTGGCAACAATCCATGTTAGTGGATATATGTCTGATTACCAGATTGACTTTCATTTCAAAGCACCTCCTTACTCAGTCCTGGTATTGCTGGTAGTATTATAATAATGTGGAATTAAGCTGGTTTGTATTTTCATTCAAAGCCATTGATGATGATCTACATAGAAGTCAGTCTTTTTTTCACTAATTCTTTGCACATGCTGCATTGTGAGTATGGGAATCATCCCTAAGGCTTTACTGAGTCTTACTGCATCTTCATGTTGAGCTGGCTAGCTGTACTGCACTTTCCTTTCTTTTACTTTCCTTTTTACACATAAACACCTGTGCTAGTTGGGGTAGAAATACAGTATGATATTAAAGGAAAGGTACGGGCGTATGAGATGATGCTGATATTACTACTACCTTGGATGACACTTGATAATCCAATAGACATGTTCAAGATATAAGATCTTTCTTTCCTGACGCTCTTGTGCCTTATTTTTTTCCATGTTGTTTTCTAGCAATGGTTTTTGGCACATTACATTCATTCAAATATTTCTTCTCCTTCTTTAAGCACCTGTTGAAAGAAATCTACTCTGCATCCTTAACTAACTATGGTATATCTTTACTATCTCGTTGGAAGCCATGTTTACACTTGAAAGATCTGGAAAACAATTATTTATGCCAAAACTCTCATTTTCTAGACAGGATGTCAAACCAGCAGTGAAAATCCAAACTGAGAATTAGTATTGGCAAAAAAACAGACTTTTCACACACTGATATTTCTTCTTTTTCTGAGAAAATGTTCTAGAGTGTGAATTTTCCCGTGGAATAAGCATTTTAGAAAAAAACAAAGAAACAAAAAAATCCCAACAACAACAAAAAGAACAACCCAAGAAACCAAAACCACACAACATTTTGTTACATCTGAAATGTTTGGTTTTCTTAAAATGAAATGAAATGCATTCTGTTGTATCCAGCTACAGAGAAGCACGTGGAGTGTTTCAAGTATCCAGTGAGAGTACAGGGCTGCCATGTTCACAGAAAAATCCATTAAGATGAAATATGTGTTCGGAAATGTGTACAGGTTCTGAGATGTAAAATGGACAAAAAAATTCACCATGTATACAGTCCAGCAGTGGAACAGGCGGCTCAGAGAGACTGTGCAGTTTCCTTCCTTGGAGATTTCTAAGACCCAAGTGGATAAAGCCCTGAGCAATGTGGGCTGAATTCAGTGTTGACCGAGCATTGAGCGGGAGACAAAGTGACAGCCTCACAAAATCCCTTCTCAACCTGAATAAATCTATGATTATCTGACACAGAAAACTAAAACCTAAGACGGGCACACAAAACTCCCAACAGTATATACAGGCCTGCATTTCTTTCACTTAGGATGGAGCTTATAATTTAAATATTTGGTTTGTGTTATGGGTTGTTATCTTCTAACATCAAGAAGTCAATGATCCAGAGAATTCTAGAGAAAAACCTACCAGTTTTTCTCCTTCTAAAATAATTTTGCCTGAAATGTTCATAAGACAGAAATTTAAATCTATTAACTCCATATATTATCTTACACTACTTAGTAAATATATGTTATCTTGTTGCATATACATAAACTATTATGTGATTGTAAAAATTAATGTACAACTAATAATACCTTAAAAAATGCACCATAATAAGTAGATGCTTGATAACATTTTATTTTCTATACCCTGATTATATACTCTTGCAGTTAGAGTAAACCATTTTAGAAAAAACACTGTAACTCTTAACACTAGCTCTGATCTTACTGTGGTGCCACCTTTCCAGCAACTGTCCATGTCTTTCTAGCTCAGCACCACCAACACACATGAACACAAACTTAGGCTTGATGTTTATTATTCTTCCCGCACGGTGCTGGAAGAAACATAGTCACTCATGTTCTGAAAAGTATAAAGGGACTGATGCAAGAGGAGATCAAGATCACACAGCTAAGACAGAGCATGAATAATAAAGTAGATCCTATTTGAAGAATGTTATGGTTTGAGAAAACCACAACAATTTATTGTCATTTAGACAATTATTCTATCACCCGATGACCCCTCCCCACCCAGGAAGGGGAATCCAGAAAAAACAAGGAAAACCGGGGATTGAAATATAAACAGATTTAAGACTAAATAATTAACATTAATAACACTAAAGAAACAATATTGATCCCAATACCAATATAAAATATACAAAGATTATACTCAGNAAATAATCCTGTTGGCCAGCTTGGGTCAAGTGCTCAGGTCTCGCTCCTCCTCATCCCTGCACCTGTTGAGCTCGAAAGACACTGAGATCTTGAAACCCACATACCATAGCTGGCTATAAAGTAAATATTTTCACAAATTCAGACACTTGAGTCTTCTAAAAGTGCAGTTTTCCCAGGCATTAGAAGATAAATTAGTCCTGTGTTGCTCAAACCAGGACAAACAACAACTGTGAAAGACCTTATTAGTTTGACTTGAGCTTATTATTTTGGAGATAGTTAACTGTATCAGGAGCAGGATCCAGCACGAGACTTGATCTTTTATATATCATTACAAAGAACTTCAGAGGCCGTAGGGAGCCTGTGGGTGAGAGCACCTACTGAACATGTAGGAGTTCTACCTATAATTGCATTTCAGCTCAGATATACAGTTTTATTACTACCTATTCAGAAAGCTGGCAGACATTTTCAATATATGAGTTTAATTCCAGTCTGAAGAACCTCAGACACAGGAAAACTATCTGCTCCATAAATAGTTGATATTCCACAGGTTGCTTTCCCATTTCCTTTTTTTTACTTTCCTCCATTTTGCAGTGTAAGCCACATTCACATCCGTATGCTTTCTCTCACAGCAGGGCCTCATGGAAGCTTCCTGTGGAATCAACTAACCATGATTCTGCAGACTAATGAGAGTGAGAGGTATATGAGCTTCATTTCTTTAAAAGGGTGATTAAGATTGATAGAGTTGGTGCTTACATATGAAGATCACCAAAATGGAAATTAATGTGGCTGATTACAGAATGAGCCAACAGTGTAATGCAGTCATGAGAATCATAAGGCTGTCTTATACTTTAACTGACATTATAGATATAGTCCTACCAGCAAGTAAGGAACTAAAAAGATGTTTAAAGCACCCTTTTTTAAAAAAAAAAAAGGTTACAGGAATGAATAGTCTGTGAATAGTTACAAAGTTGAAGACCCAAATAGGGACCCCTTCTTAAAAGAGGAAAAATTTTGTCGCAATGCCTATTGATATCTGGCTAAATGACACAGAACAGCAATGCCATTAAATTGTGCAGATCTACAGTAAATAATGCTGAGAACAAAGCGGTCTTGCAAAGTTTGTAGAGAATATGCCTTACTTAGTAACAGAACCTCAACTGATCTTATGCGTGCGGGTACATATAAAATCACATTTGAAAACTAAGAATGAAAATTACACTCACCAGCCAGGTTAGCCTGTATTTTGGAAAGCAGGAAGTCTGAAAAGGCTTTTGGAAAAATGATTTATAACTGACCCAAGATGAACTCCTGGTGCAGTATAACGTTAAGGTAACAGAGAGTGCTGTGAAAACACAGAGGTGTATAAATGAGGAAATACTCAATGAAACGAGGACTAGAATTCCACAAAGGTCACAGAGGACAAGCATATAGGACACATTTTATGGCTCCCGAGATTGCTTTGGCTGGATGTGTGTAACAGAGCTCCTTTCCTGCCCTTACTACTCCAAGAAATGGTATCTCAGATAACTCCCTTTTTGACCAACTGTGCCAAACCAACAGAATCCACTGCGTTTGGCACATATGCATCCTTGTACCACAAGCAGCTGAAAGAAGTGATGCAGAAACTGCATACTGGATACTAGCTTTCAATTCTCCAAGGGCACACAGCACACTACGTAGTGTACATGCAGCACACCAGAGTCCCAGCTGCGTATTTCCATACCTTTAGCTTATATAACTCAGTTACGGTTAAGTTTCTCTCTCTCCATGTAGGGAATGAGACTAATGGGTGCAGACCTTGGGTCTCCTGCTCGGTCTCTGCTTTACTCACAGTGTGCTGATAACATGCTAGCTTTCCCAATCACCATTTTTAACATTTAAGTCCTCTTTGATTCTAGACTCTGAGCTTTGGAAATAATTAGCCAAATGTAAAATATGCCAAGCTGTATATAACTTTTCCGTGCTATGTGCATAGACACTCTTGAGTAGTTTGCAGATGCTTACTCCATACATTATGTCTTTACTATTGCTTGCTCCTTATCTCTGAACAACCACCTTTAGTTTAACTCCTGGCAGTCAGATTAATATAAAATAGATACATTTAGAGGGTACTGTATTTATAGAAACATTTTTACACTTACTCTCCTTTTTTTTTTTTTCCATATCCTGGCATTAAAGATCATCTTTTAGAATGGTACATCTTTTTTTGGTGTCCAGGCCTTAAAAAAGCTACAGACGAACAGAATGCTTCATAAAAAACACTCCTTGAATAACCTGAGGTTTGAAAAAGGTGGTTTGCAGAGCTTCTAGTATATCCAGGGAAAGGGTAAGAGGTGACTTGATTGCAGCCTACAATTACTTACAATGAGAAGATTTCTGATTGCAAATAGCCCTTTAATTTAACAAATGAAGCGTAACGAGATCCAATATTTGAAGGTGGAAGCTAGATGATTGATATTAGACTAGGTGCATATTTTTATCACTGAATCTAATCAACTATTTGGACTATTTACCTAGGGAAATACTCGGTTCTTCATCACTGAGAACTTTAAATGAAAATTGTGTGTTCCTGAAAGACATGTAATAGCTCAAGCAGAAATTATAGACTTCATGTAGGAAACACTTGAAGGAATTCTGTCTTGTATTACGCTTTAGTTCTGACTAGATGATTATTATGACCCCTTCCAGCTTTAAAGGTTGGGTGAAATTTAGTTCCATTAAAATCAATGTGAATTTTGTCACTGACTGGAAGCAGGATTTCACCATCCAAGTTTACACTAGACCTCTTTACAGCCTTCCGAACACTGTAAAGATACCTTAAAGTATGCAGAAACATAATCATATTCAATTCCTCTCAACACTTCTAGGGTGATGTAAAAAAAGCTTTAAATGTAATGCAAATCGGGTATTCCTAACAACTAGGAATTAGTACTTTTAGCAACTGGGGGTGAAAGATTGCATGTTAACTGGTCTCCTACCATGAAGTTTGAAGAAGTACAGACTTAAGCTTGCTGATTACAAGTTCTGGCTGATATACAGCTGTAAATCAACAGAAGGAAAGCAACTGCCCCTCTCCCTGGTGCTTATACTCGCGTTGTCTTTGAGGACAATTACCTTGGACAATATAAGAGCCTTTACATAGCACAAAATTGTTCTTTCCTCATCTGTAATAAAACAGTAAGCCACTGTGTCAGAAGGCTGTAATAAAAAAGTTTATGTGGTACAGTGACATTAATAGTTAGATGCATTAAAAAATTTCAGTACAAGTAAAAACTAGATTTCGATTTAGGATTTTCATTGTTGCAAGCAAGACATGATACAGTTTTAAAAAATAATCAGGGATACAGACAAGCCAACATGGGTTATACTACTTACCTTCTCTCTTAGTATGAAAATAAAAGGATATACAGTGGAGTGAAGAGGAAAACCACAGATAATTTCTTTTCTTAGAGTTTTTAAAAATTAAAAAGACAAAGATCTCATTCACCACTCATAGATATCAAAGAGACCGCAGTGTTTAAAAGCATTAGATATTATGCCCATTTTGTGTATTTAGATTTTTAGGAGGGGGTTTAAATTTTTTAAAGTTCTATGNCCGGTCTTTCTTTTGTGGTCTGGTAGACACTGGAGAGACAGACGTAGTGGTAGTGAGGTCACCTCTTGCTAAAGGGGTTAGGAGCACTGTGGGTAGTGCAGGAATTCATTCATCAGATGGATTAATTATATCATGCATCTGCGTGACCAAGCAGACAGAGGAAAAACAGCTCCCTTATCCACCTCAAATGCCATTAAAAGCTCCGCTATTGAACAGATGTATAATGCAGAAGGATGAGGCATATTTTGTGAGAAAAACAATGTGTGGGTGCCTGTATCTGAAACAGTTGAGGGACAGGCATCCTGTGTAGGATGAGGCCCCCAGAGTGTAAGAAAGGTACAATGAGTAAGAATACATCAGTACGGCATTTCCAGCTGCCTATGTACCACACCATACACAGCACATCACCTTCCTGCAATGTCTTCTGTAGTTGCATCCACTTAATCAAGAGAGGAAATGATGCTATAAGGTCAGATCCTTTTTACCTGTTTTTTTTGGTGCAAAGTCTATACATCTCTGTCCTAGAAGGAATGTAAGTGCAGGCTTCCTAAACCTAAGGCTGGCACTCCAGCATCCCAACTTAGGAAATTTAAATCTTTACAGGTAAAAATCACAACTTTCATCATGTCCTTTAGGGACAGATTACATGCTAATGGTCCACTGTGAGATTTCTTGTACTGAATCACCTAATAATGGAAGTATTTTGGTCAAGAAGATAGCAGACTAAGGTCTTTTGTCTGTTTGTGAAGGTAAGTCTAATTTTAAAATACAAATAACTCAGACATCTGTATGTATAATCTGTGCATCATTCTAAATGCTACATTATTTAAAAAACTTCAGGTAGAAGAAATTAAAAAGTCCTACTGAACTACTGCAATGAATATGACTTTTATTTATTATTAAATGGATATTAATGGACTAAAGAGATGGTAAATATATTTTACATAAAAATCATTTAGTTCTAATATAGCATATGGAAAGATGACATGCTAATTTCTAACTTGAAAAATTCTTCCTTTCACATGTTAGCTGCTTCGCTTCCTTTTGTATTGATTTTGGGTTTCCAGACAATAAGATTACATTCTGAAGCATTCACACAGCAGAGCATAAGGACAAGGCTATAACAAAACAATTAGATCCATATAAATGAGTCTCTAAAGACTTGAGTAAAGCATTATTCTTTGCCCAGAAAGTTATCAAATGTCTCCTTTCACCCATCCATCACAGCAGGTGGTGAGGAAGGGTTTTAAAAAAGCAGGTAAAGTTTTAGTCCATCGGAGAAGTAATAATTCAGACTTTTGATGATCCTATGCTAAAACATCCTGTAAAAAGGAAAAGAAGAAAGTTTTGACTATATGGTCAAACAATTCTTAGACAACTCTGTCATTGGGTTATGCCTGCTATTAACAAAAGATAGAAGAAGTAACGTTAAATATAACAGTAACCTCTGTATCAATTACAAGACCAAGCACTCATGGCAAACATTTGTGTCAGTATTTCCTGTAATTTAGTACTCATGCACTTCAGCAATAGGAAATGCAGCAAGAATATAAACTATACAGAGGAACTCATTTGGATAAAAATGAGATCTTGAGTGCTTAGACTCAAAACTGAACCATGTGCAGACTGAATTATTTTTTGAAAAAATCTAATTTTGTCCTTGAAGGCAGAAAAGTTTCTTGTATCTCTGCATTTTCTCATTCTCCGTTGGATGCATCAGGAAACAAAGATGGGGTGGGCACAGGAAGGGAAGAGGGAAACAACAAAACTGCAACAAAGGCTATTACCCTGAATCAAAGCCTTGCATGTGTGAAATGTCCACTTCAAAACCAAAACATTTTACACAGACAAGGTGAACAGAGCACAAACTGAATGCAGGGACAAGTGGAGCCTGCACTACACTATTTCATATACTGGAAAAGCATTAAGGGCAGTCCTGACGGAGGTGTCTCAATCCAGTTAATTTTTTTTACAGAATTACAGCCATAGGTGTCTATACAAAAAAAAAACAAGGTCAAATGATAGTTTCAAATTCATTGTAATTTTTTCTTCGAACTATTTTAGTCTAGTCAAATTATTCTTTGTGCTGTTTATAGAATAATAATAAAATATATTGATTTTTAAGTATTCAATCACCACAGAAATGGTAAGAAAGGCCACAGAAAATACTCCCATTCTCTACACCTGCTTATGCGTTCCCCCAGGTGACTGTTTACAGTTACACTGAGGAAGCAAAACATAAGAAACAGAATCATAGCAGATCTCAGCAACGCTCAGAACTATAGCATCTATTTGGACTCAAAACATAGTCACTACAAAAGCTGAAAAGTGGTCATGTAGTTNTTTGCTGATTACAAGTTCAGGCTGATATACAGCTGTAAATCAACAGAAGGAAAGCAACTGCCCCTCTCCCTGGTGCTTATACTCGCGTTGTCTTTGAGGACAATTACCTTGGACAATATAAGAGCCTTTACATAGCACAAAATTGTTCTTTCCTCATCTGTAATAAAACAGTAAGCCACTGTGTCAGAAGGCTGTAATAAAAAAGTTTATGTGGTACAGTGACATTAATAGTTAGATGCATTAAAAAATTTCAGTACAAGTAAAAACTAGATTTCGATTTAGGATTTTCATTGTTGCAAGCAAGACATGATACAGTTTTAAAAAATAATCAGGGATACAGACAAGCCAACATGGGTTATACTACTTACCTTCTCTCTTAGTATGAAAATAAAAGGATATACAGTGGAGTGAAGAGGAAAACCACAGATAATTTCTTTTCTTAGAGTTTTTAAAAATTAAAAAGACAAAGATCTCATTCACCACTCATAGATATCAAAGAGACCGCAGTGTTTAAAAGCATTAGATATTATGCCCATTTTGTGTATTTAGATTTTTAGGAGGGGGTTTAAATTTTTTAAAGTTCTATGTTACTAAATTTACATAGGCTAAATAATGTCACTGTTACTGTGGAGCTGGAGCATCATGTTTATCTATACAACACCCCACAGGGTAGGGTAGAGCTGTTATCTCCCATTCTGCAGGGGGGGGTCCCATGTGCAAAGAGCCACAAAACTAGATACCCCAAGGATTTCAGCACCTGAGTGTGGCCTTTGTCGAGGGACACCTGTAAGCGTGTGTCAAGATGTCAATAGTGTTATGCATCCAACAACTGGGCAAGCAATTCAGCCACAGGGACTGAGAAGCCAAACACTGCAACCGTTCAGCGCCAGTGCTGGCTGAACATGACTGTCCTTAGAAAACAGCAAAAGTGTCTCATCTCAGCTGCAGGCATCCTACAGCCAGCAATGTTCACACATGGACGGTAGGATAAAGAACATGTTGTGCTTTAGCTCCCCCCCCGCCCCTGTCCCC
>VYXH01002526.1:171696-210028 GCA_013397275.1 Burhinus bistriatus | reverse complement strand
CCGGTCTTTCTTTTGTGGTCTGGTAGACACTGGAGAGACAGACGTAGTGGTAGTGAGGTCACCTCTTGCTAAAGGGGTTGGGAGCACTGTGGGTAGTGCAGGAATTCAGTCATCAGATGGATTAATTATATCATGCATCTGCGTGACCAAGCAGACAGAGGAAAAACAGCTCCCTTATCCACCTCAAATGCCATTAAAAGCTCCGCTATTGAACAGATGTATAATGCAGAAGGATGAGGCATATTTTGTGAGAAAAACAATGTGTGGGTGCCTGTATCTGAAACAGTTGAGGGACAGGCATCCTGTGTAGGATGAGGCCCCCAGAGTGTAAGAAAGGTACAATGAGTAAGAATACATCAGTACGGCATTTCCAGCTGCCTATGTACCACACCATACACAGCACATCACCTTCCTGCAATGTCTTCTGTAGTTGCATCCACTTAATCAAGAGAGGAAATGATGCTATAAGGTCAGATCCTTTTTACCTGTTTTTTTTGGTGCAAAGTCTATACATCTCTGTCCTAGAAGGAATGTAAGTGCAGGCTTCCTAAACCTAAGGCTGGCACTCCAGCATCCCAACTTAGGAAATTTAAATCTTTACAGGTAAAAATCACAACTTTCATCATGTCCTTTAGGGACAGATTACATGCTAATGGTCCACTGTGAGATTTCTTGTACTGAATCACCTAATAATGGAAGTATTTTGGTCAAGAAGATAGCAGACTAAGGTCTTTTGTCTGTTTGTGAAGGTAAGTCTAATTTTAAAATACAAATAACTCAGACATCTGTATGTATAATCTGTGCATCATTCTAAATGCTACATTATTTAAAAAACTTCAGGTAGAAGAAATTAAAAAGTCCTACTGAACTACTGCAATGAATATGACTTTTATTTATTATTAAATGGATATTAATGGACTAAAGAGATGGTAAATATATTTTACATAAAAATCATTTAGTTCTAATATAGCATATGGAAAGATGACATGCTAATTTCTAACTTGAAAAATTCTTCCTTTCNGAAGGGAAGAGGGAAACAACAAAACTGCAACAAAGGCTATTACCCTGAATCAAAGCCTTGCATGTGTGAAATGTCCACTTCAAAACCAAAACATTTTACACAGACAAGGTGAACAGAGCACAAACTGAATGCAGGGACAAGTGGAGCCTGCACTACACTATTTCATATACTGGAAAAGCATTAAGGGCAGTCCTGACGGAGGTGTCTCAATCCAGTTAATTTTTTTTACAGAATTACAGCCATAGGTGTCTATACAAAAAAAAAACAAGGTCAAATGATAGTTTCAAATTCATTGTAATTTTTTCTTCGAACTATTTTAGTCTAGTCAAATTATTCTTTGTGCTGTTTATAGAATAATAATAAAATATATTGATTTTTAAGTATTCAATCACCACAGAAATGGTAAGAAAGGCCACAGAAAATACTCCCATTCTCTACACCTGCTTATGCGTTCCCCCAGGTGACTGTTTACAGTTACACTGAGGAAGCAAAACATAAGAAACAGAATCATAGCAGATCTCAGCAACGCTCAGAACTATAGCATCTATTTGGACTCAAAACATAGTCACTACAAAAGCTGAAAAGTGGTCATGTAGTTGTACCATGAAAATTCACCTAAGCTGCCTGAAAAGCCCACATCAAAATGAAAAGAAGAAAGAGCTGACCAGGAGTCTGAAACTTTGTCCTGCACAGGTACTTAGGACAAGTACACACAGGTGCATACCAGGTACCTTTGTATCTTTTGAAAGTACCAAATCAAATGCTTCAAGGGAGAGAGCTGGAAGAATACGTTGTTTCCAGGTCTTGTTATTGTCTGGAAATAAAATAGGTAGGAAGCTATATAATACTGTCAAGATTGGGGCAACCCAGGACATGTGTAGGAGAAGAAATGCTGATGTTGGAGGTTATTTGATGTAAAAAACCCAAGAGGTATTCACTGTTTTCACACATCTATAGGATGATGCTGAGTAAATGAATGGGGATTTGAGAAGCTGCAGAAGGATGTCAGAATTCTGTATGTAGGCATTACATTATATTTTCATTCTATTTTAACAATTTCTTTTTGTCAGTCTCCACTTGCATAACTGCAAAAGTAGAAGGAGGGGCATGACTTGCACACCCTGGTCAAAGAAACTGTGTTTGAGTAGGGCTCATTTATTATAATTATGTCTGCATCACCCTGCCATTTGGTCTTCTATCTAGGGAAATGTTGGCTACTTAGCATCAATTTTTGTTTCAGCTTTCTGCTGTATCCCAGCACCACCACTACACCGTGCAACAACTAGCTTTGATGTGTAAGCCAACATATGGCCATTAAACTATTGGCTTCAATTATGAACATAAGGACTCAGAATTGTGACTTATTAGCATGAAATGATGACGTTCCTCCTAGAAATGTGGCTTCATCTTTTCAGTGAAGCAAAAATACACACAGAACTAAACTTACAAGATGCAATTCTCTCAGACAATTCCATTTTTATTTCTTTTATTGCCATACTATGGGCACAGTTTCAAACTATTCCTTTAATAAAAGTTTTATTAAATTTAGATCATTTGAACTTCCACACATTTCTGTGCCTCTCTTTTGATCTTTTGCTAGATGCTATACCGTGAGGTTTTTTGGTAAACAAAGGTTATAAATGTCAGCTTCTGAATCCTCATTTGTATACAAGATGTGGTTTCATGTCTATTTTCCCCAAAAAATATTGCCATAGAAATTCCAAACTATTTACCTCTAAATATTAGTCTCAGGAAAGGAAATCTGGAAGTACTTTGATCTCCTGTTGTGGTGAAAACTCACCCAAAGTTTTTGAATTGCTTGTTTTGTAGTGATAAACCAAGAATGTTGTTTCCTGTAAGCGCTCATCTTGCTTTCTCTATTCTGTATAATGAATCTTTCCTGTCAAGTTTACCATTTCCCTTTGGTATTCTCATTAATGTTAGTCATTAAAACAAGATTGGGCAAAGCGCTGGAAAATCTACTCTAGGGAAAGATATTGGTTGTGCTTCATATCACTTTATTTAGAAAGCATACACTATTCTACCAGAGTAGTTTAAAATGCTGCATTTATTTCCCTGCAAACTTCAGTGTTTTGGATTATTAAAACAGATTATGGCACTACTTTTATGACCTGCTATAACTTTTCCTGTCTATTCTGTCTTTATAAAGACACAAGGACTAGAACACATAGGCATCACCTACGTAGTTCCACAAAACTTAGAAGGGCAAATAATGGAGAAAGTGCCAAAATGCCACAGCCCTTGAAGCTTGATTCCAGGTTCCTAAAATCACAGACAAATAAGGTGGGAGGAGCTAAAAAATCACCTAGCTTCTCTGTGTCCCCAAAGCAGGGTTAACTACAGTTACATATTTCTGATGGATGTTGTCCAGTCTTCATACATGTTTCAAAATATTTATTACTTTCTCCCTAATAAATAAAAATATTATGAACCATAAATTAAATATCTTTCTCTATGTGAAATATTATCTTTTGACTTGTAGCTAGTTTTAAACGCTTCCTCAGCTAATGCATCTTGGAAAATAACTACCTGCTCCCTTTTTACAGAACACAGTAAATTCACATGGTGGAGAACATGCTAGCAAAGATAGTTTGGTGGGAGAGTTAGAAGTTAAGAGCAACCTGTTTTGGTGCTCTGAAAAGGAAAAGAGAAAGAAGAAAAACTTTTGTGCTTTAATTTTACACTTCCCTTAGACAACTTCTACATAGTGACTGAACAAATAATAAAACAAAATGGGGTTTGGCATAAGCTTCCCAGTAGCGTATATTTATGATAAGATGAGACAAAATTAATTCTAAGCAGAAAATCAATTGTTTTGATACTAGTAACTTCCAAATACTTCACAGAAATTTCTGTCTCATAGACAGGCTTCTCTTTCTCTTTAAAAAATACATTCCTGAATTAATAATTTTCAATAATGTATCACTTAGAACAGAGGGTTGGTCATACATATGAATGGAAGATAGTCTGCATCGGAAAAAAAATTAAGTGCTGCTTACTTTGCCAGAAATAACTACCTCTGCCTCTGCCTCTCCTCTGAAGCAGATTTATTATCACCATTATTCATTCCCGTGTGTTGTCTTAGGGAACACTTTTATGTGGAAATGTCACTTATTTTCAGATGCCACTAACTTAAATTGCTTTACAGTTTCATTAAAAGCCACCATTGCTGCTGGCTGCTCAGTAGACATCTCAGATAGCAAGCTCTGATGTGCTCTTTACAGCCAAGTCGAGAGGCAGTTAACTTGTGCTTTCCAGTTTCCCTATAAATAAAACATTTTTAAGAGCTAAATGGTCCTGTCTCCTCTTTTTCATTACTGGGCTACAAGTACCTGCCATTTTCAGAATGCTGCAGGACTAAGGACCTTTCCAGTTTCTTATGTTTCTAAGCCCCAGCATGACAGCCCGTGGCTGCGAGCATGCAACGTGCTCAGTTATACGAGACATGGTGCTAGTGTGGTTAGTGTCTATCTAAGTCCTTAGGCCAGCCAGCCTATTAGGGGACACTGAGTACTTTTCCATTGCGTTATACCCACGTAAAACATTTTTTTGTCTGTGTTTTAGAGAACAGGGATGACCAGATATACTTTTGACAGCTAGCTTTTTACTTGACTTGGCTTCTCTGCTGAAATCTATACTAAAATAGACAACATACTCATTTTGGTTTCAACTACAACAAAGGTTTTCTTATTGGTTTATAATAGCCATTCTGGAAATAAAAGAAGTCATTTATCTGTTTCCAAATGTAAGCCAGTCTTACACATTCAAGAGTTAGGTTAGAATTCACTCCAAGCTCTACTTAAAGAATTATGTTAGGTTATTAATTCATGTACTATTGATTTACGAAAAGGAGTATTGACCAAGAGGGAAGAAGCTTTCAGGATTATCCAGCACTAATTCCTGTCAGAAATTAAATCGTATTCTTGATGGACTGAAGTCTGGTATAATAGACAAATCACACATCTCTATTTCTAGCTGATAAGAGGTGTGGGCAATAGGTCCTGTCAAGAAAATTACTTGAGTAAATGGCAGACTCTCTAAACTTTGTCAGTAGATTCTTGATTTGATTCGCAAAAGCATGAGAGTACATACATGTTGTGGTTTGGGCCGGACTGGTCACTGAGATGAATGAAAAGGTGGGGAAGTGTGTTTTATTTGCCTGTTTATTTTTTAATTGTCTCCCAATGGCTTTAGATAATCAGATTACCATGGGTTAAAATGGGTGGAGAGCTCTGGGTTTCTTTTTTTCTCCATATACTGTTCTGTGGACATCACAAACTGTCAGCAACTCTATTTTTAAAACAAATCAATCTCATATCCAGAAAAAAAATATATTATTACTTCCAGATAATATGTTGCAAGACTGAAACTTTCTGCAATGAAAACATTTCAGCTGTTCTTGCACCTGACTGAGATGAAATCAATTGAGCCCGTGAATCAGCAAACTCTTTATATGCAGAGGCATCATATGACTTGGTTTGTCATCTCTCCATCTGCTGGCTGGTTAAAACTCCACTAAGCAGCTTGGGTAGTGCAAATAAAGAGGGAATTCAGAGTGCTTGCAAAAAACATTATTGATGGCATACAGCTTGTATTCAGCGTATGTAATAAATAAACAAAACTGTTCTGTGTATCCAATATACCATAAATTAAATGTACTTGCTTTGTTAAATCATATGAAGAGTATGATGGCAGTTACTGAGCAACAGAAGCAGTAAAGTAACATTGGTCATTGCCTATTTGCCATTAAATATGATGCCATGCTGCGTGATCCTGGGCTTCCAAAGTGTATGCTGAATGTAATACACTGAGCAAAAAATAAAGGGAACAGCAAGGATGACAGTGTTATAGGAATATGATCACATACCATAGTATGTGATCTGGGGCCTTATGGGAAATAACAATAATAGTAATCTGTTCTTACATATGTTTTATAATATCATTACCATTTTTTTCCTATTTTATAAGTGGATAACCCGAGCCACGAAGCACTGAAGTGATGACAGGTCAACAATACTTCATTAGGCTGTGGAACCAACAGGAGTTTAGCAGCTAAATCCATTTTAGCTGACATATGTTTATACTGTATGATATTCTAAAACTAAAAAGAGAACATTATTGGGGGATGCTTGTTGACAATACGGAATTAGTTAAACCTAAGCAGAAGTTTAATGACATGATCAGAAGTTCAGAGTTTGCATGACTTTTTATCCAGGAAAATCAATGTAACAGCAAGATATTCCTTTTAAAAACACGTGAAAGGGATACTGAGTGTGACATCACTGCAGACTGGAAGAGGCAAGAACAGCCCAAGTTATGGCAATATTCTCTACCTTCATGTCCCTTTTTTGCTTACAAAGAGCACTGGCTTACTTCTGCCAGATACACCAGCAGGTACTGAAAACACATAAGAAATCCTCAAAACAAGAAGATACTCCCTTGAGGTTTTAAATTTCCACTACTGTCACTTAAATTGACGTGGCTATAGCCAATATATCTGATCTGCTGTTGACTACAACTGTGAAAGAACTAGCACTAAGAAAATAAACAGGCATCTTAACTGTATCACACTGTCTTGTGGAAAACTTGTGTCATTATAAATTTCCAGAAAATTTACTGGCATTATTTAGCACCGACAACTGCTGAGAACAGCACACATAAACAGCTCTTTGAATCAGATTTTATTTTATTCATCAGATGCTGTACATTGGCTTTCAGGGCCATTTTAAGTCTCAATGAAGCCATGTTTTCTGTGATGTTAGGACCACTTCTTTCTGCCACCCTACTTTGAATAAAAAACATCATTTCATTAGGCTCCTTGACATGTTTTTGTGGGAATGTCTTTGACATCCCTTCTGAACTTGAACTGTAGATATATTTTATTTATGTAGGCTTCTTCCTACACATTTTAAAAGCAACTGGCCTCTTTACTCAATTTTTAGTGCAATTTCCTAGCACCTGCCATTTTTGTAGTATTGTACAAGTTAAGGATTTTCTTTGTTTATTTATGTTTGTATATCACAGAGTAAGATCACCTTATAGTCAGAAATAAGAAATAAGCATGATTATCCTAGGCTTATCGGATACCTCTAAGTAAACAAAAACATGTATGAAGTAATGGACCCATTTTTCTTCAAGGGTATTGGGGCAGACCAGGAGTAGCTCCACAGAGATTTGTGAAACTACGTTAACATAAAAGGCTAATGAAGATGGATGCAATGCAAACTTGGATTTTGAAGCTATTCCACAATGGTTAATAGTAGAGAAGACACTCCCTGAGGTCCCCTTTAGATGCTTCTCCAAAGCCTCAGTGGATATCAGTAAAACGAAATAACTTTTCATGAGAGAGAAACCTAACAACGGTGCTTTCTGGTGAGTGTAGCTTGAGATTGTATGTCAAATAAAATATCGTACTTTCTATACAATCTAGCTATAAAACAGTAAGAATGTTTGGCTACAGAGAACTAAAACAACTTCATCAGTCACAACATATTTTTTCTTTTAAAAAGTAGGTGTAGGAGATTTCCTAGAAGATCGAGAGTATAATGTACAGTAACTCGAGTGTTCATACCAGTAGTACTAAAATATGGAAATCAACATTGTAGCAATGGTACTTCTCTGCCAACGTTACGTCTACCTTTCATGATATGCTGTCAGTATAAAATTTTAGTAATAGCCTCCTATATTATGTATGTCCTCCTTACCACTGAAGAGAAGAAAAAGAAAAGACAGAGCACCATAAATCATGAGTAAACTAAGATGCTTGGGCAAAGCTTGGCATAATTAATAATAATAATAATAATAATAATGTGCCTTGCAATTAAGTATTCATTTATTGTACCTAATATATGCACTTTTGCTCTCCGTTGATATCAATAAAATGTGACACTGAAATGCAGTTAATGTGACACATCTTGTCCAGATTTTAAAGGAACTCTCTTTAGCATTCCCGTGTAAAGTCCTGCGAATTTAATGTCTTATGAGACAGATCATACAGTTTCATTAGAAATCCTTTCACTCTTATTTTTAGAGTTCCTGCTTATTTCTTTTGTCATTCCAAAATACATGCTGCTAAATGTCTCTCTGATTTTTTCCCTAACTTCATCATTCAAATTCAACCATGTAGCAGATTTTTAATCTATGATAAAATATTATCCAGGTAGAAAATATTAAGAACCAAGAAAAGAATTTGAGTGTCAGTTTGCAGACTTAGATGAACCTGAGATTCTCAGAGCAATACTGGGATAAAAGTACCTTTGCCCTTCACGTTGAACCGAGTCTTTCAATATGATGTGCGTGATGATCTACATCAAAGAAAATGAGTACAGAAAGCTGATGATTGTTTTCAGTCTCCACAGTTACTACTACAGTGCCTAACATTTCCAAGACTGAAACAGGAAAAAAGAAATCAGTCCTCATATTTAATTTTTAAAACTCACATGAAAGAGGAAAAGCTCCCATATAGCTAGAGGACTGAGTTTTCTCCACTTCATTTCTATTCAGGATTACACCACACCTTCCAACATGGCAGAACTTTAGTCCTATTAAAAAAAAAGTGCCTATAACTGCACTTGGAATAATACCTTGTATTTCACAACAGGATGCATGTTTTATACAAATAGTGCCAAACATGATAGAAATAGAAATTCTTCCTCATTCCAAGAAGAATCCAATCAGCTCTGATTGGAAAGGACCACTGGCAATGAAGCAACCATTATTTATCATGGCATGCCAGAAGTTGTAACGATATACATGGAAAGCAAAGATTATAAACAGAAATCTGGAAGTGCCCATCTAATTACAACACCCTATCTGTATCTATAGCAGTCACCATTGCTTCAGAGGGAAGAAGAAACAAGCACAAAACCCCCAAACCAAAACAATACCCTTCTCCTGAGTTCTCCTGGTTTGTTACACCAAAGTGACATTGCACGTTGAGGAGAAAGAGAAAAAACCAAAACCAAAACCAAAAAGGCTTTCAGGTGTGGATATTCAAGGATTCAAATCACAGGATTTTCTGTGCCACCTTTTTTGTCTCTTAAGTAAATCCTACTTTCCTCATTCAAGCATTCTCTTCTTTCACCAAACATTATGTTTTCTTTGATTCCTTCTCATCCCTCCACAGTGAGACACAACATTTGTACTTTTACATGATTATAACTAAAGATATGATGTCCGTAAAGAAGAAAGGCATGACTTAGAGGTGGTGAGGTAGGCCCCTTTGATGGAGGTCTGCCTTTCTACCTTCTCCTTGCCTGCAGGACATCCATACTGGGGAGGTTGTTGGGGAGGAGAAGAGAGCCACGACCCAAGGCTGGGAACCTGCTGCTTAAGGAGCGATTGAAAGAGCACACAAAGGTGCAGAAACAGACAGTTTGGCTTCAGGGGGGTCAGAAAAGAAAACTTCCTGAGGCCAGAGTGCACTGAGCACAGTTGGCTGCAACTCAAGAAGCCACTGGGCTGGCTGACCCCAAGTTATAGAGAACAGACATAGAGGGCAAGGAAAGAGTTAATAGAAACCCTTTGTATTTCTCTTCTGACCTGGTCACTTTGAGCTTTTGCTATTTAGAATGTAAATACTCCAGGTTTTGTTTTTGTTCTTTTTTTTCTTCCTTTGTATTGTTTGAAAGCCTCTTGGTTGATTTCGGAAAGCATATGCTAAGGAAGTCTAGGCTGTTCTGCTCAAAGCACAGAGGTCTCAAAAACATCACAAGTGCCACCATTTCCAGCCTTTTACTTGTTTTCCCTCTTAGTCTTTTTCTGGATGGAATCCTACTTGTTTCCTCTAACAAACATGAAACAGAAATGTTGCTTTTCCCTCTCAACAGGTTGATTTGGAGACCTGTAAAAAAGATAACTGGGAGCAATATTAAAGTCCTTCTGAATGCTACTGGTCTTGGTCCTGAAAATCCTTGTTAAAATTCCCCTACAAGAACAACTAATCTTTTATGAAATGTTTACTGCTTTTCAGTAACGATCCCAGTGGCGTAGCAAGTACCTTACGTACAGGCCATCTGCTTTAGTGCATTGTTTGATAGCATGTTGGCATCCTATTACAGAAAATATGAAGTAAGGTAAAATAAAGTTCCCCAAGATTTGATAATTTATTTTGTATAAAATTATTAGCAAGGAAGACATGAAGCAGATTGTTTTTCTTTAGAAAGAAAGCATATGAGAGAGCAGAGAAACAGGACTTGTACAGAAAATCAATGCAGTAAATCTCTCACTGTTAAAAGACTTTAGAAACAGACACTGCTACTGAACATCTTCAACAGAATTTCCATTTTACCTGTGAAAAACCATAATAATGGTTTAATAATAATGGTTTAAACAGCAACCTGAATTAAACTTCTGACCACATCTGACCCACAGTGGTCATTTCAGCCCGGACTAAGAAAGCTTTTTATACTTTTTTTCTTATGTTAAAACAAAACAGAACAACAAGAAAAAAGGTAGTCTGAGATGGTTTTGCAGAAGTAACTTACATGAAAACCTCTGAATAATTTTTATTCTATAATAAATAAAATCATTTTCCTTTTTCATTAGAAGCATGGATTTCAGTGCTTCTGATACTCTAAGGGACTTGTTTATTGTAACAATTTCCCATAAGTCATATACAAAGGTGTCGTGTTTTGTTTTTAAATCAAGAACTTCAGCTGTTCTGCTGAAATGAATCCTCAAAACAGAGCCAGTTCACCCTCTGCCAATTAACAAACAAATTAAGAAAGTACATAGTGGTTATGTGAATACAGAGCAAGAGAAAAAATGTGTAATGCTATCCTCACAGATCTTCCTCTCCGAGCTGCAGGAGGACATAGTTCCCCAGCCAATATCACAGGGACAAGAGATTGCCCTGGAGTGGCAGGTCTCTCTGCAAGAAAACAGATAGGTTTTGAAGGACGTGTTCAAACACATGATTGTAGAATATTGCACATGATTGTGTATGCAGAGGGATAGCACCTATCGGGATACACGTTGCACTTATATGTGCAAGGATTATATGTGCACTGTCTGCAGAAAATGCAAGAAAGTACTCAGAAGAACATAAACAAAATATACTGAACTGATATATGGCAAAGAATTCAAGGTTAAAGGAAAATTTTGATCCAAATATATAGGCAGCATTTAACCACTGTGAGCTGGATGCTGAGGAAGGAGAATCCATAAAAGAATTAAAAGGAGCTGGCAAACGACACCTGGAGACCCTTTCTGACAGTGGGAGGGTGATGCTTACACACAGGAGGGAAGAAGCCCTGAGTCCCCTAGGGGAACCTGCAGGACTGCCCTGAAGGTTTTGGTTGGAAAAACATGGGATGGGATGGGTAGGGAAGTAGAGACTAATGGTACTGGTTTGCAAACAGCAAGTGTCACAACCTCTCTGGTTTGTCTCAAGTCTATATATGAGGAGAACAACAAGTGGTAAGCAACATTTCCACAGAGAAAAATTAATATCTAGGAGTCCTGTAGTCTGAAGGATGGTTTTTACATTCCAGATATTTCTGTGCCTGTTGCTGTGTTGTGTACTTCAAAAAGAGTGATTTTCCTCTTCAAAGACAAAATTTCAGGAGTATTTATATACTCGAGTCTTCATTCAGTTCTTAAAATATTAACTGCTAAATCATGAACAGCAAATTGGCAAAACTCAACACTCATGGAGGAAAATGCATTATCATTGCAAATTAAAAAGAGTATTTAAATTATTAAAGGGGTGTAATCCTTATGTCATTATGTCATTTTGAACCCTATTCCTGTCTTGCCTGTGTTCTCACAAGGGTAATCCTCACCTTCATGCTGAGAAATCGAACTGTGGTGACTTGACTTTGGCTGGCTGCCAGACGCCCACCCAGCCGCTCTCTCACTCCCCCTCCTCAACTAAACAGGAGAACAAAAGAAGATGGAAAANTTTCGCCCTTTCTGACACCGGCTTTCCCCGCGGCGCCCGCCCGTGGCTGAGGGGCTCAGCTGTGCCCTGCGGTGGGGCCCTTGGAGCCGGCTGGAACCGGCTGTGGCCGGCCCGGGCCAGCCCCGGCCGCGCCGCACAGGGGCCGCCCAGCAGCACCCACCGGTGACCCAGCCAGTACAGATACAAAAGCAAGAAGGACACTTTTATTACTCTGCTTTGCAGGAGGCAGGTGCCTTGGGAGATAAGCAGAGGAAGACTCTGGTATCCAGATCTTCAGAAGAAGGAACATGTATGACCTATTGATAAATCTGTAAACAAACTTGCTGCATTCAGAATTACAAAGCTCTAGTCATTCTTTCTTGTATAGGTAATAGTTTTCATTATTTATTACTATTGGTTCATTATATTACAGTATTTTTCACTGTAAAATAACAAAGGCAGTGAAGAGAGCACATGAAAGAGGAGATCAATAAAGCAGAGTCATCATAAAATTTGTAAGTAAAACAATGTTGTGGGGAAAATATCTCTGCTTGAAAAAGAAATGATAGAACCATCAACAAAAACAACAGATATATTAGGAACAACAATACTACCGCCTGCGAGCAATATGTAAATGCAATTTCTGTGCCCAATCAGAAATAACGTGTTGAGCAGAACACTTGTGAACCCACATGGTCCGGCCCAGCATGCGTAAAGCCGACCACTTCCATTACAGGGGCATCATGAAATTCCAGCAGGGCACAAGCAAGATCCACGTTTGTCTCTTGAATCCTGAACCTTATGTGTATAAATTCAAACTGAAATGGCAAGAAGTCTGACTGATATTCAAACATCATCAGTGGCAGTCGCCTCAAAAGTCATTTTATCATCTTACAAGCCGTGTGATTCTAATACAGTAACATAGTTTTGGGTTTTCTTCTGCCTTTTTTTTTTCTTCGTTTCCCTGATGTTTTCTTATTCTCAGCATTCAGTGTACATAGAGGTCAAACTTTTCTCTGTAGATATTAGGCCTAAAAGCTTTCATTAAGAATTAAAGAAAAAACAAAGTAAAAAAAGTTGAAGATTATTCCACATCACAGTACGTGTGAATTTACGATAAACATAAAACGTCAGGAAGCTTCTAGAAAAATTGTGAGAGCTGAAGACTCTGGAAGCTTGGTATTGTTTTGAACTGACTCAAATAATACACTTACTAAAGGAGGAAAAAAAAACAGACTGAATTTGCTTCTGAGCGGGCATTTCCTTTCTGTCAGTTTTAGCATAAGATCTAAAACATCACATCATATCAGCAATACTCGCCTCACCTTCTGTTTTCACAAAGCTTTACGCTCAGGCTTCAGCTGGTGTTACATAGGAGACAGACAGAATTATTTTTTATCTGCCTGGCAGTGACAAGAGACCATTCAACCTAAGATGTCCAGACCAGAAATTACAGAGTAGAAAAAAGAGAGGTTTTAGAATATTATGTTTTCTGAGGGAGCTAAAGAAAACCTGCCTAAAACTGAAGGTTGCCTGCACATTTCTGTAAACTCACTTCACTCAGACAATTTAATCACCTGATGAGCACTTGCCAAGCCAAGAAAACACATTCCATATTTCTTTCCTGATGTCTTTGACAGTACAATCTCATTTTCCCTTGTTCTAAGACAGTCTGTTGCTCTCTGGGATATTAGGGTCTCCTTCAGTTCTGCATTCATTCCACTCTGGTTTCTGATGTGTTTGCAATTTTACTGTTGTGCAAACGTTACCTTGAAATTCTCTCAAGCAGAAAGTGCAGCACGCGAAGCCTGTAACAATACCATGGCACTGTAACCTTACAATTCCCATACCCATACCTAAGTAGGTCCCTCAACCAAAGTAAAAGATTGGAAAGAAACAAAACCACAAGAAGGATTTTTTCATTAGAAATCCTATGTTAAACTTTTATTGAAAGAGAGTTTAAGTGAGAGAGGAATATAAGCTTCTGCTTTCAAAGAAAAGAAAAACAGCTGTATCTTTCTCATTCCAAAGGGTTCCATTAAATGAAAGCTACAAACTTTTGACTGAGGAAGAAGAAAGTTCATTGCTGTGTTCTCAATAACGGTATCAATTATAGCAGAGCTTAAATGTTTAAGTTACATTGGACTGGCATCTTAATATTTATAAAATATAAATATAATTAACAGGCCCAAAGTTTATATGTATAACATAGCTATAAATATAAATAACGCTTCATACAACAATGCTAGAAGTATTGACTTTTTTGGAGATTTATCTAGACACCTGCTCAACAAATGCCTTTAGAGAACATGTATGGGAAACAAATTTGACCTTTCATACCTTTTTCTAACATTCTATATTATGCCTGTTTTCTTGGCTAAAGCAGAGCACAATATTTAACATAAAGATATAAAAATACTGAAGAAATACTTTGGGGGATAATGGGAGAAACAGGTGTGTTTTGGAGAGTATCTTCATTGCCAGCTGTCACAGGCCAATTAATGTGTTTGTATGTAAATTAATGTTCTTGTGCCCATTAGGTCACAGCTGTTCAACAGATATTCAACTTCCATGCTCCTCAGGTGAAAAAGCAGCTGAGTGTGGCCAGACAGTTTCCCTGAATTTTTGCTGCAGCTGCTTTGGTATCATTGCATGGGGTTACCTGATTTTTATGACTGACATGAACATAAGCGATTGACCACAGATCCCAGAGACTAGTCTGTCTCCCCCTCCCTGATACAATTTATAGGAAAAAAAAAGTCATAACAGGAGGATAGTGAGCAGAAATTTCAAATCACAATGTTTTGCTTTAGACAACAAGAAGATTTAGGCAGCGAAATCAATAGACTACATCCAATAAAATACAAATTCTGTATCCACGATTATTTCTAATTTTAGTCCTAAATACCTGAACTCTGATAATTAGTAATTTTAGCTGCTATGTCAAAAGAACCTAACAGAACAGAGCTGCATGTTCAACCTGTCAAAGCTGCAGAATTTCAGTGTAGCGCAAAGAAGTGGGGAGGGTCATATTGCAATTAGAGCTGGAAAGGTTCTCACTTTTCAAGAGAGAGTGCCTCTGCTGAATATAAAACCCCTTACAGTCAACCTGGTAGCCTGTGAATGTATGCAGGACACATTCACTGGGCTGCCTGGCTTGGAAGCAGAGTCCAGCCACGACCCTGTCTTCCCTCATGTCCTCCTACTGTTAATAAGAGGCTAAATACACTCTGTGACATTGGCCTGGCAGCTCTGCTCTTCGGACACACGAGATGGCCACATGATCAGGGTGCACTTCTAGGAGTAGGATCTAAGTTACAGCTTTTCTGGTTTTAAAAATCATACATACACTTCAAATTGTGCATTTTACTTCCACCAGGTTGTTAGAATTGTAGACCACCGACACTGAACTATGACCTAAAATATTTATTAAATCTATAGTGGCTTTGGGTATTGGTTATTTTTACTGTGATTAATCCTACAATATGAGTAAAGGATCGAGGCCCTACTACACTAGGCACTATGAAGAAGAAACAGAAGTATTTCCTTTATTTTTCTATTTGCCTAATAATTTTTTTTTTTTTTAAACAATGACTACACTATGTGATCAAAATTTATGGTGCAGAGCCCTGAGAGAAAAGGGTTTTAAAATATTTAGAATGCTTTAACTCATTCAGAAAGTAAAAACATAAAATCAGAGATACCTTGATGAATAATGAGTGAACTCACCTGCCTGTGTATGACAAACAGGCAAACTCTGTTGGACTACATACGTTCCTCAGTTACATCACTGATTCAAACAATTACAGAAGCATAGGCAGATTTGTGCTGTCTCATCCTGGGATTACACTCATCCCTTTTGCAGCAGTTTTCCGCCTTTTATCACAGTAGGCACTAGAAGCTAATGTATATGGACCTGTGCTACCTCTAACACTACATTACACTTTATTATCACCTGCAACACTGATCTGTGCTTGTCCAAGAATTAAAATCTTCCTTGTAACCCAGAAATTTGCAACACATGCTCCTTCTGAGGCATTGTCATGCTGCATATGTTATTACTTCTTGTTCAGTATAAGAAAATCTGAATTTCATTCATTTTTCCACATTTTAAGAACAGACCTAAACGATCCTATAGAATCAAGAAGTTACAGTTCATATTTGTAAACATTTGTATTATGACCACGCATGTTTCATGGTCTCAGCCAGGTGGCTGCTTTCCGCAATACCTGAATTACTGCAGGTTAGGAGATTGTGGTTTGGAGAGGCAAGGCACTGTGTCACTTTGCTGTTCTGTGAGGGCAAGGAAGAGTAGCTCTTCTACCTACCAACTTGCCTTCAGAGTAAAATCCCTGTGGGAAAGAGGTTAGTGGGGCACATCCCCTAGTGCCACAGGAGGCATGCACTTAATTCAGTAGCAGGCATTCGTCTGCTGAGAATATGTACAAGGGGGTAGTGAAAAAAGCAAGATCTAGCAAACCTGCAGCTCCCTTGGGCAGGCATGTCAGAGAGCTTTTCACCTTCCTTTGATCCTTTTCATATAGAATGCTCCACGCTTGTATTTGAGTTTATTTCCTAGAATCCAAATCAAACTTTTATCTGTTGTTGTCTCATAAAGTTTACTACCATTAGTACAACCATATGTATCGACCCACATTACTACCAATCATATAAATTACCTGATAACTCCAAAAACTGAATGGGATGCTACAGTAAAACAAGAACTTTTCCAAAGTTAGAAAATAATGACAATAATTGTCCCACTTCTAGTTAGTCACTAAAGAATCTAAATGTTGTTAAAATTCCTTCATATATCTGGGCTACTGTAGCACTTATTTCAGCCAACTTAAACATTCTGAAATTTCTGAAATAAAGTTTATATGTTTAGACTTTTAATATTGTTTTATTCTCAGAATAAAGAAAATACTGTGGACAAAAGTACCACAGTAATTAGGTACAAAAGTATCTAGGTCCTTTAGGAGTCTGAGTTTCCATTGACTTCGGGGAAGGCATGTAGACATTTTTGAAAACATTGACCAAAATTATTTTTCTGAAGTCACACAGGGTGTCAGTCACAGAACTGGGGTCTCTGCAGTGTCGGCAGTCTCTCAACAAGACTGTGACTATTGAAACATTCATAATTGAAAACAGATTACATTTCAGATAATTGCAATAAGAGATTTTGCAAGGGAACTGAACTGTAATGATGCCTACAACATTGAGGAAAATGTCACGTTTGTATAGAATTAGAAGGAGAATCTTCCCTTTGAACAGAGCACACTATCATTGCCAGCTATGTACTTTGGCCAAAACTGTTGAAGGATTTACATAAAGTAACAACACAAATAAATAAATAAATTGTATTCTATACTTCATCAGGAGGTACTGTTTTTTCAGGTGTATTAAGGCATTGAAACACCCATGCTAAGGGAAGCATTCTACCTTTCTGTAACATTTTTCAATGTTTTTATCTCCTCAGATGGGTTTCTAAAGAGCAATCTGGATTATGGATGCAAAGATAACGTTGGGTTAAGTGAGTGTGGTGCAACATTTGGAAGGATAAATAAAAGAACAAAAAAATGTATTATTTCCCTTTAAATTAACTTGCCATGTACAGGAGAATGACAGTAATAATTACCGATTATCTACACACGCATACTTTTCTGCAGGTTTAGGAGAAGGCGGGCTGCAGCATGCGGAGATTTGCACAAATAAATCCAGTTTATAAGTTATTAAGAAATCAAGCAAAAGCTTTTAAATTGTGTCTAGTTTCCCCTACAATGCCATTAAAACATGCATCCTAACTTGCGGCTTTCTAAATTCATTCTGAACCATCGTCTCTAAAGATATGCAGAGGAAACAATTCTCTTGTTTCCTGGAGTATGAGTCACATAAAGAAAAAATTCCTCATACACAAATGTGTTCAAATCAGACTTTTTCTGCAGGTTTGAGTACTTCCATGGTTGCAGTGACAGGACTGATGGCTTGTACCCTTGATCTTCTGCCTTTTGGAAAACATCCTCTCTGCTTTTTATGAACTACCGTTCTCAGTTTGTCAACAGAATCCACCCAACTATTTCCCAGGTAAATTAAATCCTAATTGCTCTGTGAAGATTTTCGAGCAAGAGCTGCCAGCATATTTTGTACTGGTTCCATCAAACTTAAACCTAGAGGAAGCTTTCTGTTTATCTCTCTCTCTTTTCCTGTAGAGACCACTTCCCAAAGGCCTTTGATTTTCCAGTATTTTTCTCTCCTTTTCAATAGAAACCTGCCTTTTAAGTCCATGGAGAGACAGTACTGGCATCATCATAAGCCAGCCAGAACAATGATTAAAGTATCACTGCTCAGATTGGGCCTTCTCTATTTACTGCTTGGGATAGTTATTAACATTGTAAAATATATAGTTACAACTAGCGTTGTAAGAGATTTGTGCAGTCTCTACTGCCCAAATACGTCAGTGTCTTGATCTACCTTGAGCTCACTAAGTTAAGCAAAATCCTCTTTTCCTTTGGTTCAGACTTGTGTTGTTTCATGCCAAAAATTTGAATGTGGCTGTTATTACCCAACATGTTTCCATGTATGTCCTCCCTACTCCCCCAAGGAAGAACTGATAAAAACTTTTTCAAATTAGGTGACCCTCTCCTATAAACTATGGCTTAGGTAGCTTTTGTTTCTTTAGAGGTTCTCAAATGATATTTTGCCATTAGCATCTTTAATGGTGTAAAAAGTTAATTGCACCCTAATTAAATGTAGCTACTTTACAGATTATGATATGCTCTATTATTGTAGCAATTTAAAATTAACTTCGCTTTAAAATTTACTTTCTATTAGGAATATTATTATTAACTATAACCTTGTACCATTATTTGAATTCTTCAGGACAGAAAACAAAAAGTAAGATGAAAAGAAGGAAAAGAAGAAAAGATAAATGGGTCAAGCAGAGGGGATGGAAGCATAAAAAACCACAGCGAGTCTCTTTAAAACCTTTTATCTTTAGTCTCCAGTTTAAGGTGTACAAACTAAATAAATCTGTTAAATAAATACCGAGCAATGAAAATAGCAATGGGCAAGCATTGAGAAGTGGAAAGTGCAGCCATGGATTTTGTCCATAATAATTTCCTGGAGACATCCAACATGCACTGGAACATTACATTTCTAAGCAGTTCTCCAGACTACAGCTCCTGAAAAAAAGAAAGTATTTCCCAACCTTACAGAAATAAAAGCTGTAGCAATGAAATGATTCTGTGTGCCATGTTCTATCATCTTAAATACCATGGGAGTGACCACTGTAACTTTTGAGGGCAAAACTGACAGCTTCCATAGCTACACATAAAATATTGTCAACAAATACTTTTTGTTGACAAGAATGATTCATCACACAAGAAACAGGTTTATAAGCAGACCTTTCTCACTTTGAAGACTAGACAAACATCTGTGGTAACGGGGATCAACCATAACATTTAGTTTTGAAGGTGGTTGTTTTTTTAAATACACATGCACGCAGGCAGAGTTACTTGGCTGGCTCAGAGAGCCTTTCAAAGTAATAATGTTTTGGCAAGTTTCTTGACTGATGTGTCTTCAGAATTCTCCAGAGCAGAAGGGAGTGTGGTCTTAAAGACAAAATATGCTTCAGTGGGATTTCACCTGCCCAAAGAAACGAGCGCGTGATTCTTTGTTTCATCTGGACACACAGTAAAGTTTAGTAATATAGATGTTCAGCTGGAGGTTCACTGGGTAAATGTTAAAGCAGCTAACTTTAAAATGCCCTTAGACCTAACAACAAATACCAGTACTGTTTGATGGCAGAATTCAGTCATGGCCCTGATGAACTTTATTGGTGATGTATTTTACAGTCTAGACAAGTGTCTCAAACTTATAAAGGCTGAGCCCAACCTCCGGAGGGGAGTTACATCAATCATGTCATCGTTCTATCTCTGTAAAGACCTATCCTTCTGCATTTATCCCTTCTGCATTGATCCTCCCTCAACACTACCATTATTCGAGACAAAGCTTGTATAGGATACTTCCTTCCTTCATACCTCAATGGATTGGTGAATATTAATAGTGGCATTTTAAGTATTACCGATCACATCCAAATTAATGCCTGTTAACTAAGCAGGGAAGTTCATACACCAGCCTCTCATACAATGAAATTAGATAAGAAGGTGCTTTCTGGCCTTAAAAAAAAAAAACACCAAACAACGGTATTGTCATACTTATTTGTTTAGTTATTTATATTATATTCACATTCCAGCATCTGGTTTTGTTGAGGGAAACAGGAGATAAAGAGCTGAGAAAAAATATTTGTAGAATTCATAATTTTCATATGAACATTTTTAAAGGATTTGTGTTAAATTGAAAAGCTGAACTATGGCAGTGAGCAACGCAAATCGGCAGTTTTGAATGGTAGTGCTTTGCAAAACTATCAGGGATGACTTGTAGGGGCAACTGAATTAAAAACTCCTTTGATGGAGCACCAGATCCACCAAATTGGCATAAATGCATGACCTTTGCTGGCTGCCTCCAGCCTTGGAGCCTTAAAACCTCCTAACTCGTGTTGATTTTTCATGTTTATTCCTGCTAATAGGTTTTTGTGATGTTTATTAAAAAAATAATTGTTTTTACTCCTTTTTTTGCAGTCTTCTTTCAGTCTGTTAAAAATGGAAAAAGAATATTCTATCAGTCTTGTTTTTATTATGGAACCAACACCAAAAGCATTTATTAAGTTTTTGCCCAACTTGCATTCTTGCTCAACTCACATATACTGCAGTAAATAAGCTCTGAAAAAGAATGTGGCTTCCAACGTAGGAATATTTTGCTGAAGTTACGTCAGAGTGATGTGGGTAAACTGTTAAATAATTTTAATAAATGTGAAAAAATCCATATCCTTTTAAGAAAGCCATCTTTAAAGTGATAAAATACTAAGTCCAGACATTGCTCTGAAACAGTCATGTTTACATCATTATACAAAAAATTTGTCTTGCCAGCTCTGAAAAATTATCATCATCAACTTCCTCCGTGATACTTTGCCTTGGAATTTTATGGTTTGTAAAATATTGCTTTATATAATCACCTACAATTATTTATTATGTTGTAAAAGTTAAGTCTTCTGTGGCAAATTACTTCTTGCGCAAAACACATGTATTGCTTTTGTGCAAGTGGAGTTATGTGCCTTTTTTTAAAGTAAATGTATTTTATTTCTCATGACTGCACACCAAACACAATTCACTTTCAACCTAAGGTTATATTTTATTCAGTAGATGACAGAAATTGTTTGCTAGATTCACCAGTCCTATCACATAGATTCAGAAACAGTACCGTAGAAGATAGTTAAAAGCATGGTGGTTAAGAGCAAAGTTGGATTCACAACTAACACTGTAATGTGACGGTATATAAAATGAAAAAACTATAACCAGTTGTTGTGGTTTAACCCTAACTGGCAACCAGGACCATGTGGCCATTCACTTACTCTGCCTGCTCCCAGTGGGACAGGGGAGGAGAATCGGAAAAAAAAGGAAACTTAGTGGGTTGAGATAAAGACAGTGTAATAGAATAGTAACACAAGAGAAGATAATAATTACAATAACAATAAAAGAATATACAAAATGAGCAATGCAATGCAATCGCTTACCACCCAATGATCGTTTGCCTAGCCCGTCCCGAGCAGCAATCACAGATTCTTGCCCCCCGGCCAACCCCCATTTATATACTGAGCATGACATCTATGATGTGGAATATTCCTTTGGCCAGCTTGTTCTGTCTATGCTGTCTTTCAGCTTCCATGGGAAGCTGAAAAAGTCCTTGACTTAATAAAAGCATTACTTAGCAACTACTAAAATAATATGTTATCAACATTATTCTCACACTTATCCAAAATACAGCATCTACTAGGAAGAAAATTAACTCTATCCCAGCTGAAACCAAGACACCAGTTGAAAAACAATTTTCCATTTTAAAACAATCTTAGCTTCCAAGAACTTTCTAAGCTAGGTGAATCAAAACTTTCCAGTATTGGCCTGTAATTACTTTTACAAATATTTTTCTATAATTCTTGTATATTGCCTCTTCAAACTAAAAACCAAGCTAAAACAAAACCCCTTAAAAATATCCTAATTTTTCATTTTTCCTGTCTCTGTGAAAAAGGAGTTTTATTTGAACTGATCCATTCTGAGAAATATTTTATTTTTCAGTGACCTGGTACCTTCTGACATTCTGAGATTGTAAATGCAGGGCTACAAATATTTAAACTAACATCTTCTGAATGGAAAACTACATACATGGACCCAATAAACAGAGAAACAGAAAAACATGAGACATTTCCATGTGTGTCAGAACAAATTTTACTTTATCATCTCACACTGAAGTATGCTGAAATAATACAGGATTGAAACTGAGGGACAAGTGTCAGTCAAACTAAGGTACAACAGAAAAAATATATAAAATTCTCATTAATTCTGAATTATGCACAGACCAAAAATAAATTCTGTATCTGTGAGTCACCAAAACTGTTTGGTCTCCACCAAAGATAGTGGTAAAAACCCTTTCCTGCTTTGAAGGTAACCAACCAAGATACGGTACCAACTGATAGGTAGTTTGGACTAAATACTTACTCAAGCACACAGGCACAAGTTTTAGGCGGACTGCCTGGGACAGGGTCTACAAACATAAGCAAAACTGCCTTCAGGTCAGCTCTGGCAGAGTAACTGTCAGATCAGATGAAACAGCCAGGAGGGAGGGAAGGGGGTTATTAACTTTTCCACTTAAGGGTCCCAAACACTAGACTGAACCGAGCAACGAGATCGCTATGGTCCTGCTGTCTGGTTTGTATATATCAGAGGTCTGGGTTACCTTTACCACACAGACAGAAACCAGGGAGCACTGGGGAAAAAATAGAAAAAAAAAATTGTTAGAGGGAGGAGGACAATTTGGGAGCAGCCAGAAGAAGCAGATGCTACTGCTTGGTTAAGACAAATGTATTTCTTCAAAATTCTCCCTGACTCACTTTTACCCCCTTTTGTTTCTCTAACTTTCCGATATCAAGACAACCCAATCTGCACCCTTCACATTTGCAGTAGTGACAATTCAATTTTGCTTTTAGCGCAGAGGCGTCTTGAGCCAGTCCTGGCTACATACTGGCTTAACCCCCTCCTTGGAACAGGTGAGCAGCAAAAGGTGAGACTGAACTTGGCTCTTTTGTGTCCAGAATAATTGATTCAGCTGGGAGGAAGAACTAGATCATATACACTTGGCTTTGACATTTAGTAATATTCTCACTCCTATCCACTGATACTAGGAAAGTTTTCATTTATTTCATTGGGCACTGGGTTGACCCCTAACTGTACTTAGCTAAAATGTTTATTTGTCTCTGAGTTGTATGCCTTCCCTTGGCTTGTGCGTAACATAAAACAGCCCGTGCACTGTCTGCTTTTGAAGAGTCCAGGTGGAGATTCAATATAGCGTTATGGGTTTATGTTTGTATCATCTCTGTTTTATGAGGACCTCTTCCTCCACACAGAGAATGAAAGAGTAATTTTAAAACGACAAAGGCAGAAAGTGACAGAAACACTTCCTCATTGCAAAGCAATGAATTTATCTGTGACTCTGATCCATTTCTGATGATCTTTTTTTTTTCCTTAGCAGGAGCCTCATACCCTTCTCCACATACAAAATGTCAATGTCTGTTTCTTTGACTGTCCCTTGAGCAGTTGAATGATAACCATTCACCTGTCTCTCTGCATGCATTTACAGCTGCCATTGTAATGCAGCAGTCATCTGCATGGAGCCAATTAATGCAATACACTACTCAAGAAAGCTGATAATGGAACCTTATTTATTTATTTATTTATTTTGAGCAGGATATTTTAGTTTAAGTATCAAAAGAAAGATGCCATCATTAATATTAACCAGGGGCATTTTTAGTTTATTAAATTTTTTGAATGATATTTGCTAGTTCTAATTAGCTAACTGGTTTTATCATCATAATTTTTAAGGATTTCTATTAGTTCAGGGAAGGACTTTAATTAGAATATGACATTATTTGATACTGCAGGGAGAATTTAGATTCAGTAGGTAAAATTAAATAATGTAGCCTTAGCCTTTGAAATGTTTTTCAAATTATTTAATTAGCCAATTACAGCTTATTTAAGCTGTACATGTTATTTACCTTGAGATACAATTCCCAGTGTGGTTTCATTCAGCTGTTAGGTTTCAGGTTTGCTCAGGTGGTATTTGGACTTGGTCGCTTTGGCAATCTTTATTGTTGTTAAAAAGGCTTGCTTGAATAACAGATCCTACAGTGCCATTGGTTTTGTGTATATCCCTGTACTCAAGCTTAAATTCAAAGTTTCGCATGGTTCTCATGAGCATCCTTACTACGCCGCAGTAAAACACATCTGTTGTCTACCTAACTTTTTTTCTTTCAGTCCAACCATTCTTAAGAGAAATTCCCAAGATGCCATATATATTATCACAGAGAAAATAAATAAAAATATTTGAGATCTACAGTTTCACTTCAATGAGTAATTAGTATGCTGTAAAGAGATTGCATTAACTCTCCCTTCCCCCTAAAAAAAAAAAACGAAACACAAAAACATGTCTGTATTTTCCCCAAAGCATTCAAATGTAGCTCAGTTGAAGTACCAAAAGCCAGGTGAAGAGCCAGAATCACTCAAACAGGCAAAAGTCTTTCCATGCTTTATACAGATGACAAAAGGCCACGCTCTTTCACCCTTTGAACCCTCCAGAGAATGCACAGGGGAGTAGGAGTCCTTATTCCGATATCCTGTTCTGAAAGGGGTATGAGCATGCTGCACCTTGGTATAGGGAGTGTTGTACTGCTTTCCAGTTTCCTTAAGAACACACTTAACTCAAGCTGGGTTATAGTATTCCTGCAATTCAAAATATGATATTTGTCAAGTAATGAAGGCAAAAACATGCCCTTTCATAGTAGGCTGAGACCTTGTTCTGTGGTTAAATGAGCAACGTAACAGGCCACTGCTGGAGAAGGCAAGTAGCTCGCTCCCTGCTCACCAATGACCTTCTTGCTAAAAGAGTGAGTTAATGGTGCCGTTCATGAGGGCTGCTGCTGAAGGTGCGCAGTAGGAGCACACAGCTCTAATTCCCCTCAACCCGTAGTGAGGAACTGCATCCTAAGGGTGCTGCTTCACGTTATTTATAACTTAGCCTAACTCACAGTTTGGTGATAACCAAAAAGGGTGATCCCACAGCCACCTCTGGCTTAAAATTAACAAGGCTAAGTGTCGTTTCCTCTACTCGACTAACTGCTCCTCATCCCAACTGAAGAGTCAAGCTTCTCTTCTCCCTTCAGTGAGCCATCGGATTGTCTCTGTGTGACATGCTCCTAACACTAGATTGTCTCGGACATCCACCTGCGGGCTGACGTCTCCAGAGAGGTGCCAGATGCCCATGGCTGGGGCTGCCTTGGTTCCCCCATGGCTGCCCGGCTCCTGGCTAAGGTAGTGGGATGGGCCCTGGCTGGTGAGGCCTAGAACGCGCTTAGAAATATCTATTTACAATGAACGGATTTCAGGAGGCTGTAAGCCTTCGTTCTGAAGTTTCACCCAGTGCAGACAAAAGAGGGGTAGCGGGAAATAATGAAAATAGGAACTAGCTTCAGCAGATCTGGCAAAAGCATATGAAAACGTATAAAATGAGAGAAAAAACTAGATCTTGTTTATCAATAATGTTGCTGAGAAAGAAAACAAGGAACTCCTAAGAAGATTTGTATTTCAGTTAGTGCCCTAAAAAAACTTTAAATCCAAATTAATTAAAAAGAAGTAGGCTAAAACTATAATTTGCCTTTCATTGGACAAAAAAGAGGGACGTAGATGCAAGGTGTTTAAAGTTGCAACAAAAACTCCAGGGCAGAGCTCAAACTAAGCCAAAGTTTCTCATTGTTTAGAGGTATGATGTAATAAAGAGATCATTCTCATCTTTTTGTCCTTTGAACAAAAGGATTCTTTTCTGTTTTACGTTCTCAGGCCTCTCCACTGCACTGAAAGAGATGAATTACTAAAACCCTGCTGTCTGTGGCACACAACATAACAGCTCCTCATCCTCCTCCTTTATAGAAACATGCCATAAAAATTGTAAGGTGCAAAATGTTAATAATAACACAAAGTCTAGTTTCATTGGCAAATTTCTTACAGCACTCCAGTTCTGTGAATATTTCATATTGTTAATTTTCTAGGTAAAACAGAAAGAAACATTTTCTTGCACACATTACAGTCACAATGTGCTATAGTATTAACCTGTAGTGATATTTGCATTGACCTGTAATGGCATCCTGTATGCAATGCAGCCATCTCAGTCTCCCTATACACGCTAACAGCTCGGAAAAGTCATGGTATACAGCTGGAGCTGCACTTCTAGTGCTTCACTGACATGAACGGCAGGATTATGTGTCTTAATACTCCCCAGGATCACAGTAGGACTTCTGAGTAAGTTTCTTTTTTTCTAACTTGATACAGAAATAAAGAAGGAAAAACAGTGAGGATCTGAGCTTGAAGATCATTCTCTAATGTGCTCTTTATTGCAAAGACCTGAAGCAAATCAGTGACAGGGTTTTCCCAGCCTGGGTGTTACTATGTGCTTTACCCTTGGGGTTGTGCTTAAGGCTGCAGTCATGCTAACTACAAAGTTTTTGCCCTCATGAATTTCTCAAAACGGGGGCATGCCTCTCTCATGAGGGGAGGTGCAGGAGATGCTTATTGAAGGGCTGTGGAATCAATAAATTGGCTTGCAACAGCAGAGCATATTATTTACATTTTGGGGATGAGAGAGAATGGAGGACTTAGGTGATCCATTTTCTTAAGGAAATCAAAAGAATGAGGGTCCTCTACAATAAAAAAAGAATTACATTAACATGGCTGGTTGTATGACAAATACCAGCTACATGTAAATACACATGCACAAAATATATGCAGTATGTCATATCTCATCTTCAACTCTGTACTGCGTAATGCTTCTCAGCTGGTGGCAATAACACAAAGTCAAGCAGCCTTTCACGTAAAATGCAAGTTTGAGTTTCTCCGTAATAGAGTAAGTTGCGTACATAGGAAAATACCTGAGTTGCCTGCAGATTGACTTATTCTCTGCAAAAGGGCATTGGTTGACTGACAAAAAGCAATTGAGAATTTCCTTATTTTGTTCAGCTTGCATTCAAAGAACTCTGAAAGACCATTGTAAGAGGCAGTAACACTAAGAGAAAAGTTCCCTTGCATATGTAAATGCATAAGCTCACGTTTGGGGTGTACTAATGACTTCTGTTATATTTTACTGAATTTTTAAAAAGTAAAATGAACATTTATGAACCCACCATGAAAGGGAAATGTACAAGGAAGCTGCATTATACATTATGAATAACTGCAACTTGGAGGGGTTAATGATTTAGAACTAGCTCTAATAGTCTGTATAAATGCCTGCATAGAGAAGGAATTTTTCATGATTTGTAAGAAATTAGATATGCAGTAAAATGAATTGTACATTAATTTAAAGATCTGCCTTTGACATACTTCTGAGATCGATGTTCTGCTTATTGGCCTTTCCATACAATAGTCTTTGCAAAGCAAGAACTCAGGTAAAATCATTTCAAGCAGAAATCATTTGCCACTAGAGCTCAGTAAAACATCTTAATAACATAACTTGCTTTATGAAAATTCTGCATAAAAAAATCTACAACATTTTGGGACAGTAGACCACATTCTACAGGAAATAACTTCATGAACTGATCTCTTTTCTTATTCATGGCCACATGAACTTTGCAATTCTGCAGGATCATTATGGCAATGACATCAGTTGCAAATGTGGAACAGTAATCTGAGGATAGCACTTCTGCAGAATGTCAGGTTAGTCCATTTTTCTTATATGGGTTGTTCAACGACCTTCTCTCCAGAAGTCCAAGACATTCATATCTCAAATTCTGATCCAAGCACTTTGATACAGGGAGGCAAGAGCAGCACCCTCCCACCTACAGCACAGACAGCATCCAGCAGCACAGGTCATCCCCACTCTTTCCTCTATGCTTGCCATGAGAAAGCTAACTTCTTCCCAACCTCCCTCCTGTCTCTTGAAGACAAGTGAAGAGTTTTGCTTCCACTTTGTATAAGCTACTTTTTCCCAGTATGCAGGAAAGCAGAGCAGACAGAAGGCTTTAAGCGCAAGACTGGATTTTGTGTTACAATTGAAACTACAGGAATCATCATTATCTCTAGCTTCAACGATTATTAATAAAAACCTGTAACAACATTAAGGACTCAAAGCAATATTCATATTACTAAAATGCTAGGAAATCCTTAATGACTTCATTTCCCTTCGGATTTTGTAAGGGAGGAGCCACAAGTGACTGTACTGTGAGCCCGGACAACACCCCAAGAGAAAGACAAAATGGAAGTCCTGGGGAGGGGCTTAGTGTCACTTCTCTTCATTTGCCATAACAAGTGTCCTCCACATCATGGGAAATTGCTGGCATCTCAGCCACTCCAGGAACGGGGGCCAATAAATAAGGGCACGTGCAAGTCTGAGGGGGGCTCGCTCTACACCGAATACCCGCTGTCGGCAGGTCCGAGGCTGGATCCAAGACGGGTGATCTCTCTGTCTCTCTCCCTCTCTCTATTCTCTCAGAGTTGTTAAGTAACGCAAGGCCTACCTTGATTTCCACGTGGCTTCGCTAGGTATAATTGTGAGAGTGTCTATATTTACAGAATACTTATTCTCTATATTCCCATTAAAGTTGATGTTTATGTACGGACCTTGAGTATTATCTCACCTTAATCCACACCAAGGAGATTTGCGATCCTTAGTCACTCCCCCCTCCCCACAGGTGGGACGTGACAGATTTCAAGCATATTTAAACAGTGCTAGGCCAAATCCTAGCCTGTTGCACATTTTGAAATCAAATTATTAAATCTCTGAGTTTTTCCGGTACATTTTTATGGGGTGCAAATTAAAGACAGAATTTATGATATTTATAGTTACCCCCAAAGTCACATTGTTATCTCAAAGTTTAATTTCAATTGCTGGACTTAGCAGAAATGATCCGGAGGTGTAAGTGTGCATATGTATGCCAAGGCACTGGAGAGATTGGAAACCAAGAAGAAAGGAGTATTTCATATGAAACAGTTCCTTTGCTGGATTTTCCAATTTGTGAAAACGAAACCCTTCCGTGGGGTCCCATATCTCTTAGCAGCCCTCTGCTGGAAAACAGACCCGGATAGAAGGGGTTGCACTGGACATCGGTGTGGCTGCCTGTCAATGTGCCTGTGTGATGTCCTGGGTTGATGGCTCTGCTGCGAGCTACTCGGGAGGCCGATGGCCCTGGAAGCCTGAAGCCTCGGTTGTCTCCCTCCCTTCCTGGCCTTGAAGTTTCTCAGCTGTCTGGGTTTCCAGAGATGACAAGAAACCCCGGCTCCTGGGAAAAAACAATATAGCGTGATTAATACTCCCTCACAAAGAATTAGAGCATTTGGAAGTTTTGTTGCGAAGTGGAGTAGAATCCATTTGCTGTAATCTTGTACACTCTAATAAATATTTCACCTTTTTAATCTGGGACAGAAACACATGCTGTAAAAATATACAGCCACAAATGAAATGTCTTTTGATGTGAATGTATACAAGTCCTATAAGACTGAATTTTTCCTATTACTTCCTATGCACAAATACCCTGCTAAAGTTAATAAGTACAAATGTATTTTATTATACCTACAGTTTTGTTTTTGTTATGGAACGAGTAAAAGTAAAGATTGACTATATCCTCCATATTCTAATTTGGAGTTGGAGATACTTGAACAATTTATATCTTGTTATGTGTAACTAGTTTATTCTCAAACACCAGGCATGCATGCTTGACACACAAACGGCAAAAAAGGAGAATTACAGTTTTCAGTTTACCGTGCATACATATATGTATGCACACAGACACACACATACACACCCCTTATATTTGTATTCTAATTCTTTCCCCTTGTGAGCACATAAAACTTCAATTTTGAAAGAAAAAATAAATCAAATTTGGTTTTGTGCAGAACATATATCTGTCCTACTCCAGTCCAGTCAAAAGCCTCACATCCAACAGCCTAACATGCTGTCAAATTTAAAACTGAATTCAAAGTCATCTCTATTTCCATAAGAATGAGAAGACAGGCAAACAAGCTGCTCATACGACAGCCATGTAATGGGTTGTTTGCTATTTCTGTTCTGGTTCAGCTACTGTTACAGCACTAGTATACTGGTTCTGCTTCTGGGAGGAGCTGAAATTCACATTAAAAATTGTAGTATTTCACAGGTAATGTCAACAGCGCTGTGGGCAGTAATCTCAGAGAAATGTGCCCTTTTATGGGATGTCAATACTTTGACCCTAAAAGAAGAAAGACTCTAAGATCAGATTTAAATTCATATTCTATGTTTCTATCAACAGTAAAATGGATTCCAGTATAGCTATGAAGACTGAACCCACTTCAGGCTCAGAATAAGCTGCCTGGTTAGGAAGCTGCAGTTGTTTCAATACAACATTATCTCTCCATGTTAATTTATTTAATTATGATGATTTATAGTTGATACTGCTTTTGTCTCACCTTGATGGTTGCAAAGACATTATTCACTATCAGACACTGCGCCTTTTGTCCAATTTTCTGAGTGTCACTCCTAAAAGAAACTATGCAAAGCATTTTAATTAATACCGAACACAATCAAAGTGAAGAGAAAAATGTTTATTGCACTGCTTCAGAAAAAAAAGAGTTGTAATAAATGAACGCCTTCATGTTCCCATTTGTAGTATACCAGTGAACTACACAGGTGCTTAAAAAAGGGTGATTTCCATTTTTATCATTTAGAAAGTATCTAGTTTTATAACATTTTAGAATATTTTCTGGTTTTTATGATCTAAGTGTATAACATGCTTATTTTGTTATATAAATTCCTATTTTCAGAAGAAAAGGTGAAGGGAAACTACAGAGAAGGAGCATGAGAGAAAATATTGAAAGCTAGTGATACCATGAATTTTCTCATTACGGTACTAATGAAGGATTATTCAAATGCTGACATTGTGACAGAGAGATCTTCTGACCTGTCTTATCATCATTTTCAGTTCACCTACTGTAACTTTTACATAAAGTTTCTGCTAGCACTGTTTATTTTGGTCAGATTAGTCTATCTAGGCATTTGTTTGCTGGATTTTGCTAGTAATTTATCTGACAGCTCTGGCATTTATGACTCTATACCCAGGGAAGAACTTCAGTGCCATATTACCTTTGTGATACGACATTTTATGTTTGGTTCTTTTATCCAAACCTATGCTTCTTACTGGAAAATTGTCAGAGCTGCAACTTGAAATGACCCAAATTTATTGTATAAATACCCTGAGAGGAAAAACCTTGAACTAGAAGTGCTGCAGCCAGTAATCAGAAGATAAGATTTTTCTCCAGAGTGTCAAGAGTTTTCATTTTTATTCTCTTCACATTCTTAGAGTGGAATTATAAAGAATATTGCTACCTTGCAGCTTTCTCAAAAACCTTTATGTGGAGTTTCAAAATCTGCAGATGTAATCATGATTGTTATGCCATTGATTGTTACACCTATGAGAAGAGGTGTCTAAACCTGGTGTATCAACCCTGAAAATGAATGCACAAGCTAAAGGTATGTTACCTTCCTCCCTCTTTTTGGTCTTTTCCCAACTCCATCTTAGAAACAGAGCTCAATGGAGGGACTATTTCGAAAGTAACTCAACTCAGACTTCTTAAAATCACATTTAAAATTTTCAGAGAAATTTGAAACTATTTTAGAGGAGGATAGAGGGGAAAGACCAAGTGAAGATTCACCCTGGATGAACTTGTGAACATTGTGCTTCGCAGTTTGTCACTGAATGCTGAACACCTATTAAACTGACTGGAACTGAGAAATGGACGAAATATTACCCCTATCTACACCTTCTGCAATTCATGGTAGTGGAGATTTTAGAGATAGAAAACCAGCCCATTTAAACAAAACCAAAAAAAGTCCTAAGCCTAACTTTAAAGGTTAAGCAGTCTTTCCTCCTTCTCCTTTGCTTCTTTCTTCAATATTGCCAGCTTCTTTATTTATTCAAGTTCCAAGATGCTCAGCTGGTGGATGGAGCCTCTAATTCTAGTAACAACATGACTCTTCATTCCTTCTTGTAAAGAAAATAAATTACCCCTGAATAAATGAAAATAAATTATCTCTCTGCTGCCATGTCAGTCTCATAGTATTTCTCTTCTGGACCTCTTTGACAGTGGTTCCAAAATGACATCCCTCAAAAAGCTTCATAATTCCTGTTTGGGAATTATATACTTTCTCTACAATGCAGGTCAGTCCTTCTCTGTCTCAGAGTAAATCACCGATGTGTATAGGGGAAATCTGCAAATCCACTCACTTCTTACTCATCATAAATTTTCTCTGTGGAGGAAGACCAAGTCTCAAGCACAATTTGGACTTCTAATTTGTGTTTCTGTATGTTTACGTACTACAATAGGTATATAAAACTAATGAAAAAAAAATCCTATTGCCACTGAGATACTGTAAACTCCCTTAGATTTAAATTTAATACAGAGAAAATGGTTAGGCTATTAAGGGTGTACTGAATCAGGGCAGACAATGGGACTTGGAGATAAACAGAGAAATGGAGCTTGGAGCTATCAGTTGAGGAGGATGTGGTACCTCAGAACACAGACAGAAGGCTATTGCCTATCTAACTGAAGGGACTGGTAAAAGAGCAAGGAGATGAAAGGATTGAACTTGTGACATCTCCAAGCACAGAGCTTCTGCTGTTCCCAAAGGTGAGCTGCATGTGTAAATGGGTTGCACAACAAGCCCCAAAGAGGTAAAGCTGTGATCATGAAGCTGTTTTGCTCACATTGACTTCATCAAACAGCTGATGCTCATAGGAGGATGGGTTTGTACATGCAGAACAGCAATTGCAACATGAAAGGGAAAATATTGCGGAACTATAAACTCCGGACATACTTAATGAAGAGCCTGAGTTTATCTGGTGCAGAGAGATAGGCAATGGAAATGAAGGGTGGTCACTGCTAAGTATATACAAGAATCATATCAAACTGGTGACAATTCTCTTTTGTTGAGAAGGAACTTACCAAGGCTAACTCAGTGCTGTTGGTAAGCCATATAAGATTCGCTCCTCCACTTCTAGATGCATTAGTCCATGTACTCTGAAATATATTCTAGGCTTCATATTAAAGCATGTACTAAACAGAAAAAAAAGTGTCAATCATTTTTATCATCATAATTTCCTAAGTAGGTTAAGGACTAGCCAGTTAAAGATATGATATTCACAGATATAAGGGTCTGTGTATTCACTGTGAATTGAAACACATAAGGCCAGTCAACATTGTGGCTTTCATTTACCTAACTCAAAATTGGAGCACGTATTAAACACTTCAGACTAACTGTTAAAGAATGAACTTAGTAAAAGAAAAAAAAAAAAAAAAAGACCTAAATTTAAAATAAGAACATAATCTAGTAAAAAAAAGAGTTCATTTGTTTTAAATGTTCACTAAAACATCAGTAAAGGAAGATTTTCAAGATTTTCATTAAATATATATTACAAGACCTTTTTATCAATTAATTACACCTTTTCTCTTTTTGAATTAAAATACAGCCACTAGTGTTCATTATTCATATTTCAGGCAATATGTGAAACGTGCGTATTATTTTGGTCTACAAAGTGAGAAGCAGTAATGCAAAAATGAATGTAAGTTCAATATATCATATAATTTCACATATGTAGGATTTTGTATGCATAAATAAAACATTCACTCGGTGAGAAAAGAAAGTACATACTACTAAATTTTGGAAAAAAGTATTTGAACCTAACTTCTCAATGCAATAATTCATACCAGAGACAAACTTTATACCATATTGTTGTATGGCTTTTTCAGAGAGTTATTGGGGAACAGACAAGGCACAAAGAGTTGAGAACACCAACATGACAATGATTTTTGGGAAGGTTTACGGTGGTGTCTGTTTTTAGGCATTTATTGCAGTGGAGATAAACTCAACTTATACCTTTAGGGTGTCAATTGCAATATAGTTGGCCAGAATGTTCCCACATACCTGATTTAATAAGAACTAGGTAAAGATAAAAACAGAGGGAGGAATGAGAATGATGTTTGAAGACTAGAGGCACAGAACATGACTGAAACACCATTCAATATTTGTTCAATATTTGTTCAATTGTTATGACAAACAAGATCAAAACTCACGCTTTCCTGGCCAGTGATAGTGATATGACAAAAAAAAAAAAGTTTCAGAGAAAATGTTTCCTGTAGCAGTCAATAGCTAGAAAAAATAGTCAAGCCTAGATGAGAGGAAAAGAAAGAGGATGCAGATAGCATCATGGTAATTAGCAATGCGTATCAGAAATAGTTACTAATGGGACAAATCTCCAAAGAGAGAAGGAAAATAGGTAATCTAGAGTAGGGTAATTAACAGGAACCAGACTGACATTCTTGTTCAGCACACACCTCCTGTTCTAGCTGAGGCAAATCAATATTTATGTGTCTGCCTAAACAACTCCTTCCTCCTCCACCCAGAGCATCTCCTCCAGAGACTTCATTAGACATGATTAAAGGAAAAGGCAGATGTGACTATAAGAGAGGGAGAGGACTGAGGAAATGCGTTTAGAGCAGAGTCATGCCTGACTTTGGCAAGAATGTAAGGAGTCTCCTTTTCATATTTATAAAAATTTCTATGGTAATAAAAAGTGGTACTGAAGTGAAAGCTGAACAAATTCATTACTGCCATCTTTTGCTAACAGAGCCACTGATGAAAATTTTCATCAACTGTCCACCAACAAAAGCCTGGCCAAAAAGAGATCAAAACAATGAAGTGATTAAAGGAAATGTATATTTACATCCAAGATGCTACCATCCATAGAGAAAACAAAATCTTTTGTGGACTTGGATTGCCATCTTTTGGTGGAGGTCATAATGGAAATGACATTTGCAAGGAGGAAAGGAACAAGTGCAACACACCATCCTTTTTCATTTCCTTTTCAAAGGGAAATCTTTAGGATGGATCATCCTGAAGTTACTCCATTGTTACGTGCAATGACCACATCACTGTAATTCAGGTATCATATCCGAAAGATATGCTTTTGTTCTGAAAATGTCATATTCTTGCAATAAGCATAAAGTTTCCATTAGAAGGTAATAGCAATATTTGTTTTGTACTTTTGGTGTGTACAATACTTCTCTTGAGAAGTATGTGGGAGAAGTCAGGTAAGGAAAATGCAAAGGAAGCACCACTAGGATGCAAAGACTTGTACGTTTCCAAACAACCATTTTGAGATGTAAAAATGTTAAAGTATCCTAAAAATTGTCAATCAATCTTAAATGATTTATTTCTACACTTTTATTTAATGTTTACAAACACAGAAATTATATGTATATTGTAAATCACTTGTTTATATACTTAGTAGAAATTACCTAAATCTCATGTTTCAGGCAGCAGGAGGGAAGAAAGTCACAAAACGGCAGAGTGGTAGCAAACTGACCTAGAGGCTCATCACTGCAAAACAAGCTATTTGACAATAGGGGAAAAAAAAAAAAAATAAAAATCTATAATCTTGGCTTTTACCCAGAACAATAGCAATAAGCAATGAAAAGGCAACTGGCCTATTCCATAGAAAGAGATTTACCATGGAAAGTGTTAGATGTTTCCTAAATGGATCTTGTTGATACTAGGTACTGAATACAATATGTCTCAAAGCCTTTACCTTTCTCCTCTACTTAACTGACTGTATTAATTGTACTGGAAGAAAAAAAAACAGAGGAGAAATACTAATTTATTTTTTTTTTGCTTTCATATCCAACAGTAAAAGGAAATAAATTAACAGAATACTACAGATTTCTGTGAGTTTGTCTGGGGACTGAATTTGACATTGTGTTATTAGAACTATTTCTGACTTAAAAAAAACCACTGGCTTTGAGAGGCTTTCATTTTTTGAAAACTGTTTTATACAGTTGGTCAGAAGTTTCCCTCAAGCATGTTAGTTTTTCAAGAAACTGTTTACACATCTTCCTTTATACCATGCCAGCAGCACATAGGGGACTTAAAATGAAAGTAATTTACCTGCAGGTCTATAACAGATACAAGGCAGATTATAAGGCACTGCTTAAGAATTTTGAAAACTCAGGATCAGTATCCATTACCCACTGACTATTTTCCAAAGCATACATAAAGATATAAGGAAACACAAGGAAAATGAGAAAAAAAGAATCTTTCACTTGTTTAGGTAAAAAGCTTTGAAGGAGACACACTAGGAAGGCAGTAAGCAGAAGTTTCAAGATCTTACACAGATGGCATTTTTTCCTACTGAAATGCAAACACCACCCCTCTAGTATTGTCTGTGAACAGATTATGTGCACACGTGTTAAAGTTGGACCTTGTTCCCAAGCATGTGACATACTCATTTGTTCCTGAGAACATTAGTCTGTTTCTCCATGGGGTAACATCCTCTAAATGCACTCCTGTATTTCATATGACATTTGCCAAGAAAAGCTCCAAGGCTTGCTTTCCTTGCTTTCCTCCCATCCCCAACCCTCAATGCATGCTGCAATGAGGGCAAATGTACATTCACATGTTAACATGAGCAAGATTTCCCCAATTTAATTTACTTGCCTGCATAAATCATTTTGATTTTAATGCAAATTCTGATTTTCTGTTCCATAAAAAGGTTGGCAAATGCAAAATATTCCATTAATAGCATAGAAATAGGGCCCATAACTTTGTGCATGAACATACCCCTGACTTCTAGCTTTAGAAAAAAACTTCTACCATGAAATACTAAAATAGATTAATCTAGAAACTGTGTGTTAGTAGAGTTATTCATTTTCTTCACTGAAACATCAAGTATTGTAACCTACGTCCTATATTATTATTTATTTGTACTGTTCCTGGAGTTTCAAAAATTGAGTTTGTTTGATGGTTTTCTTCTTTCTTTACCAAGATCTTACTTTGGAAATGGAAGCAGTTAATAAAGAGCTGATCATTGCCCAAGCACACATAAAGAATAACATACTGGCAAAACATAACATCATAGTTTAAGTCACAAAAATATTAATGCTAAATAGTACTTGACACTATTTTAATGATCAGAGTTAATTGTCAGCCACATGTTTGAAGAGGGAAAATGGGAAAGTTGTTGAACTGTTGAATTAAGTTAAATCAGTTCATCAAAGCATCCAGCATTCCAGTACAGGATGGGCAGCGTGCAAGGAGTTAACATGTTCTTAGTGCTTTGTAGTCTAAATTACTTTTAGAAAGTAATATCCATATTGTACCTTGAAGGAAGGCCTAAGCAGTAAACTTTAACGGCTGCCTGAGTTGGTAATCATTTCATAGAGACAAGACACTGCAGAAGAAATTGCTCTATAAATAAGATCCCTTACAGAAGAATTAAAATGAAATTCATATTATTGATGTTCACTAGGAGCCATAAAAAACACAAGACAGCCAGGAAGTGGCAGTTGTTTCAAATCACTGTCAGAAGCACCTGAAGGACACCCTCAAAGTCAGTTTGATCAATGATGATGAAGACGTTGGTCAAGCTTTCTGTGCAGCTATAATGCACTTGGAAGCCTTGAGGAAATACATCTGGCAAAAAGAAGTGGGACAGATATGAGATACCCCTACTGCAAAGCCTTCCCTATGACCATTAATCCAGAAATGTGCCCTACCTTACTCAGCGAAGTCTCTCTAAATTCTTCCCTGTCTTCTCCTTAACTCTGTTTATGGGGCTTGGGATCTCCCCTGTCCTCATCTCCTTGATAAAAGCTCTCTGAAGAGTGACCATCTTCTTGTGGTTTGAAGAGAGATCAGCAATCATGCTGTCTGAATTAGACTTACGATCCCCATTGCCAAAGCATACGTTTTGCTAGCAGTGTTAAAGAAATCGTCATGTGATGGTTGCACTGGATCTCTGTTGTGGCTGGATGCTAATATTCTGTGAGCATTTACACAAAGCTGTCAGTACCAGAAAAATGTCACATGAAAGTTTAAAGGTTTAACCTGTAAATCTGAAGGGGACGATGGCTGCAGGTAGGTGGAGGTGGGAGGGAAAGAAACTGAAAAGTGTATACCACCTGTTTGAACAAAGGCTTCTATATATCATAGAAGAGGTAGAGATAAATAGAAAAGAAATCAAATTGCTGAAACCAATGTCAGAAGCTTAGAGAATCCAAGCCAGAAAGCAAGAAATGATATATCATTAGCTAAACTGAATTGGATTACTGGAGCCCTTCTAGGAAAGTCATGATTTGTTCTCCTCTGTAATTTAGTCTCTTCCTCAGACACAAACCATGAGCAAAATATTCTGAACTACTACAGCATATGGCACTTTCTGGGGGGGGGGGGGGGGC
>VYXH01002526.1:156311-171674 GCA_013397275.1 Burhinus bistriatus | reverse complement strand
GGGGGGCGTGATTGATATTCTGCAGTTAGCAGTGACATTGATGGCACTGCATAGCAACAGAGAACATGCAAATGTTTGAATTCTGTTTAAAATAAAACTTATTCCTATTTCCTACTTTTTTGAAAATTATCTTCAGTCAGCTTCGCACCTATGAAAAGTGATCGACTAATGTTACCAGGGCCATCAATCTGCTATTATTGCACACAACAGATAGGGCCCTGTCAGTTGCCATAGCTGTGAACTTTAGCCTCATTCCTTAGGGGTGACAGGATAGCATCCAAATCGCTTAAGTACTTTGATACCTGGAGAGTATGTTGGGAATTGTATTCATAATACCATACCTGATAAAAGAGACTACAACAATTTGATTAGAAGCAATTTCTCTCTATTCTTCTATTTGCTGATTATTAGAGAAAATAACAGCTAGTCAAAATAGCTCAAACAATTTAAATGTGTACAAAAAATGGCTCACAAAGATATTTAATTAAAAATTATGTTTTCACTTGATGTTTTCCAATATCTAAAAATGTACCATAAACACATTTATGTTTCATGTTCTTTGTTGTTTGTTTGTTTTTGGGGTTTTTTTAAACAACCATGTGCAATTCTGGGAAATAAAGAATTTTTTTGTAGATGACATTGTATGTTTTTGAACATTGTAATAACTTATGTTTACTGACCATATTTCTTGATACTGGATTTTTTTGTCCTTTCTCCTTCAAGTGTTTAATTTGAATTCAGGGTCCCTAAGAGCTGTAAAACCCTCCACATGAACTTGTACTCACAGAGCACACAGAGCATGGCTTTCAGCATCATATGTACTCCCTGTACTGCAGGTCCTGTTCCTGAATTTAGCAGGTATGGAGAAAAGTAGTGAGTAGCCAACTAAATGCTAACATCTTACTCAATTATAAATTGTCTTGGATGGAATTTTAACATACCTTTTAAAGTTTCGTTAAATTAGGACCTAAAAGAACTTAGTCTTACTAGTAAGGCTGCTAATAAAAGCATCAATTAGTGTTAATTTCAGTAATGTAGTCCCTGAAAACTGCTTCTTAATTCATATACTCATAGGATGCCAGACAGACAGCAGGCAGCAATAACTTTCACTTTCTTTTGCCCTGTAGCCTGATTCTGTGCTTTCACATATACTGCCAGCAATATGCTTACTGTTGTGCATTAAACAGTCTCCAATCAATAGGCTGGATTTGAACTGACAGCTATGCTATATATTTCTCCATTAGCTGAGGCTGATTTTAACAGATACATGTACAACCAAAGGAAGCTAAAAACATTTGAACTCTGCAATTTTATGCACCGTTGAAACACAAACAAAGAATTATTATTTACCTTAGGCTTTCTAATGTTGGAATTAAATATGTCATTCTGTGACCACATTTCCCTCACTGCTGACACACTGGGAAATGACAGTATTTAAGACTTGAACAAATAACTTAATGATTCAGGGCAAAATCAGTGATTTGTATTGAAAGAGTCAAGCTCATTCATGTTCTGAGCATTCTTGCAAGAGCATTTAATTTCTTGAGAAGAAAACTTTGACATGAATCACAGAAAGTAGTTAGGATCAAGTACAGATCTCATCATCGTGCTTCATTACTTTAAGGATAGTAAGTACTGTATGAGGTTTCCAAAGTTGGTTTATTTTTGCACATTAGTCACAACCATGCTCTTTTCCATAGGACAATTAAATAGACCATTAGTCATTTTATAGGGTATTTGTTCACCAGCCAAGAGGAAATTGTTATTCTGCTCTGAGATGAGCTGGGTAATTCCTGACAGATAAAATCAGAAACCTTCTTCGGAGATGTGTGCATATCCAGATGCCCACCTTCAATTAATTCCAGCAGCAAGGTTTATTACCCTGTCCTTACAGACTGCTTAAGTACCTACACAGTAAAGTTCCTTTCAGCTCTGTAGCAAATTAGGTGCTGGATCGCAGAACTTGCCTCTCAGGAAAGGCAGTACAAAAGCTAAGGTCAATTAAGTTTGATTTGGCTTAGCTTACAAATTCACCTTTACATCAGCTAAAATGACACCAATTCAAAAACCCAATTCTCATCTCTTTAAAGCATGGCTTGAAAGATGCCTGACATCCTTGTATAGAGGTAAAATATTCCAGGTCCTTCAATTCTTTGGGCAAGGCAAGCCCACCTGCCTCATTGCAAGGTCACATCTAGCAGACAGCAACAACTTCAAGCAAGAGACTATATGAAATATCCATTCATACAGGTAGACTGTACATCTAATTGAAGAAGACCATGTTCCAGCCTGACACTTAGCACACAAAAATAAGTGCAGTGCCTCCTATAGCTACTTCTTTCTCAGGGAGAAACTGTACCTTACTACAGGATATTAGTGTCACATCAAAGATAAATTTGAAGGCTTTCAGTTGTGTCTGTTATACCGCAGTTTAGACAGTGCTAACCTGAGATGAAGGGAAAGATGGAAAAGAAGGGGACTGTTGTGGAAAAAGGTACCAACAAATTTATCTAGTTTATGAACACAAAAACTTTACAGACAAAAAGTCTTCCATCAGCCTGTACCTTACAGAATGCAACAAAGCCCGGTAAAAACCCTCCTTGTGGTGACTTGACTTTGGCTGGCTGCCAGACACCCACCCAGCCGCTCTCTCACTCCCCCTCCTCAACTAAACAGGAGAACAAAAGCTTGTGGGTCAAGATAAAGACAAGGACACTTGCCAATTACTGTCACAGGCAAAACAGACTCAACCTGGGGAAAATTAATTTGATCTATTGCCAAGTAAAATAGAGTCCGATGGTGAGAAAAACAGGCAAAAACTAAAGCACCTTCCTCCCCATACCCCCTTTTCTTCACAGGTTCAACTTCACTCCTCCATCCCCAAGTCCTCCACCTCTTCCCCCTGAGAGAGTGGCGGCAGGGGGATGGGGAATGGGGGGCTGCGGTCAGTCCATGACAGCTCCTCTCTGCCACTCCCGCCGCCTCCTCCTGCTCCTCCTCCTCCTCCTCTGGCTGCTGCCCTGCTCCCGCCGGGGCCCTGCCCAGGGGCTGCAGGGAAACCCCTGCCCCGCCGGGGCCTCTGCCGGGGCCGCGTCTGCGGGGGGGCGCCCGGAGCCCCTCCTGCCCTCCTCCTGCTCTCCCCTCGGGGCTGGCAGGGCCGTTTCTGCCCCGGTTTCCCTCAGCCCTGGCTGCCGGGCAGCGTTTCGCCCTTTCTGACGCCGGCTTTCCCCGCGGCGCCCGCCCGTGGCTGAGGGGCTCAGCTGTGCCCTGCGGTGGGGCCCTTGGAGCCGGCTGGAACCGGCTGTGGTATGCTGATTATCGTTGACTGTAGCTAATGTGATGTATGCAATGAAATTAGTTAAAAAGCAGAGGAAGGCTATTTTACTGGGAGATGAGTTGTTTGTGTTTTCTTGGACTAGGACAATTGTTCATGTAAAATTCAGAGAAATACTGGAAGAAATAAGCTTCTCAACAATGGAAATGCATTTGTTCAGTTTTAAAAGCAGAAAAATATATCTCATCTTAGGCAAGAGTCATAAATGTTTCTGCGTATTTCAGACAGGCGATGCCCTTGTCTTTAACTGGCAGAACTTCTGACAAATGAACATAAGGAACCAGCCTCAGCTTATCTCGGCCCAGAATACAGATACTATACATTCGCGCCTGTGATGTCTGTAGATCCTCATTAAGCCCCTTCTTACTTCCAGGACTGAACCAGACACAGAACCCTTGTCACATGAGCCATTTCTTACCGTACTTAGCTGTAGACCAAGACACACTACCACCACCCGTGACAGAAGTCACATGAATCTGATTCTGAGATGCTGGCTGGCTGTATTTCCAGCTAGTCCCTAACTAGTTCAACAAGTAACCAAGTCAGATACCACTCCTGGGACTGGTGGCAGCCAGTTCCTTTACTTGAAATCCGTGAAAAATGCTATGCTACAGAGGAAATTCAAGAAGAACTTGTCACCCCTTTGCCTTGAAGGGTGCTGAAAATGGCAGAAACAACACTCGGGCAAGAACTATGGTAAAGAACTATGCTGGCAACCTGATTTGGTAATTTGAGATACTGGTTTCAGCCCTCCAGGAAAGCTAAGATTGCAGGTGGTTTGAAACAATACACCATGCCAGACAGAAGCAATATATTCCTGAGGATCTACGATCTATGCCCAGGTCCACTAGTACACTTATATTAGTGGAAGTCAGAAGAACAAATCACATCATTAAAATGAAATTATGAATACGTGATTTGTACTTAATGTTAATTTAGTAAATCAGGCCCTTTTAAACATGCATATTTCATTTGTCTGAGTCATTAACCCTAAACTAATATTTCAAAATACAGTCTTTTAATAAGTTTGATTATCAGGCATACTCTATTAGAAGGATGCTCAGTTTCTGAATTAACAGCCCTCTCTTCTTCAAAGTACTAGCAACGTTTAGCTGAACTTGTGCTTTGAAATGATCAACAGTGGCTCATATGTGTGTTGTGAGAAAATTGGCACATACTTCTGCTAAAAGTCACAGGAGTTAATCCTCAAAATTTCATCTCACTGACAGGAATTTCTACCTTCATGAGTTGGCTATATTCCTTGCAGCATTTCATAAATAATTATTCTTGATTTACTTTCATAACCTACTGAGTTCCATTCCGTTAACATTTTCGTTTTTTTCCTTAGACTGTCTGAATCTCTCCTCATATTTGCCGGTTCTTGTGTCCTTCTGTCAATCTGCATTTCATATTTTGTATAAGCTGTACCTACTAGCTAGAGTTTAGAGAAACTTAAAAATACATTTAGGGGCACTGAACATTAATACTTTGTTCTTGTGGACTAAAGGGTAACATCTGAGAACAGGAGCTGTAGTCAAAGTCATGAAGGTGGTCTGCCAAATTGATTGTGATGTTTTAACAACGATGCCTTTACCCAGGTTCTTTAACAAAAAGTCAACAGTAAGCGCTTTATTTGCATCAGTGCACTAATGAAACCATTGAAGAATCCACCCATTTCAGCATGTCCTACAGCCAAGTCCATTTGTTTGAATCAGACAGAGGGGCAGATTCCCTGAACTCTAGTGATGGCCACGTTGTGGAATCACTGCGTTAGTTTCAGTTTCATCCCTTAGGGACCATCCGAGTAACCATTACATTAAGCAACACTTCATTCTTGGGCTAGTCTTTTTAATTATATTAGCTGATTATAGATGTGAGCACAAATGGCAGAACTGATGACAAATGGATTTTGCAGCATGGTTCATTAAAATGCAGTTCATTTAAATATCTTTCTAAGGATGTCAAATAGGTGAAAATATGTAAGATAGGCAAATCAAAACTGATAATAAAAGCTGCTGAAGAAATAAGAGTAAGATGAAAGTTGACATGAAAGGTTAATTCAAGCCGTGAGACTGTTCTAAGACCATTGGTCTTAAATGGTCATGTAAGACCCCTGTGCTGAGGTAATCTAATAATTGTTTTTCTAACATGCTGCAGTCTGGCCTCTAGTTTATGCAGACGTTGTGAAAAATGCCTTTAGGTAGCTTGGATACCAATGAAAATATCTCTGTGTATCAGCTCAGGACGGACCACAAAGTCATTCAAGCAACTGACTAAAAAATGTGTAGCTAATCTACAGGGATATCAAGTGCATGAAGCCACACCACACAGAGCCAGAGAGACTGGAGTTTGGGATGGGAGCATGAAGTCATTAAGCAATGTCTCCATCTTTCCAAGTACCGGAGCCTGAGTGACAAAAGGCATAGTCATTTCATGAGGTAAGCACAGAGGGCACAGCTCCTGAGAGCAACACCACTATTTGGAAGCATATCTTACTTTAGATGCTGCTTGATGAACTAGATCTGCCAAACCTGACAGAACTGCTTCCAGCACTCTCAGGGTACTGACATAAGCAAACTAATCAATACGTAATCTAGTTAGCATAAATGTAGCTTAGCTATTTCCATATAGATTAAACCTTTGACTGCACTGTGGACATACTCTGATTTATCCAGTGGTGATGGTAGTAGCAGGTGTGTTGTATTTGTAAAGTTCCTTGCACAATCCCACTACTGAAGAAATTTTTGGTTATGAGAACTGTGACATAGTTTTCTTGTAAGATTTTTTCATTCCACAGTTTATTGGTATTTTGATGGGGTTTTCTTTAAGAATGTTGCCTCATGGAGTGGCCTTGATATATTTAGAAGATGTGGAATGGATGTTAGATATTAACTTGCCAGAAAAAGATTCATTGCTGTGATGGACAGAGGCAGGGGAATGTTCCATTGTTTTAGGCAATGTACGTGGTTTGAGGCAAGAAATTGTGCTTTATTATATTACTAGCAGTAGTATTCCTAGGTTGGACCCACATTGCCTTGATCAATATCCATATGATACTAACTGTAGTAATTACTGCTGTCATTAACGTTCTGAGTCAAGAGTTTACAGTAACACTAAAGCGACTAATAAAAGATGGACTCTGTTGTTTCAGAGTACAAACACAGTAACAGATCTTTAATCCAAAGAATTTACAGTCTAAATAGTTAAGAAAAAAAATATTCTTCTTGTATTTTGTGACTCATTCCTACTTTAAAAAACAAGGCTGCTGGAAAATTCATATTCCTGAAGTACAGACTCTAGAACAAGTACTTTCTCAATTATACATGTTAATTATGACCTGGATCCCTTTGAATTCAGAAGCCAAACCCCTCCAGATTTCAGTGGGTCCAGAACTTTTTTCTGACACTATTTTCCCTTTAGTTTTGGAAACGATGAACTCCAGAAGTCCTTCTGCACTTTCTGAAATTAAAAGTTTATATTTTTTCTCTCTTCACCCTTTTGTCTAGTATCACCACCTAAGTATTGCTGTGTGGTACAGAATGAATGTCAAGTGCTCCCCATTTATAAGGGATATAGATTTGAAGTGCTAATATGCCAGCTATTGACATTTCTAAAGAATACTGCTGATTGGTGTTGCAACCCAGAAGCATCTTTTAAACACTAGAGCAAAGGGGATACATCAACAGTAGCAGTACTCAAGCATAAAATTTTGACAGCATGGGACAACAGAGATTATTCCTCCTTCAAGTCACAAAAAATTAAGCTTGGAACCTAAGGGTATGTGAGACCTCTGAAGAGTTACTGTTTCTTAGATTTTAATTTTTCTCACACTTTGTTCTTTTTCCTACTTACCAGCAAACATCATCAGCACCTTACTGTTTCTGCGCCAGTTATATTGACCCCTCAGTTTTCTGTATTTGCCAATCTATTGATATTTTTCTTAAATACTCTCCAAATAACTGTTTTGTCAGCCTTGTCATTAAAGGCAGACAAAATCCAAACAAATCATCAAATCAAATCAGCAGAGCTAGGGATAATAACAAAGGGAATGAAGCTGACTACAGCTGATTTCTTCTTGCAGCTAGACTGAGCAAACTGCTTCATTGCTCCACACCTCCTAACCATAGGACAGATATCTGAGAAGTGCAGATAAGATTATTGCAATAATTTCTTCCTAATCCTGTTTCCTTTGTTCCTATGATGAACAGCGTGGATGCAGCACCTGCCATCACAGACAACCATGTCATATAATCTCTTTTATAAACTTATCAAGCACCATTTTAAAAGTATTTAGGTCTCTTGATCCTGCTATTGCTATTTTGCTCAAAACCATCACAGCTCTTTTTGTTAGAAATCGCCTTTTATTTCTTATCCTTATTTAATTCCCAGCCAGTTTTTACCCATTTGATCTCTTGCCCAACATTGTATACTGGTAAATAAGGTGAAATGATAAGCATGAAGTAGGAAAATGAGCTATTTTAATTAAGAACAGTCAGAATCATTCTGTTTGGATTATGTTAGACTAAAGCCTGCTCCTTGAAAACCTGCTGGGTGGTGTGTCTGTTCTGTTTGTGGGGTACTAGACCTATGCAGATCAGTGTGTCCCACATTGATTTTTCAAGTGTAATCTATAGAAACATGCATGTGACAAGAATCACACACGTTATAGATTAAATCAGCTTAGTGACTTCTAAAGTAGAACTATTTCTTCTTGTTCTAAGGGAACAACTAGATTTAGATTTTCTTGAATCATATCTTTCTTTTTCATGGCATTTTCATATTGCCATCGTATAGTCAATTAATATATCCAGTTCCTGCTCCTTACATTAACTGAGGACAGCTATCTTTTAACAGAAACAGGATGTTGCGCTTGTACAGTTGAATTTCATCTCTTTTCTATTACCTCTTCAAGATTGCTCCATTAACAACATCACTCTGAGTTGATGCTTACATTCAGTAAAACCTGTTGCAATATTCCTTTTTTGTCTGTCTTCTTTATAAACTTCTCCTATCCCTCTTCTTGTTTAAAAATAACTTCTTAGTCACCATCATGTTGAATACATCATGGAAGCTCTAACAGATAAGATAGCTGTGAAACAGTCCATCTTCTCTAAGTAAGCTGTAAGGTCAATCTAATACTATTTTGCTAACGCATATCACACACATGTCAAGGCTTTTTCATTTGACTCAATTCCTATAATTATTTCCTTTAAGATTTATTCTAATTGCATAGTCAAGGTCAGTCAGAAAGTCCTGTAGCTGCCTCAGTAATTTTCTTTTCTTTCCTTTCAAGTATTACTGAATATTGATACCTTTTTTTTTTCTTCAAGCCTCTATTTGTTCCATAGTGATTTAAGTAATAACATAACAAATCACTATTCCCTAAAAGATATAGAATAGAATAGAATAGAATAGAATAGAATAGAATAATTCAGATTGGAAAAAAACTTTAAGATCATCGACTCCAGCTGTAAACCTAACATTGCCAAGTCCACCACTAAACCATGTCCCTAAGTGCCACATCTGCATGTCTCTAAAATACCACCAGGGATGGTGACTCAACCACTTTCTTGTGCAGCTTGTTCCAATGTTTGATAACCCTTTTGGTGAATAAATTTTTCCTGATATCCAATCTAAACTTCCCCTGGCACAACTTGATGCCACTTCCTCTTGTCCTATTGCTTGTTACTTGGGAGAAGAGATCAACCCTCACCTTGCTACAACCTCCTTTCAGGTAGTTGTAGAGACTGATAAGGTCTCCCCTCAGCCTCCTTTTCTTCAGGCTAAACAACCCCAGTTCCCATAGCCACTCCTCGTNCCAATACTGATCCCTGGGGAACACCACTTGTGATCAGCCGCCAGCTGGATTTAACTCCATTCACCACCACTCTTTGGGCTCGGCCATCCAGCCAGTTTTTAACCCAGCAAAGAGTATGCCCATGCAAGCCATAAGCAGCCAGTTTTTCCAGGAGAATGATGTGGGAAATGGTCTCAAAGGCTCTACTAAAGTCTACATAGACAACATCCACAGCCTTTCCCTCATCCACCAAGTGGGTCACCTTGTCATAGAAGGAGATCAGGTTTGTCAAGCAGGACCTGCTGTTCATAAACCCATGCTGACTGGGCCTGATCCCCTGGTTGTCCTGCACATGCCATGCGATGGCACTTGATGATCTGCTCCATAGTGTTCCACGGCACTGAGGTCAGGCTAACAGGCCTGTAGTTTCCTGGATCCTCCTTCTGTCCCTTCTTGTAGATGGGCATAACATTTGCTAACATCCAGTCAACTGGGACCTCCCTGGTTAGCTGATAGATGATGGAAAGTGGCTTTGTGAGCACATCCCCCAGCTCCCTCAGTACCCTTGGGAGGATCCCATCTGGCCTCATAGACTTGTGTGTGCCTAAGCAGTGTAGCAAGTCGCTAACCATTTCCCCTTAGATTATGGGGGCTTCATTCTGCTCCTCGCCCCTGTCTTCCATCTCAGGGGCCTGGGTACCCGGCGAACAACTGATCTTACTATTAAAGACTGAGCAAAGAAGGCATGAAGTACCTCAGCCTTTTCCTCATTCTTTGTCACTATGTTTCCCACCGCATCCAATAAAGGATGGAGATTCTCCTTAGCCCTCCTTTTGTTTCCAATGTATTTATAGAAACATTTTTTTATTGTCTTTTACAGCAGAAGCCAAATTAAGTTCTAGTTGGTCCTTCTAATTTTCTCCCTGCATAACCTCATGACATCCTTGTAGTCCTCCTGAGTGTCCTACCTCTTCTTCCAAAGGTCATAAAGTCTCTTTTTTCCCCTGAGCTCCAGCCAAAGCTCTCTATTCAGCCAGGCCTATCTTCTTCCCTGCCAGCTCGTCTTAGAGCACATGGGGATGGCCAGCTCCTGCACCTTTAAGATTTCCTTCTTGAAGAATGTCCAGCCTTCATGGACTCCTTTTCCCTCCCAAGGCATTCTGTCAACCAGGCTCCTAAACAGGCCAAAGTCTGCTCTCCGGAAGTCCAATGTGGCAGTTCTGCTAACCCCACTCCTTACTTCTTTGAGAATTTAAAAATTGATCATTTCATGATTGCTGTGCCAAAGACAGCCTCCAACCATCACATGACCCACAAGTCCTCTGTTCGCAAACAATGGGTCCAGCAGGGCACTTTCCCTAGTTGGCTCACTCACCAGCTCTGTCAGATGTTTCCCTCCCTTCCTTGAAATCCAAATTCCTCTGAGTTTTAGCAGCTCTGATTTGGAGAAATTCGGGCATCTTTTAGAGTGAAGTTGTTAGTATCTCAGTTAAGCTGATTTCACAATATCTAGACACGCATAATGTTACCAGGGTAAATTTTTATCTGTAGTATAGGTTATTTGTAGGCATACCATAAATAGTGATCTTACTTTATAAAAATACAGCTTTTTTAAATCAAGAATTTGAGTTACAACCCCATTATTCTTCTATGTGATCTGCTTGTAAAGCTGTTTTATAACTTTCCCGTGTCTGACATGTTACCATGACACATTTTTTTATTGAAGTTATCACAAAGAACTTCATTAATTATGAAGACCAAGAATATCCAGGCACCCCTATTTCTAGCACTTTTTTGTCACCAACATATAGTGGGGAAATAATTGCCAATAATGTTGCAATTTCTAGTAGCATTAATCTCTCTACTAAAATACAGAAGTCTATATTTGTCTTCAGCCTTTGACACTTGTGGCGAACTCTCATAAGACCACCAAAATAAAACTGCTTCTATCACCTTTCCCCAAAGTAACTTTGATCAAAATAAGTTTCTATTTGCTCCATGTCTGATTTTATTTCTTTACAATTTATCACTTCATTAACCAACAATGCTATCCTACCATCCCAGCTTTCATTATTCATTCCTGAATATCACATAGCTTTAAATAAATGTGTTCCAGTCATGTTATTAGATACTGTAGTCAGCAGTAAAAAGCCCATAAACTGATGGAAAATGCATACAGAAGGAAAGCTTAGTGGTCAGAAGTGGTGAAAATTAATAAAACTATAGAGTAGTTGTATGAAACTAGAGTTAAAGGATGTGAAGATGTGTATAATCACAGGTAAAACGAATTTAATAAATAAAGCTGAGGTCATAAAGGGACCGCTCAAGCGCAACCTATGCAATGCATTAAAAAAAACAAACTGAAAAATTATTTCTCTATTGATGTCTAGCAGTAGTTTTACAGCTGTAACTGTTGCTGATAGACTTTACTTTAAATCTACCCTCAACTATTTTTTAGCCTGGACTTCATAAAGAAAAGTTCAGAAATTAATGGAATTTACCTGACGACACAGTAGCTTCTTTGATGTAATTTAGACAGGAATGGATCGGGTTTTTTTACCCCAAAATCATGTTTTAAGTCAGAACTAACAGGATCAAAACAGGAATCACTTGAGAAAATGCATTTGTTTCTGTGATGCTTAGATAATTACCCTAACAATCCAATAAATATCTACAGTCTCAGTGTCCCTCAGGGCCTTGGTTGGCTCTTCAGACACCTGGCATCATTTCATACCACACATATAACCCACACACACATAATTTTCAAAACAGATGTTATCAACATTGCATCATCTAATTTTTTAACACCAATAATCTAACCCTCTGTCTGGTTTCCATAACTCAGCTCAGAGCCTGCATTTCCAGGTCCAGGCTCTCGCTCTTGTTGCTCCTTGCTCCTGACAGGTGCATTTCTGCCATGCTTCTGCTGCTGCATCTGCCGCCACTGGCCTGGCAACTCAGCTGACCTCCTGAACTAACGAGGAAGGACAGGGGGCAATCTTGCCTCACGACTTCACCAAGTTTCTGGTCTCTCATTTTTAAAGAATAACTGCTTCTTTCTCCTACATGCTACTGCAAACTAAATTTTCTTAGCTCCCAAGTTTCACTCTAAGTCACTAAGTATTTTCCATCCTCTAGTTGCCTTACTGGATGTTCAGAATGTGCTAATGGACATTGCATCCTCCCTGGTCTAAAATCAACAGACTAGTAACCATTTGCAGAGCTCTTTTGACTATAGAATTTATGAGGAATAAGACTTCTAGCTTTTTGAGGCCTAGTAAGAAGGCATTATGAAATATTTAACTGTGCATCCTCAGTGTCTTCACACACACTACTTTCTACAGCCAAATCAGTATAATGCTCAAAATCTCAACAGACATCTTTTAACATGCTTCGTAAGTCTTTTTCTAATAAAGAACACTTAACTGTTTAAAAATATGCTTTATCCACCATTTTCATCTTCTCCATAAACCTGTCTTTTCACAGGAGTGAAATGAAAAAAACAACCTTCAGGTGAGATGCACCCAAACTGATACACAATGACTACAAGCAGGGCTGAACACGTTGTCTCAACCTGCCTTATGGAGGCACTTGACGTTCTTATTAAGAACTAACACAGCATAGGTCAGCCACTGTACATAGGACACTCAAGTATGATGGATAGTAGCTTAATTTTATGCATACTGTAATTCTTAGAATAGTTTCCGTGTATTCAAAAGATACTGTTTTGAGGAAGATATCATAAAAAATAATTATCACTACTTTAAACATAAAGTTTATGTAACTCTATGACTAATAATTCTATAATGGTACCATAACATGTACATTAATAAAATAATAGTTTAAATACAGGAAAGTACTGGAGTTTTCCTTTTCCACAAAATAAATCAAGATTACATAGTATGTTTCTGAAATCTTATATCTTCAGTAATGGTTGAAATTAGAAAGTTAATTCCAGCTTCATCTATTTACAGAAATAATCTGTGCACTGTGCTAAAACAGACATATTTTCTGAATCAGAATAACCTTTATAAGTGTGCCTATTTTAAATTTTCATATTCTATTGAGTTGAAATTATAGTTTTCAGTTGAGGTAGGCCTTAAAGTGGGCCTTAGCCACCTGTGACCTTTTGAGCACTTATTTACATATCGTTTTGTGGCCAAACTCCTTGGTTATTTACTTTATTGTAAATGCTGCTCATCTAGATGGTCCAATAAAGCCATAGAAGAATTTTGTATAGATGTAATATTGTATAGGTCCTGTATAAAATAATATTGTACAATACTATAGATCTATGTTCTAAATCCTTTACATGCAAGAAATGGCGGTACTGATACTCAGGCTAAGACGCAGATGCATTGAATATGTTATTATGAACTAGACTATCAGCCTGCAAGTTGGTGTGAATAGTGGACAGTACACAGTGGTAATGTCCCTGGAGTGCAAAGGAAAAATACGAATCAGAAATAGAGACAATATGGCCCCCACATGTTCCATGCTTCATGGAAGAAATAAACTGAAACTTGCGCTTTCTCCCTCTCCTAAACAGAAAAAATGTTTTTAAAAACCAACAGAAGCTTCCTCCTCTTTGTTCAAGGAGATACAGATAAGCCCCTTAAGTTTCCCATGAAGTGTTCAGTAAGGGTCATTATCTGAACTTGTACAGAGTATGTAAAACAGTTCAGAATCATTCAGTTTGAAGCACACTTTATTGTTAGTTTTTTGGAGATGTTTAAAAGTTTCCTTCTTCTCAGTCATTGCAGCTGCATTTGCAAAGTGAACACAAGTAATTTCAAAGGGAGTGAGAAAATGCAAGCTCTCTCCTTCCACTTGTAAGATCAGTTATAGCTTGACTATACTGTGCTAGAAAAATTAATGTTTGAATGACACTTTCCACATGCAGTACCAATTGTGAACTAATAATTTCTGTGCCAGGAGATATGCATGCATTTAGGGACACAGGAATTTTTATTGGATTAAATTAGGCATACACATAAATTTTAGAAAGAGTAGGCCTTTATGTTTGAGCAATGAAGGACTGCAATGAGTAGTTCAGGAAATACAAGATAACTTAGTCTTATGATTGCTTTTTCATTAGCTGATTATCTTAGAGGACACTTTGGCCAAAATATATTTGTCTTTGCGTTAATTTGGAAGGTACATAATTATCTAGCTGGCTTGAGTGCTCATTACTAGAATGGGAAATGAAAGTGCTTTTCTTTCACTTTGCATTTTGCAGGAAATTATATACTTTTGTTATTATTCATATTACTTTGTATGTTACTTTTACAGAGAGCTTCAGGATGTTGGTGGATTATTTTTGTTTCAGTTGTTAACACTGATCATTTAAATAGAAGGTATTATCTGAATTACACTATTCTTAAGTGCTTCTTGTGACACTTTTCTCACATATGGGGAAAAATATAGCTGAATATTTCTATTAGCGCCAGAAAGACACTACAAGAGAGTGTATGATGAGTCTTCAAATACTTACGACTGACACTATTTAGTGGATGTTTAGTGCCACGTATCCTTTTAACACCTCATCATTCTCCAGTGTTAATGACATATTCAAAGACTATTGCAGATCCTTTTTATTGCTTAAACATTCAATGGTGCTGAAAGTACCTTTGGCTTGTTCATGCCATACGCTTATGAGTATGGCACTTGAGACATGCTTAAATCCACCAACCCTAAAAGATGAAGAAAAACACGTTAGTTTTGTCAAGACTTTCACTCCTTCAGCTGCCTCTGCTTCTGCCCTTGTTAGTCTTTCTTTCCCTTTCTCATACTTGTTCTTTGTCAAAAGGTAAATCGATACTTATATTTAGTCAGAAAACTGAGGGCCCACACTAAAAGCATTACATTTCCATTGGGAAACAAGCAACAACAACTATGAACCAGTGCCTGTTCAGTAAAAGCGTGACAAAACAAAGCCTCATTTACAATGTGGGTTTTTTTTCTTTTTTCCTATATCCTACTCAAACCATAACCTTCTGCTTTAAACCCCATATTATGTAGGCTGAATTCTCTGAAGCTCTTAAGTATTGCGTTTACATATCACATGAGCTTTGGTGTCCTGATAGATTATCTTTCTATCTTTCATTTCAAGGGACAGTTCTACAAATACCACCACAGAGCTTTAGAGCACAACCAAATTCCTCATACCTTTGGCCAAACAGCCCTCTTCTTCCCCCCCCCCCCCCCCCCCCCCCCCCCCTCCCCCCCCCCC